>CM053790.1:332991278-333591278 GCA_028749045.1 Cupressus sempervirens
CAAGCATGAAGCTAGCATTAAATGATAGATGCTCTTCTACCTCCATCCTCCTATAAATTTTTTTAATTCTTCAAAGTAAAAATCTCAAGTACCAATTCCAAGTGAACTATCACCACCAAATGCACTACTTGTAAGTATTGTAAACTTAAAAAGGTGTATCTTGTCTTTAATTGCAACAAAATCTATAACTTCATTCAACTTTCCACTAATGAGATCATTGCCCCCTTAATACAACTCATATATACATGTCCATTTTGCTAATGATAAATGAACTTACATTCTCATATGGTAGGAACAATACATTTGTTTCTATAAACTAGGGCACATTCCTCAACATTATGATCTAACTCTCGTGAACTCTATTTCTTTCATCAATTAAAGAAGAAATGATAGTTTCTAAGCTAGGATTCATTTTGTTCAAAGTGAAAATAATATGATCAAAGCTTGAAGGCATACCATTAAGTAGGATTTCTTTGGCATCATCATCATCAAATTTAGAGTTCCATCATCATCATCAAATTTAGAGTTCATACATTTAATTTGATTAAGGAATGAACAAAAAATACTTATATGTTGAGCAATATTATCACCTTTATTTGTCTTGCAAATGAACAACTTCTTCTTTATGCACATCTTTGCACCAGAATATTGTGAACCAAACAAGATGGTAAGGTATTTTTTAGTGGCTAATATTTGTCAATTGGCTAATTTTAGAATTTTTTTGGTTGGTAGTTGGCTAATAAGATTTAATGCAACCTAAATAGCCACATTTTAAGAAAATTTAGGTCTAAAATATTTAAAATTACTAAATAATCTATTTTATTAAAAAATTATTTTCAAAGATTCACCATAATATTCAATATATGATTAGCTTTGATTCACCTAACTATTATATGTATTATCAAAGAAATTAAAATTAATTCACCAATAATTATCATAATTATTAGTTACTTTAGGGATATATCACCAGTATTTGGTTTTCACTATTGATTTAAAATGTAATGTAATGATCATCATAATATTCTATGAGTTAAAAAATATCCAGTTTTCATTTCTAATATTTTATGGTGATTAATGAAATTTCTATTATTATTGAGATCCACCAATATATTCTATACTAAAATTATGATTCCAAAACAATCGCTAATATATATATATATATATATATATATATATATATATATATATATATATATATATATATATATATATATATATATATATATATATATATATATATATATATATATATATATATATATATATATATATATATATATATATATATATATATATATATATATATATATATATATATATATATATATATATATATATATATATATATATATATATATATATATATATATATATATATATATATATATATATTGAAAGATTCATGATTAGAAATAAATTATTTTTTCAAAATAATGAAAGATTCACCAATATTTTATATATTTTTTTTGGAGGGGGGTCTCTTAAAGATTACCTTGATGGTAAGCCCATCCCATATCTCTTTTGAAGTCTTTGATAGATAAATATGATGCAAATATGCATATGATAGACCGAGTCTAATAAATGTAAAGGTCTTACAATCTTTATACATCCACTTTTTTATTTCATATGGATCATGGGTTTCTTAACAATGTCCCCTAGATCTTTTTAAAATAAAAGTAATTATTTTTTATTTTCCATGTGTGAATTTTGGACCCTTCAAATTTGGGAATTGTACTTAATTTATCAATTCTCTACCAAAAATCACCTTAGAAAAAATAGGTAATAAAAAATTGAGTGATGCATGTAATCTACAACTGATTAAAAAATTCGTAGCCTATTCATACACTCAAAAGCTAGAAAACATAACATATTCACAATAGATCTCAAACCTTGCTTTAATAATATTGTTTTGATAATATCTCTACACTACCACTAGTCTTCTTCATATTTTTGTACAATCCAACAATAATTTCCATATCACACTTCTCATAAATAAATATAAGACTCCTAACAATATAGTGAAATTTTATGTAATAGACTTCATAGTGAAGGATAAAGAATACTGATTCATGATCAAAATCATTTCTACTATCAATATTCTTCAATAAGAATGTTCAAGAGGAAACTTTCCACATCTCACAAATTCCAACTTGTCCAATTTTCAAACTCTATGCAAGTAGCTGCTGTAGAAGATCACATATGCGAAAGCTAGGGTCTGGTCATCCAAAATCCATCAAAAGAACTATAATCCCAAACCCAACATATTTTTTGATGGAATAAATTAATTCCATTGATTAACTAGCTCTTATACCAAATGAAAGTGATAAAGTATAAAGAGATTGATATTATTTATTCATATTTTTATTGGATATACTTAAATCTACAAACTAAATCATTAACATTGATATTTGAAAAACTTTATATAGCCTCATTTTACCTTAAAAGAACTACTTACACGAATAAATTCAATATCCAATTAATTAATTAATTTAGTATAAACTTAGAAACTAACCTAGTTAAGGTAATAATTTCAACATGTAGTCTAAGCCTGCAGTTAGTGCCTCATTCTTCAGTATTGCAATGAAACACACAGATAAAATCACATTTCATTTTTATTTATAAAAATGAAATATGTATTATAGAAAAATCAAAATAGAAAAGAAAATTTAAATAGATAAATATCAAGACTATTAGCATTGAAGACATGGACATTCCTATGGATATGGACTACACATATTCTCCAAAGGAGAAATTATGGAAAATAAGTCTAGTCTCATGGATACTTTCCTTTTCTATTGAAGATTATTCATTGAGATATGAAAAAATTACATAACATATCTATATTAACTACATCTTTCATTCTTTCTAGGTTACTCCTATTTCCTCCTAAATTTATTTTTCTTACATTATTCTATGTGATGGTTAGAGATATCTAGATAACTCAACTATCTATTCTTTGGTCTATAATTCTTTAATTATTATTATTATTAATTTATAGGCTTCATGTCTTTTACCAAAAAAAAAGGTTGTATCTTTCATTAGCCAATAAAATTATATGTAACATTTATTTATTTAATTGTAAATCTAACTATAACACATTTAGCCCAATGAAACACCCAAAGTTGAGAAAGCCCAATATAAAAGAAATTACATCTCCAATATCACTATTATTGTAAAAATAAAAATATTAAATATGATCACATACTTCTAATTTTATTGAACATAGTGATCATATTTTATTGCCATCATAGATTGAATATCAATGTAGATTTTCCAAATGTGGAAGTTTGGTAGATTCTTGTCAAGTCTTAGAGTAATTGCAACTTACAAAAGAAATGAATATCCTTACCAAGATTTAATACTATGAAACATTTTTAGAAATTTCAAACAAATGTGATTATCAGATATAAAGTTAAATTCTACAAACTTTTATGAAATCTTCCCTAGCATGCCATATACCTCCAAAATTTGAAGTTGTAGATAACTTGATCAGTGTATTTCATATTTAAAAGAGTTAATCTCAAAAGACAAATTTATTGAAAGCATCACATAAAATAATAATAAAATGCCTACCCTAAAACTCTTTGCAAATCTCCACAATGTTGTGCTTGATTTAAACCCTTGGGATTATGCTCTTCAAGAAAGGGATACAATGCATTTAAGGAGGTGATGTAATAGTGTAATTCAAATTCTGTCACTTCAAATTGTCACTTTTCTAAGATCTGCAATATCCATCCATTAGATGCACAATGCTTCTCCCATTTAATAGTTGTTATTGTAGAGAATACAAATTTGATAGTTAACATTGCTAATATTGTAATACAAGAATGTTACAAATAACTCCTATGCTTGAATTGAAGTGGCAACACACTTCATTAGGGCTCATTTGGTTGCTAGAATACAACTAGAATAGTCATTGAAAATTAGAGCATCTAGTTGTATTCTTTGTTTGGTGCACATAATAGGAATTGGGAATAAGAATACATATTCCCATTTAAGCCCCAAAATTATCATAGGCCCATGGAAAAAAATATCTATTATTGGAATGGAGAATGGGAATGAGAACAGTTTCCACACACAAATCACCCATTTCAGCCTTGAATGAGATAGTGTGGATGTATTCCCATCAAAGGTACACTCAACATGTTCTCCAAATCTATTTTGATTCCTCAGATGTTTTTAATGAGTGAACTCTAAATATTTCAATGGAGGATTTGAAGAGGGAAAATAAATTGATCACTTGTTTTCTCAATAATCTTCTGCCACTATTTCCCAACAATCTGCTTTCCAATTATCATGGTGCTATGAATGATATTGTAGGAGGTGTGCCTGCAACTCTCTCGAAGGGTTTTTTTGAAAGGACTAAGGATCAAGGACTAATTGTGAAATGGGCACCATAGGTAAAGGTTTTGTCTCACCCTTATATATGATGATTTTTAATGCATTACGGGTGGAAATCATGCTTAGAGAGGATGAACATTATCTGCCTCACCTTTTCCTTGCTTAGAATTGAACTTAGCATCCATTTCTTATTATCATTAGAATGAAAATCTAAGCTAAGGAATTCACTTCACTATTTTTGTCGCAACTATTTTAACTTCCACTCTTCAATGGCAGTGCTTTCAACATTTCCAATTAAATTTGAGGTGAACCAAACAAGAATGGGATTGCCATTTTTCATTCTCATTCCTATTATCCATTCTAATTTTCTATTCCTATGCTTGTAACCAAATAGTCCCTTAAGTAGCACTACACTATTTTATTCTTCTCCTTCCACTTATAAATTTGAAATCATAATAATTAAAAATTTAATTTTGATTATGACAATCCTAGTCAAACATCTAGTAATATTATGTATAGTGATCTATGTTGTAATACATCCTCGAAATGATCTTTTAGCGTTGAGTTTCATATTGAATATATTTTTTGACTGTCTAAGCATCATTTTGTAACTATTAGAGACTTACTTTTCTATGTTTTGTGTGAGCAAGACCAAAAAAATTCTTTATCTGATTTAGGCACTCTTTGAAATAAGATTGTAAAAATATTATATAATAATAAAATTTTATTGTACAAGTTATTACATTCATAAATCAAAATTTAAAATTTAAAATTATGTTTAAAGGCTAAAGGAATTTAATATCTATCTAATGTATACAAGCCTTGTAGGTCTATCCCTCAAATAAACTCATTAACAATCCAGTAAACCATGAAACTAATTAAAATAAGCATGTGTCACTGAAGCATGATTCTCTACGCCTTTTTTTTTGTGTTTGAAACAATATAATAGCCTTTGAATTGATCTCCAAAATTAATTAAGAAGTACATGTTGTTGGACCATAACAATAGACATACGAGATAACTAGAGGAGAGAGACATGTACTCACAATGGCTAACTTTGTCAACATATAGTTGTTGCATGGAATATCATAAGACTTTAATTTTTCTAGAAATGTAAAATGGATACTTAACGACCTACAACTAAGTTTTGAAGGTGTGACTCATTCCCACAGCTCATTAAAATAACACACCTACTAAAATGTGTTCAAGAAATGACGTCAAAGGTCCAACCAAAACTAATTTAAAAATAAAAAAATTTATTAAAAAATATGTATAATTATATGAAATATAACATATATGCAAAAACATAAATATTTTTTACATATATTATATCCAACACAAAAGGACAAGTACTTCAACAAAAAGAAAAATTGTTTTTATAGAAACAAAATATTATTATATAAAGTATAACGTATATCCAACATAAAGGGAATTTAGTAGTTGAATACTGACAATCTCACACATTTAATGGGAAAATATAAGACATTTATTAGTTTTCACATTGTATATTTATGATAAGAAAAAATGTTAATATGCAATGCTCTAATGCATTTACATTAGACATTAGAATAGTATTTGTACACATATCAATATCTATTTAACAGGGCATCTTATTTTATTAATTGAGAAGATTAATTTTTAAGTGGCATACATATAATAGATAGGTATGATATTTTTTTGAGACTATTTATTCCTATAACATTCATAATTTCTCATGTGTTCAAGTCTTGGTCTATTTTTATCAACCTCTGGAATCTTTATTTTTATTTTTATATGTAGTGTTGACACAAAATCTTGCACCCTCACCTAAAGTCTTACCTAAAGGTAGCCTCATGTAACATATAAATAATCTCAAAAGTGTGGGACTTTGTGACTTGAGATTGAATCTCTAGAGAAGGCCGACTTCCTTACTATTAGGATGCACCTAACTATTTCTTGAGAGGAAAAGGTAGAAGCAATGTGGCAAAGAAAAATACCTAATCTAATCTAAGAGGAGGTGACACACCAAATAGTATGTTCAACCTTACCTCTACCTAAGAATGCATAGTTATTCTATAGAACCTCAAAGTATACAAATTCAATCCTTCATTAATCCAACAACCATATGTAGATCAGAACCAAAATAATGCCATAAGGAAGAGACTTCACCTTATATCATTCAAAAGCCAAGTAGATACAATCATACAATTGAGAAATGAAGACAATATATTAACACAAAGGCAAGAAGGTATTGCACAGTATATTAATGGAAGAAAGAGATATAATAAAGGAAATTATAGTAGTAGAACATAGGCATACAATACTATAGAATTAGAGAAAAGTTTGACCCTAAGAAGGGTTACAAAATTTTCTTTTATAGGGCAAGCACAACTAAGATAGCTTCTACCCTATAGAAAAACTCAAAAACTGCATTCAAGATTGTAGAGAACAATCACTGCAAATCTAGGAAGATCTAATCATGGCACACATCCAAACATAGGAAAATCACTTATTCACCAAACAAAACCTTGAGAAGATAGAAATGATGGCCATTATCATTCTAGCTAATTAGATGGATCAGTAGGCAGTGATGGAGTGTCCCTTCACATTTATCAAACATGGGGAATGATGAAAGTGGTTAAAGGAGATCAATAAGATTATATTTTCCATTAAAGAGCAATTTCCTTTGTTATTAGCATGCCTAGTCAGCCATGTCATTGGTCAACTAGAGTCAATTGTTAGGATTTGCCATATGGACCAACCATATTCTATCTTTCATTTTTGACCTTTGACTGCAATCAATTGTAGCATTGTAACCCTTTATCATCATTAACTATTTTACCTTGTGAAAATACAAACAAACCATATCATTGCTTCATAGCTTGTCCTTAACGTCTTCCCCTAACTACCAAGATCAATCAAATAACATCTCACACCATCACCACTTAATATCCAACTAGCATTAGATGCTTGTGACCATGCAAAACTATGATCCAAACTACCAACATACCATTCGTGATGTCATGACTTGAACCTTGACTTGCCATGAAATGTCATGTCCATGTGAAAATGGACTTAACAACCATTGCTTTCTCTCCACTTGGGCGCACTAAGACATGTATTTCATTTTCACTATCTTGCTATGTATTTTTATCATACATCTTTTCTTAACAACATAGTGACAAGCATTGATCTTGGGAGATTAGATGGCCAAGGGAAAACCATATTTTACCACCATGTTAGAACTTTTGACCAATTCAATGCTACCACATTGTTATAGTCATCCATATGGTGTCATGCCGCAACTCTATGAACTTAACCTAGGATTATCTTTTACTCATTGTGACCATGTAAATAGGAAGAGACACATGATCATAGTACTAATTGTGGTTCAATCCATAACTCTAGCTAAGCTGTGATGACCATCTGGTCTGCTAATTTTATGTTATCAATGTTTTGCAGCTTTATTCTTTAACTCATCACTAACCCTTGTGACCATGCACACAAGGTGATTTATGACTTCACCATCTTGACCATGGCTAATGCTAAACTCTCTACAATCAAGTGATAAAGAGAGATATCTATTTTGCCACTCATACCTGGATGTTAGCCTTCTAAACTACAAAGCCAATTGACTACTAAAAATACTATGTTCTACATTCATAACTCCTCTAATGGTTAAGCCATAGAATGAAATGATTGGGAAATCAAGGATAGTCACAAAATCACAACTTGATTCTCCAAGGGGATAAAGCATAATAATCTTGAACTTAAGAAAATAAGGGATAAGCCAAAGTTTAGTATATCTTTTATAACAATTGATCATTTGAATATTTGAATAGATATGACTATTGAGCATGCTTGATAGGAAAAAATCTATTTATTTTTTTGGTGGTAGGGAAAATATGGCTAACAAGTTTGGCAACTCAAAGGGGATACTAACCTACTATGTATGTGACCAGTGACCTTAAGCATCCATTAGGCTATGGAAAACTAAGATCTTGTGCATTATGAAACAATAACTCTATCTTTGATCTTTTTACAAATGCAAAATTTCAAAACTATCTTATAGAGAGATAACTTGTGCTCATCACTTCTTGGAAAACTAGAAATTAACTTGATATATACAGAAAACCTTAATTCTCTTGAGAAACAGGGTTTTAAGTAAATCCCCTTAACTAGAATGGGTAGAACATCACCATTGGTCTTGGATAGCTAAAAAGCATTGACCTACATGCAACTGGCGATAACATAAGGCTCAATCCAGATAGCATCAAAATTAGAATGCCTTCTTGGCTTGGCTCTATCGGCATCCCACTTGAGAACAAGATCTCCTTCCCTAAAAATCCTAGCTATAGCCTTTCTATCAAAACTTCCTTTGACCTGCTATTAACGAGCCTTAAGTTTATGCATAGCATGTTGTCTTTTTTCTTCTAATTCTATCAATTTTTCTAACTTGTTTGTCATGAGATCATTTTCCTCTAGCTCTAATTGATGGGCCAGCTCAAGAGAAGGGAATTCTAGTGAAATAGGAAGCCTGACTTCCCTTTCATAAACTAGTATTAAAGGTGAATTCTCAACCACTCTCTTGGGTGTAATTTTGTCAGCCCAAAGGGCTATCTTCAAATTAAAATGCCAACTCTCTGTTTGTCTTTAGTTGTCCTCCTCATGATGATGATGGGGTAAAAGCATAGATCTGTGTCACTGTTTAGGATACCAAAACCTATTTTGGTCAAATCTCATTTCTCTATCAAAACTCAATTTTTTTCAAAAACTAAAAATACCCTCTTATAGATCTCATATTCAATATCGTCATTATATAAATTTTTGAGTGTTTTGATTAGTTATAATATGTTATAATCTCAAAATATTATAAGTCGATATTTCAACATTTTAGAAGATGCTCCCTCAAAAAAGGGAAAAATATAGTAAATCATATCAAAAAAGATAAAAAATCATATTGATCTCTAGAGGAGACAATCCTCTTCACAAATATGTAATTTTTTTTCAAGAAGGTATAGATTTGATAGGGAAGTTTTGGCAGGAGGAAAAAATTGTTTGATTCTGATAAGGTCAAACTTGAGTACTTATAACAAAAAAAATATACATCAAAAATAATTATTTAATTTTTGGTTCCCTAGAAATACATGTCATCTATAAGATATTTTCAAATTAGAACAAAAAAAGATTATTTGCATATACTCGTTCGATGGGAACTACTCCCTATATTTTTTACAATTAAAAAAGGGACTTCAAAATAAAATAAAACAAATAAATTCTTACCCAAAAAAATCATAAAAATTATAGGCACAAAATTCATCCAATTCTACACATTTCATCAGTTTACATCATCTTCATATTCTAAACAAAAATACCATTTTTTGTCAATAATGTTGAACTGTCGTATTCTGATATCCCATTTCTTTACAAAAGGTGGCACAGGTTTGAGTTTTTACCCAATGTGATTCTTGTTAGAGGGTTCAACCAAGCCATTGCCTTGGGGATAATAATTTGAGGATGTTCTCAACAATATCCCATATTCTAGAGCCTAAGAGCATATGTGATCTCCCAACAAAAGATTTGGCATTGTCAGATATGATAGCTAAGGGAACATCGAATTTGATCATAATTTCATCAAGGAATTCAACTACTAAGACCTGTATTGCATCCTTCAAGGCCACTACCTTGGCTCATCTTGTGAAATAGTTTGTGGCTGCCAAAATCCATTTATGACCAGCACTAGAGGGTGAATTTATTGGACCAATGAAATTCAATCCCCATTGGGCAAAAGGTTGGTCAACTTGAATGGGATGGAGGGGAAGGGTACCCAATCTTTTCTTTCCTAAGAAGAAAGAACATTTCTCACACTTCCTTACCCACTTATGGTAGTTTTTAAATAGGGTGGGCTAATAATAGCGAACCCTCATTATCTTCATTGCAGTGACTCTGGCTAAGAAATGACCAACAGGAGGACCATCATGAATTTCCTTCAGCAACTTTTTGACCTAATTTGTCTATATACATTAGAGTAAAACTCCATCAAAATTATTTTTTAATAATACTCCATCCACCAAGACATAGGGAATAGCTTGTAATCTGAACTATCTCCTCTTGGCTTTATCTAGGCCTTGGGGGCATCTTCATTCTATTAAGAAGGCAATCATGTCCTACAACCAATCAATCTAATCTTCATTCTCCAATAGTTGCTCATTTTGGATCAAGAGGGCATCCTCTTCATGTGTCTCAATAGATGAAGCCATCTGCTCACACAGTCCCTTACCTCTTACCAACTTGGTGATCCTAATATAAATATCATAATCCATGACTCTGGTAATCCATCTAGCTCTCTTCTCATTGATATCCTTGTTCAAGAGGAAATCATTTACACTTGCATCTAGAACTAAAAGCTAAACCTTATTGTGAGACAAGAGATGTCTAAATTTTTAAAGAGCCCACACAACAACAAGGACCTACTTCTCTACATAATTGTATCTTTCTTCATAATCATTAAGCCCTTTACTAAAGAAAGTAATGGGTTGTTCCAATTTTTTATCATTTAACTATATAAGAATAGCTAAAATGCTTGACTTTCCTCCAACGGAATAGAGGATGAAATCTTTGTCAAAATTGAGCTTGACAAGAGTAGGGGTTGATGCAATTGATTACTTGATTTCTTCTAAACTAATCTTTCCCTCTTTAGTCCAAGTGAACACTAGGTTCTTCTTTAACATAGTTGTGAGAGGCTTTACCATAGAAGTGAGGTTAGGGATGGAATCTACAATCCTTTCTTATGGGTGGGAAGTGTGAGAGCAAGAATTGCTTCTACCCTCTCTGGATCTATTTTTAACCCATTTCTTGACACAATATGCCCTAAGAGCTTTCCTTGGTCAATAAAAAATACACACTTCTTGGGGTTCAGGGACACACCATACTCTTTGCATCTTTCAAATATCTATCTCAGATGATCAAAATGATCTATTGCATGCTTTGAAAAGATAGTTATATCATCTAGATATACTAGCAAAAATGTTTCGAACATACCCTTGAAGGCCATCTCCATTGCCTTCTAAGACATGGCACCTACATTGGTTAGCCCAAAAGCTATCTTACAATAAGCATAAGTGCACCACTTAATAGTGAAAGTAGTCTTATATCTATTAGAACCTTGTACTAACAACTAATTGTAGCTTGAAAACCCATCTAAGAAAGAGAACCTTTTTGAACAACTACCCTTGGACAGGACTTGTTCCATGGAGGGAAGGGGGTGGTGATCTTTAAGAGAAGCCCTATTAAGTTCTCTAAAGTCTACATAGTCTAATCTCTCCACTCTTCTTCCTAATAGAAACAAGGTTAGCTACCCATGAGGAGTGCTTGATAGGGAAAATAATGTTGACCTCTATGAGCCTTGGAAATTATTTTCTCATTAGTGGTTCAATCTTAGGGTTACCTGGCTTCTACTTCTACCTAATAGGCTTGGAATTATCATCTAAATCTATGGTGTGCTGAGATAATTTTGGGTCAAAACCTTTAAGTTTTCATATGTCCAAGCAATAACATCATTGAATTCTTGACATAATTTAATGAAGACCTCTTGTTCAATATTAATGTGTACCTTTACCGAGTTGAGGGTCCTTCCATTAGCAATAGTGACAAACGTATTGTCATCCTTGCTTATAGTTAGATTCAAACCCTTATGCTTTGCTTGATCATTAGAGTTGATAATTCTCTCCAAGGTGACTAGACCTTTAAGTAATCTATTGGAGTTCAAGTGCAAAATTTGGTCTCCATATTGACTTTGGATCTTAGACTAATTTTTGGTAGAGAACTCTGCTTCATTTTGCAAGAAATTGATAATCTACACATCATAGTTAAAAACTTGCCAATTTGTGCAATTATCAAGGATAATAAGCCTTGCAACAATTATGATCTTTTTCTCCTTTTCATTAGCAACATGGTCTGGTATATCATAAAAAAAACTAATTGTTGAAAGCCTATCAACATGTTTATTTTCTCTTTTAGGGACACTTTGGATGTTGAATGATTGGAAGCCTTCAATCAAATCCTAAACTCTGTGCTTGTATGATTTGATAAGGTTTTTCTTTGTAACATTCTAATTTTTAACTTGATGAATGACAAAATCACTATCCCCATATACCGTCAAAGATTTGGTTCCTCTCCTTTGGGCTAGTTGAAGTCCCTAGATTAGAGCCTCATAATCTGCTACATTATTAGTGCAATAGAATTGGACCCAATAAGAAAATTGGTATTTATCCAATTAAAGGAAAACAAACATGACATCAGCCCTTGAACCATTCTTATTTCTTGAGCCATCAAAAAATATGCTCCATAATCCATCAATATTCTCTTCCTTCTTTATGAGATTAGGAATAGGAGCATCCCTCTCTAATATGCAATATGTGCCAAGGCCTACCTCTAGAGCTTCTTGTACTAGATAAAACTAATAAGCAGTGGCCCACTTATCCAAAAGAACACTAGGCACTTTTTCCAAAGAAATACTAAGCTCATGTGTTATGTCTCCATACTCTTCTTAAAAATTAGTGCAATTCATGTTTATGGGACTAGGGGTGTAGGCTTCTATATTATTAAGGACCAAAGGCTCTGCTCTTATGGAAGATTTTGTTCTATACCTTGTTTTAAGAAACATATAAGACTAGTCAGATAAAATATAGTAACATGTTTGTGTAGTAAAGTCTCTAGAAACACAGATGGCAAAATGTGGTTTGACCTTAGCTACTGATATATCTTGTGTTATAGTACAACCAAGGAAAGCATGTAATTCCATCTCTACATTTTTTAAGACTCCTATGATCTTGATAGAGCTACCATCTAATTGGAGCACATCTCTAACCATTAGGTCATATTTGATACCCATGAGGTTGGCTACACACCTAGGCATTATAGAGCTACTAGCCCCTGAATCTATCATACAATTATGGACTAGTTTATCTCCTATGATTAAAGAGACATAGAAAGGAGGAGGCCTAATTTTCTTACTTGTTTCTCCTTCTTTGGTTGGTTGCACTAGGCTTGTTGCATTCTCCTCTCTAGATGGATGATCTTAAACTTCTATGTTCTCAAGCTCTTGCAACAATAACTTCTTCTATGATGGTATAGTAGCAACAAATTACCATATAGAGAATTTGACATTAGTCTTTTTCATTTGATCTACCACATTAAAGGGAAGAGTGCCAAATGATTTGATTGAAGCTTTGGGAACTGTATGGATAGATGACTAAATTTGAGGAGTTTGAGGTTTAGTAGACTTCTTGTTTCTCATTTCTTGTCTCTATTGAGGAGTAACGTCTAATTGTACATTCATCATTGGCACATGAGGAGAAACATCTAAAGTTAAAGCTTGAATTGGTGGAGGAACATCATCCTCAATAACTCTTCTCTTACTTCTAGTGTTGTGAGATATGGCATCATGATTACTATGATAGTGTTCCTCTAAAGTTGGTTCATGAAAGAACAGTAACCTTGCTATCATAGATGAGAAGAATTATAAGGTTGATTAGTATTGTGTTTCTTCTCTACTAGTTGTTCTTGTGTACTTAATGCTAGGTAAGACTCTTCCCTCTGACACATAAAATATCCATAGGAGTGGTTACAATAAGGGCAAAAATCTTGATCTTGAGTAAGATTATTCTGAGGGACTAAAGCCCTATTTAGGTGGTATTCATAGTAGGGTTATTATCGATAGGTATATTTTGATTGTAGGGGACATGACTCTAGTTTGGGGATCTATTAAGTATGGGGCCCTAATACAAAATTTGGGGAGGTTTATTATATTGAGCTTATTTCCTCTTCATAGTCCCCAACTCATTACTCATTTTTTACATCACTGCATCATTTTTTTCCATCTTCTTTTCTTGATCCTATAACTTCTTATCTATATTTTTCATTAATGTTTGCAACATGGCCTCAATCTTATCAAATTTATTAGAAGATGTGGAATCTATTGGGACCATAGCAAGGGAATACCTTGTAGAGGAACTAGAAATAAGGGCTATTACAGGTTGATGATTAGGAATGTTAGGAAAGAAAGGCATTGGAGGCCTTAGAACTAACTTCCCTCCTTGTATCAAGATATTTTCTACCCTTATGGCTATCTCATAATGATTTGGTAAAGTATCCCCTCAAATAGATTGCAGAGTGGTAGCAATATCACTATTAAAGGCTCTAAGGTAATATAAGAATGCATTACTAGGGGAAGGATTTATTGTAGTGGGTATTTTATCCCATATCTTTTGAAAATTATAATTAAAATTAGTCATATATTCATGGGGTGCTCTCTTGATGGTTATCAATTGCTCTAAAGTGATAGACGATCACTTTTGTCCTCAAAACTCTTACCAAGCCCTGCTCCTAACCCATCCCAATCAATAATAGAGTTATGGGGTAAACCTCTATGCCATTGCAATGCTTTTCCTTTTATGGATAAAGCTAGAAGCCTAAAAAAAACATTATCCTCTATAATACCATGTATATTACAAATATTTGAAATCTAATGAATATGTTCTACAGGAGAGATGGAAGTTCACCTTTGAAATTAGGTATACTTTTGAGAGTTGACACTAGGATATCATATCTTTGAGCCAAAAGGAGGGGACTCCCACCATTAAAGTTGGCAAATGCATGTGCTCTAGGCTTTGTAAATGGAATAATGACCTATTTATATGAAAATGTGGTGACCTAGGTTGTGATCTATCAACAATAGGAATGGAGAGAGATCTTGTAGGTGTATGTGCTACTACTACACTCCTAACTGGTGATAGAGATAATCTATTTCTCTTTCTTCTAAGGTTTGAAAATGAGAGCTCAATGTATTGAAAACTACCTCTAGAAGATGCCTTTGTCTGAACTTGGGCATGAATCACAAAATAATTGGTCTGGAAACTAGAATGGAGAGATGGAATCACAAAGTACTTGAAAATGAGACTCTTGTAGGCTTGGAATATTGAGA
Source organism: Cupressus sempervirens (assembly GCA_028749045.1). Classification (NCBI taxonomy): domain Eukaryota; kingdom Viridiplantae; phylum Streptophyta; class Pinopsida; order Cupressales; family Cupressaceae; genus Cupressus; species Cupressus sempervirens. The sequence goes on from CM053790.1 coordinate 333,006,583, forward strand.
GAAACATTATATTTTTAGCATTTATTGGAACTTTTCTTCTTTGACACTAGTGAACTAAATGCTTCAAGTGTTAGTCCCACTAGGTGTGCCAAAATTGTTGACACAAAAGCTTGTACCCTCACCTAAATTCTTACCTAAAGGTAGCCTCATGTAACATGGAAACAATCTTGAAAGTGTGGGACTTTGTGACTTGAGATTGAATCTCCAGAGAAGGCTAGCTTCCTTACTATCAGGATGCACCTAACTATTTCTTAAGAGAAAAAGGGAAAAGGAATGTGTGAAAGAAAAATATCTAATCTAATCTAAGAGGAGGTGATACACCAAATAGTATGTTCAACCTTATCTCTACCTAAGAATGTATAGTTCATCTATAGAACCTCAAAATATGTAGATTTAATCCTTTCTTAATCCAACAATCATATGTAGATTAGAACCAAAAGAATGTCATAAGGAAGAGACTTCACTTTATCATTCAAAAGCCAAGTAGATACAATCATATAGTTGAGAAATGAAGACAATACATTATCACAAAAGCTAGAAGGTATTGTGCAATATAGTAATGGAAGAAAAAGATACAACAGAGTAATATATTAACTTAGAGGCAAAGAAAATTATAGTAGCAAAGCATAGACATACAATACTATAGAATTAGAGAAAACACTTACCCTAAGAAGGGTTACAAAATATGTTTTTATAGTGCAAGCATAACTTAGATAGTTTCTACTCTAAGGAAAAAATCAATAGCTGTATTCAAGATTGCAAAGAATAATTATTTCAAATCTAGGAAAGATCTAATCATGCCACACATCTAGATGCATAAAATCACTTATTCATCAAACAAAACCTTGAGAAGATAGAAACAATGACAATTATCATTTTGATTGATTAGATTGGATCACTAGGCAGTGATGGAGTGTCCCTTCACATTTATCAGACATGGGGAATGATGAAAGTGATTGAAGGAGATAAAAAAGATTAGATCTATCATCAAAGAGTGACTTCCTTTGTTTTTGATTAGATAAAAAGGTTTTACAGGGAACCTAAAACCCGAATGTTAGTACATAAAAAGGTTGATAATAAGCATGACAGCCCAACCAAAAAAGTAAAAGTTCAAAGGCTGATAATAAGCATTAAGCCCAGCCAAAGGAAAAAGTACTGAGAAAAGACCAGGAAAAGGAAATAGACAAAGCCACGGCCAAAAGCCAACAAAAAAGCCAAAAGATAGTGAAAAACAAAAGAATAGGCAAGAGTTATTCCTCATTCTTTTGCTCCAGATCCTGCATCACCTGAGTAGCCTCAAAGGCCTGTTGATTCTCCTCCATTTCCATCTATTGCCCTCTTGGACTCCCTTGGTCCTGTGCAGGAGTGGAGTTTTCCTTTGCAAGGTCATCCTCCATTCTGGCCTCGTCTCTATCTTCTCCATCCTCATCATCGTGCATTTCTCTATCTTTGATCCAACCCATGAGAGAGATGATGTTGTTGTTGATGGAGCTTAACAAGGAAAACATCTGATTGGCAAGGTTGTGATTGTAGTTTTCTAGATTGTGTATCCTCTATTCTGCTAGAGTGAGCCTATCAGCTGAATCTATCCTCCTATTTTCTTCCATTCCTTTCCTTTTTGCCTCAATGTGTTTCACCTGGTCTTTAACCTCCTTAAGCTCATGGAAAAGCCATTTGATTGATCTAAAATTATCAATCATGCTATTGTGAGAATTATTTAAAAGATTCATCCCTATCTCCCTGGCCCTGTCTGAATTAGCCACAGTCATCAGATCAATTAATTCTTCCAGTCGCTACTCTTCTTGATTGTCCACTAGGATTTGGGGATTCATGGCCTCCCTAAAGATTCCTATTTTGGTGGTCTTGACATTGAAATTAATCCATGCTTTCCTCCTATCATTGGTCTGCACTTCATCTTTCGCATACCTAGCTTTTTCCTCTTTGTGTTCCTCAGGGTGGAGATGGACAAGAGAAAGGGGCAGCGTAGACGTCTCCTCATAATGAGAGCACACATCCTCCAGACTCTCCCTCTTGCACTTCTTCCTTCCACTATCGAGCTTTATTTCCTCTTGCATCTCCTTCACCACCTCCTCAAACTCCAGATCCTCTTCATCGTCGCTGCTTCCCTCCTCAGCCTTCTTTGCCTACTTCTTCCCGAGATCCCTAGGGATTTTTCTACTTGGGGTTATGGGGGAGGGGGAATTTTTTAATAGTCGTAACTTTCCCTGAGGAGGAGACTCTGCCTTTCTCAAAACTCAGGCTTTTAATGTCATCCAAGTCAAACGAGTAACTAGAACTTCCAGACTCCATAGTCTCGGTCTAAGGGGGGAATTACTAATAGTTTGAGCTTTGAAGTGCTCATGGATAAGAAGCAACAACCCTTCATGCAGTTCCAAGTTTACAATGGGCTTCTTTTTGAAGCTGTCCATCGCCTTACTCATAGAGGTTAATAGATAGAAAGGAAAAGAAATTTTGGCTTTCTTCCAAAAATGATTTAAAATAACAAAGTGGTTAGTGCAGGCTCTCTCAAACCTTGGGTCCAAGGTGATATACTCAATAACAACTTTCAGCATATACCTCCATCGCTTCTTCATGGAGTCAGGGACATAGTAGGTGTCAATTTGTTTTAATGCCTTCAATTCCTTATCACTCTCCACAAAATCCCTTACCGCATTAGCTGAGACCTTCATATCCCTGAAGAATTTGAAACCCTCAATAGGGATCTCGATGATAGCCACGATTACATCCTCCATTATCTAGAAGTTGATGCCATTCACCTTAACCCTGCCCTCTTTCCAAGACCCCACCATACTGTTAGTCACCTCCTGATCATAACCATGTAGCTTCATGAGATACTTGGTTACCCCACCCTCTTCTAGCTTTTCCCAAACTTTTGGCCTACTTCTCCATTTCTCAAAGTCCCCCGTCAGCTCCTTTCTGCATCTCTTGCCCACCATCTCCTCACTCTGCACACCCGCTTTACTCATAAGCTCTTCACTGTGAGACTAGAAAGGACCACCGAGATTAAGCAAGGAGTAGAGAAAAATAACTTTTTTGTTGCCCCTAAAACGAATGCAATAAACAACCCACAAAGTGTAGCAATTAATCAAAGAAGGATATCTGCATTTACAAATTCCCATTTTTTAATTATGAAAAGTACCCCTATATCTTAACCCTTTCATATTCATAATTACAACTTGATATCCTCCGTACTTCCTTGGATTTTCTCCAGGTTGATCAGACACTTGACATCCATCGAAAAAGAAGTTATGTGAAGCCATGTCATTTTTTGGTCTGTGCCGACCCCTATATTTGCCAACCTGTCAGCAACCAGGTTTGCTTCCCGAAAAGTATGGGTGACATAGAATTTTTTGAATTTGGCAAGTGTCTCTCTCGTCTCATTGATAAGATTTGCAATCGTCCAAGAAAGATACAAATTTCCATTAATGCACTTAATAATGTTATTTGAGTCCCCCTCCAGCCTTAAATGGGTAACCCCAATTTCAAAAGCTAGTTTAACTGCATTGTACACGGCATTGGCTTCCGCAAAGTGACTTCCTTTGTTATCAGCATGCCAAGTCAACCATTTCATTAATCAACTAGAGATAATCCTCAAGCTTTTCCATGTGGACCAGTCATATTCTATCCTTCATTTTTGGTGTCTAATTGCAATCAATCATGGCTTCACAATCCTTTATCTTCATTAACTATTTTACCTTGCAAAACCATGAACAAACCTTATCATTTCTTTGCAGCTTGTCATTAACATCTTCTCCTAATTGTAGTGATCAAGCAACAATGTGAAACTAGCATCTTGCATCATCACCGCTTAATATCCAACTAGCATTAGGTGTCCACAACCATGTGAAACTATGATCCAAATTTACAACATACCATTCACATCATCATGACTTAAACCTTGACTTGGCATGAAATGCCCTTGACCATGTGAAAATGGACTTAACCAACATTGCTTACTCTCCACTCAAGCCCGCTGAGACATGTGTTGCATTGTCACTATCTTTCCATTTATTTTCATCATACATATTTTCTTAATGACATAACAAAAAGCATCGATCTTGGGAGATAAGATGACCAAGGGAAAATCATAGTTTACCACCATGTTAGAACTTTTGACCAATTTAGTACTACCACATCATCAAAGTCATCCATATGGTGCCATGCCTCAACTTTGTGACCTTAACCTAGGATTATCTTTAACTCATTGCAACCATGTAAATAGGAAAAGATGCATGATCAGAGTACTAACTGTGGTTCAAGCCATAACTCCAACAAAGTTGCAATGACTATCAGTCTACTCATTTCATGTTATCATTATTTTGTAGCTTGATACTTTAACCCATCACTGACACCAATGACCATGCACATAAGGTGATTCATGAATTTTTCATCCTGACCATGGTTAACACTAAACTCTCTATGATCAAGTGATAAAGAGAGATCACTACATCACCACTCATAACTAGATACTAGCCTTCTAAACAATGAAGCTATGTTGATCACTAAAATCATGTCACACATTCACACCTCCTCTGATGGTTAAACTATAGACTACAAAAACTAGATGATGAAGGATAGTCACATGATTGTGACTTGACTCTCCAAGGGGTAAAGCATAAAAATCTTGAACAAAGGAAAATAAGGGATATGTCAAAGTCTAAATATATCTTTTATAGTATTTGATCATTTCAATATTTCAATAGATATGACCGTTGGCCATGCTTGATAGGAAAAGATCAAAAAAAATCATGGGAGGGAAAATATGGCTAAGATGTAGGTTATTTAATTACAATATATAATAAAAATGTGTTCATTAAATATATTTACAAGAGAGTGATCGACTATTGGACACCGCATGAGTATTGGCTTAATATGTTGGGAACAAAACTTATTGATCCTGATAATTTGTTGTCCATAAGTGTTAAACACTTAGTCATTTATTTGAAAAATTGGTCATTTGTCACTATGACCAAGCCTTTCTACTAAGGCCAGGAAATGTATCTATCATTGTTAATATTTCAGTCAAGGCTAAGAAATTTTATGGTTGTCGAGTGCTCCTATACATGTTGAGTAAAACAAAAGTCAATTTGTGCTAAGAAACACATAAATAGTTCATGTCAAGTTTTACAATGAATTTTGATCATTTATAAGCTAAGGGACAACATGAAGACTAATCAACACCAAGCATCCGAGTGTTAATTTGTTGAGTGAACTAGTTTTCACATATTTGTTTGGAATTACACAAACATTGAGGTAAAAAAAATTGGACCGACTTATTGCATGTTTTAGTGATCAAGGAGTATTATAAGGGGTTAATTATGAACTTTAGAAAAGATCATTGATCCCTATGCAAGGTGTTAAACCAATCAAAAAATGGATGGTTTAAGTGACAAAATGGAGAAATTTGGATCATTGATCTTGATGTAGAACCTTCTTCAACTAGTTATATTAGGAGAATCCAAACCCTATTTTTCATATAGTGTAATGGACAAAGCATATTTGTGAGAAGAAAAGTTTGGATGCTAAAGATAAGTTTGAAGGTGATACAAAGGTAGAGTGACTGAGTAGAATAATGAAGTGCAATTTTTTTTTCTATCATATCAGAGAAGGGTTAGATAGTAGAAAGAGATCCATAACTATGCACTATAGTGATAACCAAAGGATTAGGTACTAATACATCTTAGCAGAGTGAATTAGGGTAAATCTCTTAACAAAGTGGTGTGTTAGCCATCCCCCCCATTCAACCCATTATTGATATCCAATTTAAGAAATGTTTAATGAGATAAGTCTCTGCAAAGGGTTAACATCATGCTAAAATTGGTAGCTAACATTTCATGTTAGCTTGGTCCATTCATTGACTGAGTTCGCTACGTTTTCTCTTGCTTGTGTTGATCAACGTAGACAAGATGTGATGAGTCATGAGTTTTCATGAAAGAATGTTCGCATCCTTCAAAGAGTGCAAAATTCTACCACATCACAATTCTAACATTTCTTCATATTGTAGAGTCTCCATAAGGCTCCAAGGTCTAAAATTACCCCACATATCTAGAGTGCTCCAAAAATGTTTTCTCTAATGGGTTCATGGGTCACTGTATATGAGCAATGTTAGTATGCTAATAGAAACCAAATTTAAATAAAGCTTCTACAAACTAAAAAAAAATCATAAACTTCAAGATAGACTAAGATGAGCTCTCAATTGAGAATATGAGCCATTAATGGGCTCTCTCAATAAGAAGCTCTCTTGTTGAGTAGCTTTGTCTAAATAGATAGGATGTATGCTCAAGCTTATGCTTCAAAAATGGCTTCAAATGGAATTGGAATTTGGGTGTGGGTGTATGGTTTTGATGTAAAATGGCTTCTCAAAATGGCATTATGACTTTACTTCATGGATTGTGTTATTTTCCAAAGGGGAAGCATCCAATTTATAGGCAAGAGGCTTGAGGGATTGAGGGCTAAGATGCAAGGATGGAAAAAAGCTCATGGAGGGCTTAGATTGCATGAGAAGAGAGCACATGGATTGTGCTTCCTTATAGCCAATCAAGGAGTGATACATGTCACATGGTGAGAGGATGGAGGAAAGGGGAAGGATGAGTCAACAAAAGAGGCTCAAGGGATAAAATCTTCATAAAGACCCTCATAATGACTTGTAAGAGCAATAAAAGGGCTTGTAAGAGTCATTTATGACCTAGTGGACTTCATAAAGTTATATGGTTGAGATATTTTGAGGGTGATGAGAGCAATTTCGACTTGGACTTGATTAGGAGGGTTTTAAGCTGGCTTAGGCTTGTGCAAATGATTAGAGGATGGATTAGGATGGTTTATGATTAGCTTAGGGATAGGAAAGTGGATGGCATTTAATGAGGATGGGTGAAGGAGGAGATATTTGTTAACTTTGGCTTGGCTTAGTAAGTCTTAACCCATGTTTAGGGAATGTGACAAGGTTAGGAGGGGATTAGGATTAGGTTTAAAGACATCTTCTAGAAGAGTCTAGACTTTGGATGAGGATGAAGACTTTCTAGAAGAGTCTAGAACTTCCTAGGATAAGATTTTATGAAATAAATAAAGTTTTATTTATTTCAAGGGTTTGGGTTGAGGAGATATTTATTAAAACTTTTTTAATAAACATGAAGATTAATATTTAATCTTAATTAAATATTTTGAGTTGGGATTAGGGGTAGGAAATCATGAGATTAGCCTTTAATCGAAATTAAAGAAGGATTAGAAGATTTTGGAAGAGGTTATTGGTCTTAAGGAAATTGGCCAACTTTTGGGAAAAAAATTAATTAATTATTTATTTTGGGATTTTTGGTCAATTTATTAATTAAATAATTAATAAATAAGGAAATAATGTTTAAATAAGATTTAAACATTTTTGGGAGGGATTTCTTAATTAAATATTTTTAATTAAGATAAAGGGATTTAATGGCATAAAAATAAATAAATAAATAAAATAATTAATTAATTAATTAATGATGATGTCATCAGGATTTTTTTCAAAAAATAAAAATACTTTATTTTTTAAAGGATTTTTAGGTGTCTACATTTTGCCCCTCTTTGATGTGATGCCGCAAGTGGCATGGCATCAAAGATAAGAAAATAAGATGCCCAAGGCTAGAGCGGAAGAGGAGAGAATGGACTGTGAGATGCCCCCTCAAGAAGGCAGCGGGGAGAGAAAGTGAGGCTCGGTGGCTTCTTGAAAAATACAAGAATCTGGGATGAGCAAGGAGACTCAGAGGCACAAGAGGAAGCAAGCTTAAGATCTTAGGGATTGCAGAGGATGAAGGAGCAGAGCGCTATAAAAAAGAATCCAGGATAGGGAGATGGATGAGGGGATTATAAAGCTGATGCAACAGGATTTCAAAGAGTTAGATTGGCAGAAGATGGGTTTCGGAGATCCCTAGGACTAGGATTGTGGATCTCAAAAGATGAGGCTTGGTGGGTTGATTTGGATTGGTGGATCCCTAAGACTAGGATTGTGGATCCCTAAAGCTAAGAGTGATGAGTGATTCAAAGAGATATTGATGCATCAACTGGGGTAGGAGAGACGGATGGTGGATATGGATGGGGGATAATGGAGATGAAGGAAAACCATTGAAGCTTTTTGAGTGGGGGGATACTTCAAAGAGAAGTACCACCATGTAGTTGAGCACTAGATTTGCTATAGGATTGTTGGTTAATTGCCAAGGTTACCAGGAACATCAAGGCCTTTTCACCAACTGTCCAGAGGACTTATGAATTGACTCAAAATAAACATGCAAGGATTGCCCCAGTATCACACATGAATCCTAGAGGAAGCAATGTGGAAATGACACTGGGTAACCCACAAGAAAAAAAGAAAACAAGCAAAAGACATGATCAATACCTTACGCTCTGATTGCCCCATTCACAGTATACCATGATATGGAAGATCATGGAAACCTTGAGGAGGGAACAAGGAGATTGCTTGGAAAAGATATTTCAAGACCCAACATGGAAGAGTCCAAATCAAAAGAAAGCGAAAATCTAAAAGAGAACCATTTGCCAACGAGATGGGTAGGATGAGGTACTAACGGACAAGGATCAGACATGAGGAAAGCTATATCCTGCAAGGACCTATCGGAGAGCACCTAAGCTAGTGGATTTGGATGAGTGATGTGTTTGGCAAGCTGAACTAAGAAAGATAACACTTTGGTGATAGTAAATCTAGCTAAAGGATGCATTGGAATAGCTAACCAAGATGTGCGATGGGTGCAAGATACTGATCAAGGATGAACTAACACGAACGCTGGATAGATGCAATGGTACTAAGCTAAAGAGGATGTACAATGATAGACCAAGATATTTACAAGTGAGCTAATCAAGATATGGTACAAGGTAATGGACCAAGATAGTTACAAGCAGGCAAAAGCTCAGGATGATAGGATAGCGAGATGGTTCGATGTTGTACAAGATGCGAAAGCTAAGGGTGGGGTGATAGCGAAAGATATGGATTTGGTAGGATGCATCCAATGATGATGAGAGATTTTGTGACCAAGGATAGCTAGAGGAGCAGGATGAGATGGTTGGATAGGATGGTAGATAGCTAGGATTATGATGGATATAAAGAGATGACATTGGGTTTGCATGAGGATAGCCTAGAGCTAGATACTAATGACAAGGGAGGATGGACAAGATAAGATCTCCAAGGAATATAGTGCCCCCAATCAGAAGATAACATGCGGAAGGAGGTCTTATGATGGATGTGATAGGATTGAAGCTAGGATGGAAAAAGCTGAAGGGGCTAGGGAGATGGATGATAGCTGAGATGATTGGCTGAAGCTGCATACGATTAGTTGATGGTGTGAGATGGAAGCCAGAGGATGGAGGATAGGTGGATAGATTGGAAGATGGAGTTGGATGTCAAGAGATGACCAAAAGCATGAGGGTGATAGGCTAAGCTAGGGATGGCGAGATTACGCATGACGCTTATTTGCCAAGTTTTCATCATGGTACTTGTCCAAGGGGCTTGAATTGCCAAGTTTTCACTAGTGGATGCTTTATTTTTCTTTTCTTTTTTGACTTTTTGACTTTGGACTTAGCTGGAATGATTTTGGCTTTCTTCAGCTATTTTGGTTTTTTTGGGATTTTTCACTAGCTGTTGGAATGTTCAATTTTGTTGCTAGCTGTTGGTACACTGGATGTGTGATTTATGCAATAGATCGGATTAGATCGGATTGATGGTAGGAGATGAAGGGATGAAAATGTTGGAAAGGAGCATGAGATGGGGATGCTTGCAAGAGCAACATTGGCACAAGTTGGAACGGGTGTGAAAAGAGCATATGGGGGATAGATGGTAGATGCGGGCGTGATGGAGGATTTGTGGAAGCTTGCTTGGGGATATAGGCACCCATGATGGAGTTAGGAGATGGGGGACATGAGTCACTAGATGGGGGATTAGAAATGGTGGATGCCATTATGCATTGAGTTTCAACTTTTTTCTTTGGGATCCACATGGTTTTGGTTTTTCTTTTCATAGGCGTTTGTATTATTTTGCATTCTTTGATTGGATTTTTCCTTTTTGGAGTATGTCATTTAGAATAGACATATGATTGCCTAGGATGTGGATTTTTAGCTTTATGCATTTTGAAGTTGGCATTTACATTGCTATGGTAAGCTTTGGGAAGATGGTTAGGAGAAGCTTTGTGAGATGGAGAGGATATGAAAGAGCATGTAGGGGGATGATGATGGATGATGTGCCTTGATATGTGCCTTTGTTGATCTTGCATAGGAATGGATGGAATAGGATTTTTATGATAGCTAATAGGAGGATGGAGGATGGTAGATTTTGGGACATAGGGACCCAAAATGGATTTAGTAGATGAAGGGGGGATATGGTAGGTTTTTTTGGGTTGCAAAGATGGTGGAGGGGGGATGACATAAGATTTCTTGAAGGAGTGATGGGAGGCTGGCATGGTGGGCTTGGAGATAAGCTTGGTTTGGGGGTGTGGTGTACCAACACCTTTAGATGGTGAGCCTTTGGATACATATCCAAGACCATGAAATCCTAGATTTTTTTGTGCAATAATAGGCTCTCTAATTCCTTGCTCTTGTGGTCCTAAACCTTGACCTTGATAATGCCATCGATTGAGCATTTGAACAAGCTAAGGAAACTTTTTGCTTGCAGAAAATGGTAGAAGTGATTTATTAGGTGTATTGCAATGGGGAGATACTGTTCTTAATTCTTCTGCTGAGAGAGGGCCACCGTGGATGAATGTAAGTGAACCAAGAGGGTATATTATAGATGGTGGAATAGCTTGGATAGGTGGTAAGATGGAAGCATGGAGCAGGGGAGATGGAAGGATAGGATCTTGATGTAGCTGGTGGGATGACAAGATATCTTGTAGTGGAGGAGATATGGCTTGAGGTTTTGGAGATGGAGGAGATGGTGACTGCACTATGGATGGAAGACATGGTACGATGATATCTTCATTTATGCTTTGGGGGATGTCAACATGCTTTTGGGCAGGATCTTGATAGGATTGGTTTGGAGTGGATGGTGCGATAGGAGGTGAAGGGATGGATTCTTCAAAGGCAGCGGATGGATAGATGGGAGATTCAGTAGTGGAGATGGGTGAGTAGAAGATGGATGCATAAGGGTCATTACGAGAGATTTGGGAAATGCTTGGAGGCGATGTGGATAGGATTTGGAGGGATTTGTAAGGTGGTGGGATTTTGATGCTTGCAGGAAGTGGAAGGATTTTAAGAAATTTGATGGATGGTATGGGGATGATAGCTATGGGAGATGGAGGTGATATTATAGATGAGGAAGCTTCATCACTGACTACTTCACATGGTTGGATTAGATGACATGGCTTATCAACTGTTGGAGGCAACTTTTCTTGTATTTCTTCTAGGAGATTCCTCAGAGACTCGTGTGTCGAAGGTGGAGGTGGATTGACAAGAATAGCTAGTGTGATGGGGGTGGAAGATTGGAAGCTTGGTTGATGGGGTGATGGAGGGGAAGCTGGAATATCAGATGGCATGACTAGATAGTTTGGAATAACTTTTGGATTTTGGGGGATTCTTGGGGGAATGTTTCTAAGGCTTTCAATATACCCGTCATAGTCAACAAGATTTTCATCATCATTGGAATAGGACATGGTGGGAGCAAGGACAATGCGACCAAACACATCATGATAAGATTGGTACTTCATGCTTTGATGATGAGTTTGATGGGGATGGGGTCTTGCATATGGATGAACACGGAAGCTCATGGTTGGATTTGGGTTAAGCATAGATTTTGGATTGGTTGATGAAAAATTTCCTAGGGAGAGTCAAAGTTGCATGACAGACCTAAGGAGGATTGGCTGGAGATTTTTGGCTTTCTTGTGGATGGAAGACTTCAAGGGCATGCTGTCAAAAAGGAGAGTTTTTCTTTCCTATGCACTAGATTGGTGGAGATTGTGTCAACCTAAGAATAGACTAATGATCCTATGGGAATGACATGAGATTGATCACTTGTGGATCCCAACCTTTAGCTCAAGGTGATGAGGGATAACAAGTGACAAAGCTAGATTACCCTGAACAAAGCTCTGTCAAAAGGATAATTGTGGTGAGGCTGGTGGATTGTTCGGATTGATTGGATAAAAAAATCTAGCAAAGTGACAACAACTCTTTAAAGGCTTGGGTGATTTTGGATTGGGTTGCTAGCTGGCTGGGGGGATGATTTGGATGGACTTTGGATTTGGGATTTTTCTAAGGCAAAGAACTAGATAGATTCGGTTGCATCGGGGGAGCTTGGATGATTTTCTGATAAGGCAGTGACTAGGCTAAGTATGCCTTGAGTTGGGAGATTTCTGTTTTTCTAGGATTTCGACCAAAATTGGCAAACATTCATTCAAAAGCTATGAACAAACAAGAAGAAAAAAGTTTTGAGCAAGCACGTCAAACACACCAACATCTTAGGAAGCTTTCTACAAGGATGAAATTTGGTTTAGCTGGGGAGTCATCAATATACACAAGGTACGTAAGGCCCAAATCTATAGATGAAACCAAAAAAATGTCACACAGCCGAGAGGATCGGTAACCCACTTCTCCTCTTTCACTTCTCAAGGGTATAAAGTTCCTTGAGGCTTAGCCCGAGTGACAAAATTTTGATCCCAAGAGAGGTGTCTTTGGATTCACCTCCCAATCTTTATACTCCGCCAGAACGCTAGAGTTGAGGTCGTCCCAAGGGGTGATGAAATCCCCAAATAGGCCTCCTAAAAAGTGTAAAACAAGACCACATACATGATCTTGGGCTTTAAAAGACACGTGTTTATTCCAATTGATGATTTTGATTTTGTAAGCTATGATTGAAGACACTTGTGATTATGGCATACAATGTTCATTCCAATTTGATAGCATCGTTAGCATAATGAAAGTCGAGAGATCGTCAACATAAGAAATGCGAGCATCATTGAAAATGCATCCAAACCATGCAATGTTCATTGATTGTTAGGCATTCAAGATTGAGTGTGAGTTTTTTTTAAGCCCAAAACAAAGATGTGTGAAACTCGATTGCCAAGCATGCGCCCGAAGGCCCTCCACGTCAAGATTTGTCCAATTTTTATGCCCAAATGAAGTGTGAGCGAGATTAATGCATATTCAAGGAATTTTCTAACTTAGAAAAACCACTAAAAACCCAAGTGAGTGGAGTTTGATCTTTGTGGAGCACTTAACACCCTCTTAAGTAGACCCATCCCCATAGATGGCGTTGAGATTGCAACCAATGGTTAAATTGATGGGTGATTAAAGAGGGTGAGTCCAACTACAAACTTACTCAAAGCGTCTTTATTAGTTTTTATAACTTAGAAGATTTTCAAAAAATGTGGATTCTTTTTATGCTCCAAAAGATGATTATTTGATCTATGGCATTCAAGATTGGATTTTTTTGTTTTAATCATGCATTCATAAAAAAAACAAACTTGATTTTAATCCGTGGCACTCAAGAGTGATTTTAGCAACATGCATTCAAAGACAAGTGATTAAACATTCAAGTTTTTTCCTTTGAGCATTCAAGATTTGAGATTTTGTGTGTTGTTTTAAGAACTTTGAAGTGCTTTGTTTTAACCTTAATCATTCAAGATTGTTTTGGACTCAAAAGTGAAAATGATTCTTTGGACTTTGGTTTTCATTCAAGATTTTGTGTTCTAGTTTGCATGTTTTAAGCCCAAAAATGATATTCCTAGATTGTTTTGATGCATGAAAAACCTAAGAAACATTCAAGATTTTGCAACAAGACATTTTTTTGGAACAAATAACAAAGCTTTTTAGGACAATTTTGGCAACCATTTAAGACTCTTAATTTTCATGCGATTTTTAAAATAACTTTAACATATTTGCAAATGAGGTTCATTTTATCCTTGATTGATGCTTTGAGTTTGATTTAGATTTTAGTGTGCACTTAGTGTTGATTTTGAACCTTTTGAAATGGAAACTTGAAGTTCTTTTTAAATTCCCAAAAATGAAGTGTTCCTAACTTTGCATGAATGCATCTAAAACCTTGATGTTGCAAGGATGCAAATGATTAGATTGGTTTAGTTTCACTTGTTAAAAGATTTTTTCTTTTTTGCAAATTTTTAATTTTTTAATGGATTTAAGTATGATTTGGGGGTTCATTTTAAGCACTAAAAAGAAGTGTGTATGATTTTGCTTCCTTAAAAAATAAAATGGCCAAGATCTCCCACAAGAAGAAGAAGAAGAAGTAGATGGAATAAGAAGAATATAGACAAGAAGAGGAAGAAGAATTTCAAGTGCTTTGTCCACCTATAAGCTTGAAAAATCTGCAAATACTATGAGATAGACTATGAGTTCCTTTGTCTTTTTCATGCTCATGTGGACCTACAAAACCAATTTATACAATCTTACCAATCACAAAAACAAGCAAAATTAGCCAAAATCAGCAAATGACATACAAAACTTGACTAAAAAAGCTAATGAAGATGACCCATGCGGGGTCCCACCGGGCGTGCCAAAATGTATATGAGCAATGTTAGTATGTTAATAGAAACCAAATTTAAATAAAGCTTCTAAAAACTAAAAAAATTTCATAAACTTCAAGATAGACTAAGATGAGCTCTCAATTGAGAATATGAGCCATTAATGGGCTCTCTCAATGAGAAGCTCTCTTGTTGAGTAGCTTTGTCTAAATAGATAGGATGTATGCTCAAGCTTATGCTTCAAAAATGGCTTCAAATGGAGTTGGAATTTGGGTGTGAGTGTATGGTTTTGATGTAAAATGGCTTCTCAAAATGGCATTATGACTTTACTTCATGGATTGTGTTATTTTGCAAAGGGGAAGCATCTAATTTATAGGCAAGAGGCTTGAGGGATTGAGGGCTAAGATGCAAGGATGGGAAACAACTCATGGAGGGCTTAGATTGCATGAGAAGAGAGCACATGGATTGTGCTTCCTTATATCATATCAAGGAGTGACACATGTCACATGGTGAGAGGATGGAGGAAAGGGGAAGGATGAGCCAACAAAGGAGGCTCAAGGGATAAAATCTTCATAAAGACTCTCATAATGACTTGTAAGAGCAATAAAAGGGCTTGTAAGAGTCATTTATGACCTAGTGGACTTCATAAAGTTATATGGTTGAGATATTTTGAGGGTGATGAGAGCAATTTCGAATTGGACTTGATTAGGAGGGTTTTAAGCTTGCTTAGGCTTGTGCAAATGATTAGAGGATGGATTAGGATGGTTTAGGATTAGCTTGGGGATAGGCAAGTGGATGGCATTTAATGAGGGTGGGTGAAGGAGGAGATATTTGTTAACTTTGGCTTGGCTTAGTAAGTCTTAACCCATGTTTAGAGAATGTGACAAGGTTAGGAGGGGATTAGGATTAGGTTTAAAGACATCTTCTAGAAGAGTCTAGACTTTGGATGAGGATGAAGACTTTCTAGAAGAGTCTAGAACTTCCTAGGATAAGATTTTATGAAATAAATAAAGTTTTATTTATTTCAAGGGTTTGGGTTGAGGAGATATTTATTAAAACTTTTTTAATAAACATGAGGATTAATATTTAATCTTAATTAAATATTTTGAGTTGGGATTAGGGGTAGGAAATGATGAGATTAGCCTTTAATCGAAATTAAAGAAGGATTAGAAGATTTTGGAAGAGGTTATTGGTCTTAAGGAAATTGGCCAACTTTTGAAAAAAAAAAAAATTAATTATTTATTTTGGGATTTTTAGTCAATTTATTAATTAAATAATTAATAAATAAGAAAATAATGTTTAAATAAGATTTAAACATTTTTGGGAGGGATTTCTTAATTAAATATTTTTAATTAAGATAAAGGGATTTAACGGCATAAAAATAAATAAATAAATTAAATAATTAATTAATTAATAAATGATGATGTCATCAGGAATTTTTTCAAAAAATAAAAATACTTTATTTTTTAAAAGATTTTTAGGTGTCTACAGTCACAAAGTCTAGTTTTCTGCAATTAGTGCATGTATCTCCATATCAACAACTAGCAATGTCCAGAGTTTCATATGCAGTAGATGATATACTTCCACACATCACCATTCTAATGTTTCTTCATGTTGTAGAGTCTCCACAAGGCTTTGAAGTCTAGAGCTGTGTCACATGGTGGAGGGTCCAATCTTAGGTGCTTGTTTTTTTAACACAACATGCATTGCAAAGATCTATGGTAGAGATTCAATAAAAGATTATAAGATCACCATCTATTGTGTCAAATGGAAAGGCACAAGCTACTACCATGCATCACCATTCTGTCATTTCCTCATACACTAGTGTCTCTAAAAGACCTTGAAGCTCAATTGCATGCAATTCTACCATGCATTGCTATTTTGACATTTCTTCATGTTGCTGAGTCTAATCAAGGATACAAAGCCTACAATTGCATGAAAACCATTGAGTCTGGAGCATCTTAGAGGGTCTCCTCATTGCATCTTAGCCATCTATTAGAAATAAATCTCATCTTTATCGATGCCTATGTTTTAGTCTCTCATTAAGGGAGATTCTCTCACATCTCAGCCATCCATCTCAAGGAGAAGATTTGCATTGATGTTGGTGACTTAATCTATCATTGGGGGAGATTCTTGCCATATTTGGACCATTATTTTTAACAAAGGATAATTATTGATGGATAATATTTAATTTCATGGAAATTAGATTCTCCTCATGGTCATCTCTACAATTTTGCAGCTAGACAACATGTCCTATTATCCCTCCCCACATTTTTTTCCAATGGTACAATTTGGCTTCTTGTGGCCATGACATGCTAAAAGGGCTAGTTCTTTAATTCCAAATGACTTCTTGGGCCTTGCTTCCATGATGCCAATGTACTCCATGTCTCTTGAATGCATGAAATGATAAAATCCTTAGGGATTTAACCTCTTATAGTTGGATGCATCATTTCTCTCTTCCTATCACTTTTAGCATCTGATTGTACTTCATGATCAAATTTCTTTTCGATTCTTCAGTTATTGCTCTCATCTCCACTCGGTTGGGGTTTGAACTTCAAGTTAGATTCAAGTTATGCTCGAACTCTATAAAGGAAAGTTGTAAAAAATTTCTTAAGTGTTCTTCTTTGGTGATATTTTTGTAGTAGCCTTATGCTTTATAACTATATTCCTTTTACCTTCCATTAATGACATTCTTACTTCTTACCTCTTCTTTCCATTCATTATTCATGCATATTTATTGCCTTATTTTAATCTTTCTTCCCAACTTCTTAGAGTTATATGTTGTGTTTAATCTATTGATGATTGTTGCATTGTGAAGATGTCTTGCTTTTTAGCATTTAAGTAACTCCAAACCTACATGTGAGTTCTGAGAGGGTAGAATAGAGTAAAGATCTATGTATTTTGGTACTTCATTCATGTGTTTCCCATATGTAGGTAGAGATTGTAACCATGTTTTATCTTAGTGTGTCACCTCCTTTCCCTTTCAACATTTTACTTTCTATTTCTCTCTCCCTTTTCCTCTCAAGTAGTAGTTTAGTTGCATCCTGATAGTAAGGAAGCCAACCTTCTCTAGAGATTTGAACTCAAAGTTCAAGTCCCACACTTGGAGGTTGTTTCCATGTTATGCAAGATCATTTAAGTGTCATACCTCAAGAAAGGGTGTAGAATTTTGTGTCAACAATTTTTGGCATGCCTAATGGGGCATGGATTTAGCTTCATAAGTTTTCTAGTCAGCCAGTTTGCAACCTATTCATTAAGAAATTGGGCTTTTTTCTCTGTGCAACCAGCCTTTTGAGGCATTCCATCAAACACCATGGCAACTCTAAGCACATCTACTAGTTTTAATAGACCTATTGCTTGTATGATTTTCATAGTTTTATGTTTCTCTAGATTTCTACAAAGTTGTTTTCTTAGATGCGTTATAATGGATCCACTTCATAGAGACTCCTCCCATTTTCCCCCATTTGATGAAGAGGCCAATTTTACCCCATATCTTTGTATTATTTTTTGGCTATGAATCTATTGAGATTTCTCCCTGCAAGTTCATATTAGTACAAGATTTCTAGGAGCAACAAAAGAGGAAGAAAATATCAAGCCCATATGTTGATTCCTCCTTAGGTTTCATCTCCCTTACATCATGAAATAACCAATCTACTCAATTTCCCATAGAGCCTTATAATTATCCCACGACCAAGCTAGAAGAGCTCTGGAACCATATAGATGGTTTGTGCATTGGATTTTCTAAATTGGGAAGGATTTTTGATGAAGGTCATAATCCTTATAAGTTTTCAAACAATGGGAACTTTTCCTTCATTATGCTTATCATGAGTTTTTGGATTGATGTCATGTGTAGTGATAAGGAGATGTGGATATATTACCCTTATATGTTTTAGGTGGTGTCTTAGACAATTGATGTTTTCAAAGAGGCTTAGGAGAATCTCCTTCATTTACAACAAGAGGAAGAATTCAAATAGAAGAGATGTTAGAAGGAGGCAAGGTTCAAGCTTTCTTAAATGCAAGAGGCTAAAGGATAAGAACCTCCAAAGTGTATATTTTCTAGCTTCATACAAAGAAATCCTCCCCTGACTTCTATTTCAAACTACCCTAAAACTCAACCTACACTTTAGACACCTCCTCATGTCAATGATGTTGAGTCCCAAAATGAATACTATCCCTTCTTTATGGTTCATGAAGAAGTGGATATGTTTTTTCCCATATTAGAGATAGCAATGGAACAACCACCAATCAAAAAATATGTAATATAGTAGGAGACTGACAGAAAAGAGCTTCCCAAAGACATCCTTGTCTTTGAGGAGAAACACATTAATGTGCATGAGGCTACTCCTCAGCATGCAATAAATGTCACAACAAAGAAGACAATCCAATAATTTTCTTTCTTCTTCAAACCATCGTAGGGACTGTTGTGAATGGGGACATTATAGTGGATCAAGGAGATTGATTTCTATGAGCTTGAGGTCTCATGTCTATCTAACAAGTAATCTTCTCCATATGAGGAAGATTTTTTGCAACAAACTATCCTTCATGATATAGAGGATGGAAAGGAAGATCCCAAGGATATCTCTATCCTTGAGGAGGAACATGTTGATATGCATGAGGTTGACCCTTAACCTATGGATATTATTGCAGCTATGGTGGAGGAGATTGATGATGATGATGACCTTTTGGATGAGTTTGATGCTATCTACTCTTCCATAGAGCTTGAGTCATCATCTCCTATATGTGAAGAGCAAGTTCTTTAGTAGTAACAAGAGGAGAATGCATTACTAGTCACATCATCAGAACTATCCACTTTTGGCTAAGAGGATTCAAGCATTGCAAAGAACAACATGGTCAAGGATGATTCCTTGGACCCAATGCATCAAGAGGATGCCCAATTAGGCATCTAAATCTATAGTAATATAGGTTGCCCCTGTACACTCGAAAGTGTCACACTCTAAACCCTTCTATCCAAACAATTCCATGAGTTGGAATGCTTAGATGCCGGCTTAGAGCTCCCTATCCATGGAGTGCAAGAGAGTATATTTCAAGAATAAAAAGGCTCTCAGATGAGCCTTAGAGATACTCTTCTTGCTAGTAAACCATGCAATGGGAGGTTCCAAAGACAAGATGCAAGAATGCAAATTTCCCAAGGAGTTCCTCAAGGATGCAATGCAAATGAAGATTAAGCTAGAATGAGAATGTCAAATGCAGCTATGCTAGAATATGAATGAGAGTGTTACAATCCAAATATTAAGCTATGTGAGAGATTATTGAAAAATAGAAGCTAAACTAACATGCAACATGAATCTAAGCTAAAATGCCATGGATGAGAGAATGTAGACAAGGAAGAGAAGTTCGTCACAAAGCTCCAAAGAAAACCTGTTAGAAAACCTGCAGCATAACAATGTTCAAAAGATGGATCATGGATGGGGAAAGCTCTCTCCCTTTCAAAGATGTATGGACGGTGGAGATCAAGATGAAGATGGTGGATGATCAATGGTGGAATTCAAAAATAGGAGTGATCCATGTGCACACACAAATCAACCAATAGAATATAAGTTGACTTGTCATATAAGACAAAAGTCACAAAGCCTTTTCTTTTAATTGCAAAATAGAAAAAGGACTTTATGTGTGCACTTTAAGTGGATTATAAGAATGGGGTCTTTTATTTAATTAAAAGGGGACATGTTCTTTTAATCAAATAATGAACTTAGGATAGCATAGTCAAACTATAGGTTATAATCAAATAAATTGATTATTAGCAATTTGGCTTAGGTAAGTGATTAAATTAATTTAGCCAAAATGTTGAAAAGGGGGCTAATAGTCTAGATGACCATTTTTAGGTGATTACATTTGCCCCTCTTTGACTAATGCGTGATTGATCTGGGAACACATTATGTCAAAGAAAATAGAAAGCCAAGTAGGCGGTGATAGATATAGATATCTGATTTTGAAGAATGAAATGTAGAAAAAGATAGCAAGTCCTAAATGTACAGCCTGATAGCGGTAGTACTGAACACTAGGAAGATGATGTTAGAATTCAAGAAGAATGCTAACACTTAGCAAAGTAGATAGATTGAGAACAAGTGAGAAGATCAAACAAATGCTCCTAAAAATGTACACTCGAAAGTGTCCCACTCTAAACCCTTCTATCCAAATGATTCCATGAGTTTGAAATGTTCGAATGCTGGCTTAGAGCTCCCTATCCACGGAGTGCAAGAGAGTATATTTTAAGAATAAGAAGGCTCTCAGATGAGCCTTAGAGATACTCTTCTTGCTAGTAAACCATGCAATGGGAGGTTCCAAAGACAAGATGCAAGAATGCAAATGTCCCAAGGAGTTCCTCAAGGATGCAATGCAAATGAAGATTAAGCTAGAATGAGAATGTCAAATGCAGCTATGCTAGAATATGAATGAGAGTGTTACAATCCAAATATTAAGCTATGTGAGAGATTATTGCAAAATAGAAGCTAAACTAACATGCAACATGAATCTAAGCTAAAATGCCATGGATGAGAGAATGTAGACAAGGAAGAGAAGTTCTCCACAAAGCTCCAAAGAAAACCTGTTAGAAAACCTGCAGCATAACAATGTTCAAAAGATGGATCATGGATGGGGAAAGCTCTCTCCCTTTTAAAGATGTATGGATGGTGGAGATCAATATGAATATGGTGGATGATCAATGGTGGAATTCAAAAATAGGAGTGATCCATGTGCACACACAAATCAACCAATAGAATATAAGTTGACTTGTCATATAAGACAAAAGTCACAAAGCCTTTTCTTTTAATTGCAAAATAGAAAAAGGACTTTATGTGTGCACTTTAAGTGGGTTATAAGAATGGGGTCTTTTATTTAATTAAAAGGGGACATGTTCTTTTAATCAAATAATGAACTTAGGATAGCATAGTCAAACTATAGGTTATAATCAAATAAATTGATTATTAGCAATTTGGCTTAGGTAAGTGATTAAATTAATTTAGCCAAAATATTGAAAAGGGGGCTAATAGTCTAGATGACCATTTTTAGGTGATTACATTTGCCCCTCTTTGACTAATGTGTGATCGATCTGGGAACACATTATGTCAAAGAAAACAGAAAGCCAAGTAGGCGGTGATAGATATAGATATCTGATTTTGAAGAACGAAATGTAGAAAAAGATAGCAAGTCCTAAATGTACAGCCTGATAGCGGTAGTACTGAACACTAGGAAGATGATGTTAGAATTCAAGAAGAATGCTAACACTTAGCAAAGTAGATAGATTGAGAACAAGTGAGAAGATCAAACAAATGCTCCTAAACAAGTGATAGAGTATTTCTGCCCCCTCGGGATCAAAATTGAAATGAGGTAAGGGGATGCAAAAATTGGCTAGAAATGAGAAAAATAGAATATAGCAATGTCCAAGATGACAGATAGATGATTAGAACCCAAGAATGACTATAAGAAACTGATAAAATGCCCCAGTTTGACTAGAGTTGACATTGAAGGATATAGCATAAAATTAGGTCAAATCTAGTAGAAAGATGATTTAGATGTGAAACAGTGAATTAAAGTAGATATGAAGTATGGAAATGATGAAGACATGAATAAATGAAGATACCCCAGTGATGATTCAGAGATTAGACCTCAAAAGGTCAGCTAACTGCTTAGAAGAAAGTAGAATTTTAAAAGACAATTTTGACCATCAAGATGAACTCGAATTTGGATTTCGATCCCAAAAATGAATCTAGGACGTCAAAATTATTTAAGAGGTCAAAAATTTATATAATGTGATGACAAGATAGAAAAGAGATGAAGCGAAAGATTAAGAAGGTGAAAAGACATGAACAAGAAGAAAGTGAAGAAATATATGAAAGGAGTTAGCTGATATGTCCACAAAAAGATGAAGAGAGAGCTCTCCCCATATGCAAGAATGCAAGACTAAGCTAGAAAATGAACCTAAAATGCAAGCTAACATGCAAAGTGGTTTACCAGCAAGAAGTGCATAACATTTAGACTCTTAATTTCATCATTGAGCATTTATTAGGGACATCATGAGATCATACAACCATCACTAGTATAACTATGAGGATATGAATATGATCGATATTAGATAGGTATGTGGAAATCCAATCTAAGCATCAGAGACATGTAAGTCAACATAACTACACGATTAGATTCCCTAAGTTTAATTTAGCAAGATTACACCTGTATCAAGGCATAAGCGCCAGGATAAACCCTGAGTGCGGTCTTGCAAAACAGTCAAGGATGATACATTTATAAGTCAAAGTGTTGAATAGGACCAGCATAAATGCTTACAACACTATAGACAAACAAAGTATACCCACAAGCAGAAATCAAGAAGACATGCCCCATGCCCCCAGTCTTCTAGTCAATGAAATCCTCGAAAGACTATTAGGGAGGGAACACATGGCAAAGAAATCATCATAGATAGCACACAAAGTAGATAAATGTCAGCATAGCTCAGTCGTTTAAGTGTTAAAGTGCGTATGTGTAAGTCACTTGGCCATTTCTTCCAGACTTGATTCTGATAGTGAGAAATATCGCGACATCGGAGACCGTAGGTAAACTATCTGTAAAGTGTTGAAAAACACTTGATGTCAAAGTGGGGGAAGTGTTGAGAAACACTATTTTGTGAGTTTTCAAAGAAACCCTAATCCACAAGAATAACTCAATAGGCTAAGTAGCTATGCCCCCAAGATGAGGACAAGAAACAATTCCAAGCTAGGAAATGTGTAGCAAAGTGGATGATTGAGATTGATAGACATAGGTGCAAGGGTTTCAAGTAGCGCTTGTTTCCAGGTTTTCACCACTTTGACAAAAAAATTTTAGGACTTTTTTTCAATTTTTTGAATTTTTGTATTTTTTTTATTTTTTATTTTTTTTGATGATACACCAAAGTGCCTATTGCTAGGTTTTCACTAAGAAGATCTTTTTTTCAGGACATTTTCTGATTTTTAGGATTTTTTCAGGATCATATATGATTTTTTTTGGAATTTTTTAGAAGGTTTTAGATATCACTAGTTCTCAAGCAAGATCACATCATTTTCTCCCAATGTCTAGCAAGGTATAGGATATGATGGAGCAACAAGCTAGTGGATAAGCAAATATGGATGAAAAAAAAGAGTATGAAGCAAGTGAAAGTGATCCTCAAGGACTGAATCCTCAAGAGTACCCAAGCTAGGGAAAGAGGTGAAATAGTCATATATTTTGGATAAGCAATGGAAGTAATGAGAAAGATAACATGTAGGATAAGCAATGAAGCCAACAAGTGAGATAGCATGAAGTGTGTAGTCCAAAAGAGTAGCCATGTCAAGAGACCTATGAGAACCATGTTTCATTTATTATGATCAAGACCAAGGGGTCAATGAGATAGTATAGCAATGGGATAGAGCAATAAGAATAAAGCTCAAGATGGAGGCTATGAGTGAATGGGAGAGCACAAATAGAGAATCTCATGGATAAGATAGTCAATATGCAAAGATAGCTTAACATTGTCAAGATCAAAGAGAGAAGAGGGGATAGATGGATGATGGAAGAATTACGCGTGATGCTTGTTTGCCAAGTTTTCATCATGGTACTTATCCAAGGTGCCACAAGAAGTAGTTTTCACCACAGGATGGATTTATTTCTCTTTACTTTTGCTACCAAGGTGCCACAAGAAGTGGTTTTCACCGAGGCACGTTTTCATTTTTTTCATTTTTTTCTATTTTTTTCTTTTTCTTTTTTTGAATTTTTAGAAAGAGCTCAAGCTTTTTGAATGTAGATAATGCTCCTATAGAAAAGATAAGTCATGATAAGCCAAGACCATAGAAAGGTATGCTCAAACATGTTGATAGGGTGATGAAAGAGAAATGGTAGTAGGAAGAGTATATGGAGGAAAAGAGTGCATGTATAGAAAGTAAGTGTAAGCTTTAGAGGATTTGATGAGGGTAGCAAAAATATTGGAGAAGATCAACATTGACACACACCTTGAAGGGTATTGGAACAATGGAGGAATCATGGATGGAATAGCTTGAGATTTAGATGTATGAGGTGGTAGAAAAGATTTGGAAAAAAGTGGAGTGGAAGGCATTGGAATATTTTTAGGAAGATTTTTTGAAGAAGATGGAATAGAAGCCTTTGGAAGCTTGAATGTCAACTTTGAAGTATTTTCAATATTCAAGTCTTTTAAAAGAGACTTGGGAATCCACATAGCTTTAGATTTTCCTTGTTCTTTGGGTGCTTGAGAGTGCATTTCTTCAATGATGGATTTAGGAACCCACATTTTCTTTGATTTAGCTCTCTTAATAGTGGACCTTTGTAGTCTCTTTTGTGCATTTTCCTTCTTAGCATTCACATGTCGATTAGATGGGACATAGTGATCTTCATTTTTCAATGGATTCTTATGTTTATTCTCACTTCCAAAGGACTTTGTATTTGTGGATGAATAAGGCTGATATGACTGGTTTAGGTGGATAGATGGGTGATAATTCATCAAGGATGAGCGTCTTTGTTGATCTTGAGGTATGACGAGAGAGCTAGGAGTGGAAAATGTAGGAGATGATGGAACATAAGGTCCCAATAAGATGGAAGGTTTGAAGGCTTTAGCTTTGATGGATGAGGACCAAGGATAGAATTAGGATATGCAAAGGGATAATGGGAAGGGATATCAACATCTTTAGAGTGAGCAACATGGTCAAATCCATCAATAGACTCATGAATACCTTTCATAGGAACAACATTTTTAATAGAAGCACTTGAAGCTTGAGCACAATTTTGAAGTGGATGTGGAGAAGTAGAACATGAGGGGATGCTTTGATCTTGACAAGTAGCTTTGGATAGCATATGAAGAGAACTTTTCTCATAATTTTCTGTAAGCTCAAGGGAGATAATGGAAGTGGTATCTTCATCATACTTGGGGGATGGAAACGACATAGGATATGGAGGGGGAAAATCTTGAAAGAGATGAAAGGGTGCTTGATCTTGATCTTTCTTGACATTTATAGCTTTTTATTTTTGAGAGTCCTCTTGACATGGAGCCACTTCTAAGGACAAGGGAGAATGAAGAGTGAATGGAGTAGTGTTTAGATTAGGCATAGTAGTCCATGAAGGTTGAGGATGTTTAGGATTAGTAGCATGGAAAAGGTTTGCAGCCAAGTGAAGGTTAGCTTGAGTTTTTTTTAGAGGTAGCCCTTGAGGATACACGTAGTCGATGTGGAAAGCATTAGGTTCCTTTTTTGATAGAGGCATGTTGGAAAGCTTTGAAGTGTTGAGAGATGCATGAGTGTTGGAAGAAGTGGAAGATGTAATGGAGCCACTACTAGACATAGGTTCATCAATGTAATCTTGCTCAAGATAAGTATCCTCAGCACATGAGTCACTAGAGGTTCCAACAATTCCATTATCCATAAGATCTTGGATTTTATGTTTTAGCTCAATGCAATCAAAAGTAGCATGGTCATTAGATTGATGATAAGCACAATAATCATTCAAGAAAGGATTTCCATAGGAGCTAGAATTAGGCAACATGATGATCTTATTGCCAAGAAGTTTTCTCAAAATTTCATCATAAGAATTCCCCAAGGGAGTAAAATTTCTCTCAAAAGTATGTCTACAGTCCTTTGGTTGCTTCCCAAGTGAATAGCATGCATACATGTCTTCATCATTGTCTTGGTCAAAGATAGGTTTATCATGAAATTTTAACGTATGCTCCAAGGATGTATCATTTTCTTGTTCTCTAAAGAGGTCTTTAGATCTAGAAGATGAAGACATTTGATGTCTTGAAGTAGAGCATGTAGACCTAGAAGAAGAGGATGACCTCAAAGAAGGTGACTCACATGCATGTAAAGACCTTAAGGAAGATTCATTTAATGATGTAATCTTCTCCTCTAACCTTTTCTCAAGTTTAGACTTCATTTCCATCATGCACTTAGAGAGACAAAGGTAAGAAAGATCATTTGTCTCTTCTAGTTCTTTGTATTGTGCATATAGATCTTGAAACTCTTTAGTGACATGGAGGATATCATGATCATCTAGATTTGGTTGAAGTTTGGTAGCACAAGGCTTTAAATCCCATACTTTTAGATGCAAAGCCAAGCATAAAAGAGCCTAGAAGATAACTTGATGTTGAAATTATAGGAGGTAGAGTGTTCACTTGCCAAGATATTATAGAGAGATTAAAGCGACTTGTCAAACAATATGTCCAAGAAATTTATGACATGAATGACTCAAGTCAATAGCTAGGAAAGATGCCCAAATAGCCAAATAGATAGAGCAAGTGGGGTGACAAGTGAACAACTCTCCAACCCAAGAGTGTAGTCAAGAAATCAAGGTAACCATTTTAGCAAAAGGATAACTAGCAAGCAAACATAGACCATGAAGATAGGAAGACCATGAGCACTAAGACCAAAGATTCACTTTAAGCATGTTCAAGCACTAGAGACATATAAAAGAAAAGTCAAATGATGAGACTCCTCTTAGCGAGCAAGACAAGAAAATGTTTGCATTTGATGTTTTGACTTGGTTGATAAAGTTTGACAATAGTTGATAGCATAGCAAGTTTGATGTTCAAAAGCAATTTCTTTCCAAGCAAGATAGTGACACATGGAGTAGTCTTCAAACAATCAAGCAAGGGACAAAGCAACCTTGCATGATACAAGCATATGTTAGGTCTTAAAAGAAAGCCGTATAACTATCATCATGTGTATGTTCCAAAGATTTCCACAGGTATACCACATTTGAGAACATATCAAGCAATATCTACCTAAAAGACATGGTTCATTACTCAACAACTTGGCCCACGCTTGATGCTCCTTTGCCTCACACCAAGTGGTTTCCCACAAGAGATATTGGCTTTGTCATGGAAATTCCATAAGCATAACCAAGGGAACACATATGGTGAGTGTAAATCTTGGGGTGATCCGAGTAGTCCACTAGGATCAATCCTTGCACCAAGAAGTTGAGTGGCTAAAAAGGGTAGTTACTAACTTAGGGTGTTTAGATAGAGCTTCCGTTCATAGTGTTCCTCTGGTTCCCAATTACAGGACACCTCACCTTGCGATGAGTAACCGATCTCGCGATCACAAGAGTACCTTAAGCATTCTTGCCTAGTGATCTCCCTATGGTCGAAATCCCATAAGCAATCACACTAGGCAAAGACAAACACTATGTCTACCAAAGTTTTGTGTCCTTGGTAGCCTTGAGTTTATAGTGGGTTGGAAGAGCTAGGTAATCTGCTTGTCCCCACTTGGGTCGTTCCTCTCAGGTTGTCCGAGAGCAGGCCCTCTAAAGGAGTCTAACTACACAAAGTGGATCAACTTTTGGAAGTCAAGATTTCTGGTTCACCACAAGGGTGAAGAGCATACTCTCCTATTCCAATCATTTTTTCCCAAACACACCAAGAAGATTTAGTTGCCTCTTACTCTTGAAACCAAATGGCAAGTCAAGATTTCTGATTCACCACAAGGGTGAAGAGCATACTCTCCTATTACCAAAAGACTCCAATCACAAGTTTTATGTGCCTATGAAAAATAAACAATTAGTCAATGCCACACATGAAAACAAAAAAGCAAGAAATTTTGGGATTTTATGCTTTGGGCAGCCCTGCAAACAATGTTAGTAGCCCTTGTGCATTTGAAGCTTTGACATGCGTTCTTTTTATGCAATGTTTCAAATTTTTTTTCATAAGGATGGCAACCTGTAATCACAACTTGTTAGCACCAAAAGTTAGTATGAAATAACATAAAAATTTGCAATAAAAAGTGGTGAGTTGCCTCAAAAATCCAATTTATCTTCCAACCAAGTGCATGCAAAGAAAGTGCAAGTTAATCACAAATGCTCTCATTTTTACTCTTTGATTTTGACCTAGTCAACAAGATTGGACTTGTTTACTATGATTTTGTATCCAAAAATGAAAATGAAAAGAAGAGACCCATATTAAAAATCAGATAGCTTTCCAAAAATGCAAGAAATTTTAAAAAATCTCTTGATTTGCGCTCTAGAGATCAATTTTGTCAAAACAGACCAAATTTATCAAATCGAGTTTTTGATCTTTAATACGACTTCAAAATTCAAGACACAAAAAAAAAACCCCCATTAGAATTGAAATTTTTTTATGATTTGTGATCAGAAAAAAAAAAAATCGCTGATTTGCGATCAGAAACGACTTTTTATGAAAAATAAAGAAAAACTCATAACTACCGAAAATCACGTCAAAATGCTCTGAAAATTGGACTAAGACATTTTGAGCATATATCCAATCCAAAAAAAACATTATAGAACCAAACTCCAAGTGGTTTAAAAGATATGATCAAATCTTTAAACCAACTAAGTTTTTGGCCTTCAAACCAATTTACTTATGGCTTGGCCTTAAAACCAAAGTGATAATTCTACAAAAGCATTTGATTAGACCCAATATGCTGCTGTAAAAAACTAGAGATAAGAAATGAAAGCAAATGGAGCTGAAAATTTGATTCAAGCCCCACGGTGGGCGCCAAAAATGTACACTCGAAAGTGTCACACTCTAAACCCTTCTATCCAAACAATTCCATGAGTTGGAATGCTTGGATGTCGGCTTAGAGCTCCCTATCCATGGAGTGCAAGAGAGTATATTTCAAGAATAAAAAGGCTCTCAGATGAGCCTTAGAGATACTCTTCTTGCTAGTAAACCATGCAATGGGAGGTTCCAAAGACAAGATGCAAGAATGCAAATGTCCCAAGGAGTTCCTCAAGGATGCAATGCAAATGAAGATTAAGCTAGAATGAGAATGTCAAATGCAGCTATGCTAGAATATGAATGAGAGTGTTACAATCCAAATATTAAGCTATGTGAGAGATTATTGCAAAATAGAAGCTAAACTAACATGCAACATGAATCTAAGCTAAAATTCCATGGATGAGAGAATGTAGACAAGGAAGAGAAGTTCTCCACAAAGCTCCAAAGAAAACCTGTTAGAAAACCTGCAGCATAACAATGTTCAAAAGATGGATCATGGATGGGGAAAGCTCTCTCCCTTTTAAAGATGTATGGACGGTGGAGATCAAGATGAAGATGGTGGATGATCAATGGTGGAATTCGAAAATAGGAGTGATCCATGTGCACACACAAATCAACCAATAGAATATAAGTTGACTTGTCATATAAGACAAAAGTCACAAAGCCTTTTCTTTTAATTGCAAAATAGAAAAAGGACTTTATGTGTGCACTTTAAGTGGGTTATAAGAATGGGGTCTTTTATTTAATTAAAAGGGGACATGTTCTTTTAATTAAATAATGAACTTAGGATAGCATAGTCAAACTATAGGTTATAATCAAATAAATTGATTATTAGCAATTTGGCTTAGGTAAGTGATTAAATTAATTTAGCCAAAATGTTGAAAAGCGGGCTAATAGTCTAGATGACCATTTTTAGGTGATTACAGCCCCTAGTTATACTCATTCTAGAGCATGAGGGTGAAGATAAAAAAAAAGGAGAGCATGTATTTCTTAGGAAGAAAATGTCCCAATATTGGAGAGGTTTATTTTCTTAGTATTGGAAGGTGTTTTAGAGTGCAGTAGTATGCTTGTCATACTTGTTGATTTCTCTAGCTGTCAATGTCTATGTGAGAAGAAACTAGCTTGTCAGAAAGGGAAGTTACTTCAACAAGCCATTCAATGGATTTGTTTGATCATTTTGTTTGTAAATATTTGTACATAGTAGAGTAGGTTTTCAAATTTCCAAAAATTTCATGAGCACAACTATTCCTTCCTAGATATAACATTTTTTTTTTTTGTAATTTTGCTAGTTGTAGAGGTAGATTCTTTATGAAGTTGTAGAGGAGACAATATATCATTTCTTTTGATAACTCCATGCCCAATGGATTTCTTAAGTCCACTAAGCTATGCTTAGAAAGAAATCATCCCCTTTAAGTCACCAAGAATGTTGGCCATTCCCCCCCCCCCCCCCCCCACCATTCAACCCATCACTAATATTTGATAAAAAAAAACCTTCAATAAGCTAAGTTCTTTGTAGGGGGTTAACATGATGCTAAAATTGGTTGCTAACATTTCATATTAGCTCATTCCCTTCATTGATTGAGTTGGCTTGGTTTACTCTTTCTCTAATTAACCTATACAAACAAGGTCTTAGAGCTCATGTGTTTTCATGAGAACTTGGTTCATCCTCCTAAAAGTGTGAGATGCTACCATACATTGTCATTCTAGAATGTCTTCATATTGTAGATTCTATATGAGGATCTAAGGTCTGGAATTGTACCACATATACTAAGCACTTCAAACAAGTTGGCTTTGATGGGTCCATAGGTGACAGAGTCTTATTTTCTATGATTGGTCCACATATTTCCATATCAATAGTTGGTAGGGGCCAAATTTTCATACACATGCAAATGAGATGCTACCACACATTGTCATTTTGATGTTTCTTCATATTACAGAGTCTTCACAAGGCTCCAAATTTTGGAAGTGCAACATGTGGTGGAGGGTCCCATTTCCAATGCTTTGTTTTTAACTCAAGTAGATTGATGATAGAGATTCAATTGAAGATTATAACATCACCATCAGTTCTATCAAATGGCAAGGTACAAGATGCTTCCATGCATTTCCATTCCAATGATTCCTCATATGCTAATCACTCAATTGACTATGAAGCCTAGAATTGTGTGCAATGCTGTCATGCATCATCATTCTAACATTTCTTCATGCTATAGAGTCTTTGTGTAGCTTCAAATCCTAGAATTCCATGAAATCCATTAGATTTGGTGCATCTTGGAGGGTCTCCTTACTACATCTTAGTTGTTCACTAGAAATAAAGCTATCTCTCATTAAGGGAGATTCTCTCACACATCGATTGTATATCTTGAGGGGAAGATCTACATGGATGGTGGTAACTTAATTTACCATTGGGGGAGATTCTTGCTACATCTGAGCTATTCATTTCAATTAAGGATCTATATCAATGAGTAGAATTTAATTTTAGGGAAATTAGGTTCCCCCCCACGACCAACTCTACAATTTTGCGAGTGGATAACACATCCTGTTATCCCTCCCCATGTTCTTTTCCAATGGCATGATCTATCTTCTCATGTCCATGACATGCTAATAAGACTAGTTCTTTAATGACCAATGACATCTTAGGCCTTTTTACCATGGTGCCAATGCACTTATGCCTCTTTAATACATGAAATGGTTAAATCCTTGGGGATTTGACCTCTTACAACTAGATGCATCATTTTTCTCTTCCTATCACTTCCAACATTAGATTGCCCTTCATGATTAGATTTATTTATGATTCTTCTTTTATTTCTCTCCTCTGAAACTCAACTTCACATGGTTGGGGTTTGAACTTCAAGTTAGATTTGAGTTATGCTAGAACTCTATAAAGGCAAGTTGTAAATATTTCTTAAGGGTTCTTCTCTAGTGGTATTTTTGTAGTAGCCTTATGCTCTGTAGCTATATTCCTTTTTCCTTCCATTAATTAAAATCCTTATTCTTACCTCTTCTTTCCATTCATTATTTGTGCATAATTATTACCTTGTTTTAAATGTTTCTTCCCGACTTCTTAGATTTATATGTTATGTTTAATCTATTGATGATTTTTGCATTGTGAAGATGTCTTTTCTTTCAAAATTTAATTAACTCCAAACCTGCATGTGATTTCTAAGAGGGTATAATAGAGTGAATATCTATTTATTTGGGCATTTTATTCATGTGTTGTGCATATGTAGCCTGAGATTGTAACCATGTGGTATCTTGGTGCATCAGCTCCTTTCCCTTTCAACATTTTACTTTTTTTTTTCTCTCTCCCTTTTCCTCTCAAGTAGTACTTTAGGTGTACCTTGATAGTAAGGGAGTCAATCTTCTTTGGATATTCAACATCAAAGCACAAGCCCCACACTTGGAGGTCATTTCTATGTTACACAAGGTCACTTGAGGGTCATACCTCAAGCAAGGGTGTAGACTTTTGTGTCAACATGGTCTTAATAGTCCTATTTAAATCTCCTAATAGATTTCTTACCTTATTATAAGTTTAAATCATTTAATCAAGGTAGACTGAATTAGTCTTGTAAGATTTGAGAAAGGAAAACCCCTCATAGGGTATATCATTAGAATTGATCAAAAATTGTATCCCTAATAGGACAAATTTGATACTACTACAGTGAAGACTTATGGGTCTCATCCCCACCCCAATTTTACCTTCATCTTAGAGGGTTTCTAGGTAACCAAATCATTGTGTTATGTGTTGATCATTTAATTTTATGTTTATGGTTGTGATTAGTAGATTATATATGTTATATCATTGCAATATATGTTTTTGTGAATTGAAATATTGATGAGATAAGGGTTAGTGATGAAAGATATTAGTTGGATTATTGCTTAGAAGGTTAAATCCCCCCTCTTCCAAAATATCTCACTTTCCTAATAGACTTCCAACAATTGGTATCAAAGCTTTATTCTCATAGCATAAGTCTAACCACTTGAAAGTCAAGATCTTGGAGATGGAGGCCTACAAGATGGGAAAGATCATAGAAAATATGAAGCTTGAGATACATCTTATATTTCAACAACTTGAATTAGCAAGACGAGAACTAAGGGAATCCCTAAAGAAAAGAAAAGAATTGGAAATCATGCAAAATGATACACAATAATAGGAAGACACTTAAGTTTTACTTGATGATGAAAATTCTAGTGAAAATGATGCATCAATATAAGATCTATTGGAAAATAATAACACACTAAATGAAGAGGTAAGAGCACTAAAGAGGGAACATTAAATATAGTCAGTAAGATTGTGTGAAGTGACTAACATGAAAAGAAATTTGAAGGAGGATAAAAGTCATATATCTACAAGACTTAATGACAAGAACAATGAAGTACAAAGGTTTACTCAAAATTAGTTTGACATGGCTAACATGTTTCTACTTACAACTCAAGAGTTCAATTGAAAGGATGTCAAGATTGTAAATCTGAAATTTGAGAATGAGCACTTAAATAATAAATTGAAACATGAAAAGGAATTCATTGAAAGCTTGAACAAACCTAATGAATCTATGAGATATTTGAAGAGTTGACAAGCTCACAAAGAAGACCCCATGACATATTTGGTCTAGGCTACATTGAGACCTCTCATCTTTTAAGGAAAGAAAATCATCAAAGAGTGGAGAAAAAAGAAATGCAAAGTCAAAGAATAAAAATAAATGCTATCATTGTAGAAAGCTAGGACATACAAAAAAACATCTATAGAAGCAAGATTGGCAAAAAAAACCCTAAGCCTAAATTTATTGGTAATTGTTTTAACTACAAAAAATAAGGACATCAGGCATGTGAGTGTAGATCCAAAGATAGAAATACACCAATTGCACCTATATTTGAAGGTCATTGCTACAATTTTCCAAAGTATGGACATAGAGCTCAAGAATGCTAATCAAAGGAAAAACCTAATTGGAAACCTAAGAATAAAGAAAATGTACCCAAGAGAGGAAACAAAATAGTTTGAGATTAAAACACATGGTAAAAATGTTAGTTATGTGTTGAATATGGTCATGCTATAGTAAATTGAACTAGGAAACATTTTAGAGGCAAATATAAGAGTTGAATGAATGAGATATTAGTTTGTTATAATTGTCACACAATTGGACATGTGAGCAAGAACTACAAGACTAGAGAACTAACACCTAGCAATGAACAAAACAAAGGAAAAGGAAAATTTGATGTAGAATAGACAAGAAACAAAATGAATCAAACATGGAGAAAGAAGGATGAAGAAAAAAGTACTGGAACTAGTGAGGTTGAGATCACCCAATCCAATGGATTAGGTGACCACACTACCTCAAATCAAGAAAACAAGGTATGTAAGGGATTGAATTTTGAAATAGTTTATCATACATCAGTTCCTAACATATGATGAGGTGAAGTCCATATCCACATGTAATTAGGTGAAGTCCATATCTGCATGAGATAAGATACATTGGGATAGTTATGAAGTGTGAACCAAACAAAGTGCACATATATCGAGTTGAAGTATAGTTGATGTTGAGTATCAATATTGATATGTGAGCAATGTTTCTGGATTAGATTGTGTGAGTTTTTTTAGCATCAACGTTTCGGATCATACTACATGATCCATCATCAGGACAAGAGAACATCAGAATATGGAATGAGCAGACCAGGACATCACAAGCAGTCCTAAAAGGAGAGGGGGGGGGGGGAAGGGCACACAAACCAAGGGGACCCAACAAATAAAGACATAACCACCAAGAGAACTGGTACAGAATAACCACTCATATGAAAAAATGCAGAGAATGAGCATATGTGTAAAGGAATTTTGAATATGCATTAAGAAATGATAAAAATAAAAAACACAATAAAACTTAAAAAATAAAAAATAAGAAGATAAATAAAAAATTAAAAAATTAAGGATCAGCGTGAGAAAGGGAGGAAGCACATGATTGTGAAAAAGAATAAAAAACTATAAGAGGTTGAAAATACAAAAATTAGGACTTACAAAAAATTAAGAATTAAATAAATAAAAAAGAGTTAGGGTTTGAGCCTTCTTTTTTATTTATTTAATTCTTAATTTTTTGTAAGTCCTAATTTTTGTATTTTCAACCTCTTATAGTTTTTTATTCTTTTTCACAATCATGTGCTTCCTCCCTTTCTCACGCTGATCCTTAATTTTTTAATTTTTTATTTATCTTCTTATTTTTTATTTTTTAAGTTTTATTGTGTTTTTTATTTTTATCATTTCTTAATGCATATTCAAAATTCCTTTACACATATGCTCATTCTCTGCATTTTTTCATATGAGTGGTTATTCTGTACCGGTTCTCTTGGTGGTTATGTCTTTATTTGTTGGGTCCCCTTGGTTTGTGTGCCCTTCCCCCCCCCCCCCCCCCCCCCCTCTCCTTTTAGGACTGCTTGTGATGTCCTGGTCTGCTCATTCCATATTCTGATGTTCTCTTGTCCTGATGATGGATCATGTAGTATGATCCGAAACGTTGATGCTAAAAAAACTCACACAATCTAATCCAGAAACATTGCTCACATACTAATGGATTGTGGAAATCTGATTATGTTAATCAATATTGATGTCAATAGTGATTGAGTCACAATGTTGATCGAGTTATGATTGAAAACTAAAATAAAGTTGTGATTGAGTTGGTATATCAACTAAGCTAGTGAATGAAGAATGAACATCAAGTTTTCATTAGATGCCAAGACAACTATGAAACACTATGTGTACAACTACTATATGTATGAAACATTAAGTGCAAACGTATTTCAATCATTTGAGGGTAAATAGTGAATATTATTTTTATTTCTTTACTCAAAAAAAATCTCAAATTTCTAGAATGATTTCAAGGTGATTCAAAGAAATTTATTTGAAGTTTGTAGAGATCTTGTGTGCGCTATTAACAGAAGTAAGAAAAGTGAACAAAATTAAGTAAAATTTGTAAACTATATTTGAACCAAGTTTGGTTTATTTGTGACATTATTTTAAAGTTTCAAAACCATAGTTTGAAATGGAATACATAGAAAGGATGCATTGAAGGATTGTAGTGCCCAAATTGTAAGAAATGATACATGCTCCTCGATGAAGTTCAAGGATTATCCTCATATCATAATGACTAGAGATGCATCTAGTGCATTGTCATCTATTCCTTGATGTATGATCATGGTACACAATGTGTGATGTTGTTACATATGCAAGATTGGAAAAATTGGAGATTTTGAATTGAGGAATGCTTATGACAAGCTATGTAAAAATGAAGTTTTGAAGGAAGAATAGAGAGTAGTTACCAAGAAAGGGCTTACCCATGCCCTAGCCTTTCCAAAATTATTCAAGGTCAAATGGATTAAAATAGTTTTGATTAGATTTCATGATATGAGATTATGGATGGATAATGGGCTGATGAAGATAAAAAACTTGATCATCTATGAAGTCACTAGATAACCTATCTTAGACTAAGTGAAGACTGTGTGATGCTCAATGAAGAATGTAAAAGATATACTTAAAAAGGTGAAATGTAATGATTGAGGGATTTCAATTGATGGTATTGATGATCCTATTATAGATTTTGAAGTCAATGTAATTGCTCATAAATATATCAGTCAAGTTGACTGAATAGTGTACCTTACATAGTTGTTGATTCGAGTTACAAATTTTTTAAAAAGGACCACAACTATGATTCAGTTGAGTTACAATTGGCTCAACTTGTAGAGAATTCAAAAGCCATAAGAAAAAAAAATACTTCATGCGAATTTGGCTCACTTTTTGTTTTGCATATTCTTTTATGTGCAAAATTCATTTCCTAGCATTGGTGAAGTAGTATAGGATAGAACTAGGCTTGTAAATGAGAAGATTAATGGTTACATTGATCAATTAGGTGATAATTTTGAAACAATTTTAAATGACTATTTTGATGAATTCAAGAGGAAAATGAAGAATAGGATGAGAATTATTCAGTTGGTTGTTGATCATTATTATAATCATATTTTCTTCATGATGGACAGTGACTACACCTATGCTAGGATAGTTATGTCAAGGGTTTCATAGTTGAGACCAAAGAAATATGAAGTCAATATTGATTAAGTGTTTGTAGTTGTGAAAAATTTATTTTCAAAAGATATTGATAAGAATGTCAAGCCATTCGATGCATATTAAATTACAAAAATAAAGATGATGCAAAGAAAGGTTCCAAAGATGGGTAAAAAAAGAAAGAAAATAATTGAAGATTTAGAGGGAAAACTTGGTAAGGCACCCCTAAAAATCACATAAGGTAATGGGGAAGACCAAGAGAGAGAAGATGATGAAGTCAATGAGTCTAAGGTCAAAGAGTTGGTGGTTGCCAAGCCTCAGGAACAAAAAGGAAAAAAAGATAGTAGTGGTTTGTTAGTGTAAATAATTAATTATTATTACACTTTACTTAGGTTTACTTAGGATAATGCATTTTTATATTAGTTGTCATGTAGACACTTAGGAAAATTCATAGGCATATGAGTTGTCTTATTGAAAACATATGAGTTAGAAACTTATTTGAGTACATGGTGTCTACAACATCTCTTTATGAGATACACCTATATAAACTTATCCTCTCATCATCGCACAAAATCTTGTGCTCAATGGAGGATAATCCACTCTTCGTGGACATGTTCTTAGTTGTGAGGCTTATCACTTTGCTAGCTCCTAGTCATTCTAGATGCCTTTATATATAGGCACTTCTAGTGTGTACTCATCAAATATCTAATTATCCAATTATTTGATATCCAATCATCTGATATCCATTCTCATTTGATCATCATTTGTCTATCTTGTGCTATCTATTGAGCTTCTTGAACTTGGTGTTGAATTATTGCCTTAGGAAAATTCTTACATGGTATTAGAGCCATACCAAATTCTTACATGGTTGATCCTAAGGTTAAGAGAAGTTTATTAAAAGTGGTTACTCCACCTACTTCTCAAAGAGGAATAACCATAAAAGGATCAAAGGAAACATCTCCTATAGCTATTGAGCCCAAGAAAGGTATTATAAAGATCACCAATCTAGCAAAGGGAAAGTCTCCTAAGAAAAGGAAACTAGAGGCTAAAGAGACTAAGTAAGGTTAAAAGAAGAGATCGAGGAGTAAGTTGATTGTAAAGCTTGATATGAAGAGGAGGATGATAAAGCAGAAAGGACATAATCTAATGATATGAGAAAATTCTATATTGTACCCAAGTAGGATCCTCATGATATAGAAAAGGTATGTGAAAATATTTGAAGTACAACAAGCCTTTCTAGATTTAAGTATGTAAAATATTATTTAGATAAAAAAGATAAAGAAAAAGTAGAACAATAAATTTTGGATATGATGGTAAACTTTAAGTATACTCCTATAGAGTTAGGCAAAGAACTTTGAGAGTAGTTTTATAATAAAATGGATTCTAAATAGAATTGAACATTTTTTACCAAGAGACAAATAAGGGAAACCACTCTAGCTCAAACAATGCCATATTTAGGGAAGACATGCATGTCTATAGCCATAAGAGATTATGCAAATAAATTGTACCAAAGACAAAGGCACACAAAAAAATTTAGAAATAAAATTGAGAAAGTAGTGCAAGAAAGTAAGTTAGTATGGAAGAATTTTTTTGGATTACCTACACCAACTATAGAGAAAGATGAAAATGAGGATGAGAAAACAAATTTGGATAATAAAAAAGATCTATATAGTGATGTTGAATATTTTTTAGAGACTATAGAGAAGATGACTCAAGACAAGAAAAACAAAATAAAGTTAGTCACCATAGGGGATGAAACTCTTGAAGTGACTTCACCATCAACGGAGCCAGAAAAGATGATATCTATTGAGTCAAAACAAGTAGACTAAGCTCCAAAATCTATCAATGATACTTTGATTGATGTAAGGAAACTTGGCAACAAAGAATATAACCATTTCCACATAACCCATAATAGATCTAAAATAAATACGGAATTAAAATCCACATGCAAGAGAAAAGACAACATACCCACAAAATTGTGAAACAAGATATGCTCTGGAAAACCCTCATTGAGGGAAAAAACCCAGCCTCCAAAAGCATCCATCATCATGTATTATTCAGCAAAAAATACCATTGCCATACAACCATGGAAGCCTTCATGGCCATAGCCACAACCGAGCAAACTATGTGAACAAGCATGAATCCACACATCCCATGCCATGCTTTCAACCTTCACAAATGCTCCCTTCGCTAACCTGTCAAGCCTTGTCCCGCTCGACTCTTGCCTTTTGTCTTCTCCTTGTCACTCTCTCTCTTACAACAACTACCCTTGTGGTTGCTTATATAGTAGCAAGTCCCACAAAACCACTAAGTGGTATTACATAAATCATGTGCTAAAACCATGTGCTACCTAACCCACTAACCCCACATTTAATATTGGGCATTTAATTCTTTTATCCAATATTAAATAATTACATGAAATATTTTCACAATGTTACAATACAACTCATCAAGAATATTTCATGGGAATCTTTACATGTTGCACGTCCATCTAGGTACAACATTACATAATAAAATAAAATAATAAAATAACAATATTATGCAATGTGTGCAACACCCATTATCTCAACAATCTCCCACTTGTTGTATACATTGCATAGGGTCAATCCATAGCCACATAAATGAACAAGGGAACAATCCCTCCCAGCACATCCACCATTATGGATCAAAATACACCAAGTGCTCCATCCTGGTACCTGCAACAAAATCAAAAGTATCCAACATCTCAAACATGAATGATCTCACCTCCTATTATGCCACTACCACTGGACATACATAGAATCCATCCAAAGAGAAAGCCACCCAACTTTTCACATTAGAAGATCATAAAATCTTGTACCAACTAAAATTTCAAGCACAAAAAAAACCTGATCCAAAGGTAATCACATGTATCCGTAGTTGTCAAAATATTCATAGCTGAAATAGCACCCACAGCAAGTGCCAAACCCATCCAACTATCCATACCTCAAAAGGTATAACAAGTGAATCTCATATCACTGACATATCCAATCTGCAACCTACAATCACAAGCCTCAAGAGCAATACCTGCCACATAAATACCAAGAAGCTCCACTGCAAAAGATAATGTCAAATCTATAACCAATCCACTCACAAAATCTCAAAGAAGTGAATCCATGTAGTATCAAGGACATCCACAATACAGAAACTGATACCCTGCAAGAACAACTCTCATAACAAGTCTCCAATGCTCTCCCAAGTTCACCACAACCAACAGAGGAAAGAGATAAAGTAATAACCATGTCATCTCTCACATGACATACATGAGCACAAACTAGTGATCACAATCTCTAACCAATCTCAAATCCAATGTAAGCAAAACTGAACATCCAGAAAGATAACCAAGACCAGAGAAACTATGCAAATCATAACTTGTATCATGTCCTTCTACACACACCTCTAGATGTAAACTGTGCAAGTATGATCTCCTCCATTAAACCCCAACAAGAAGCCTCAACAACACCCAAACCATACCATATAACTAATCATGGATGTAAGCCTCTCACAAGAAGATCAAACTCAATAAACCATTCCTAAACCAAGGAATATGCCCAAATATAAAACCATCTCCTAAACTCAACTAGCATAACAACATATGCACATGGAGATAACCAATGCTAAACCATCTCTCAAATGAACCCTCTAGAATTAACTCATGTACCATAACTCAAGATCCATATCCATGAAAGATGAGCATAAATATAATGCAATTGAGAGAAACAATGGGCTATACCTCTCAAGTAGCAAACCGCCAAGTAGACCAAGAGTGGGGAATGAGAATGCTCATCAAGATACCCCAGTCTCCAACCAAGACTCATCTAAGAACAATCTCCTCTCAAGTCCATATCAGGTGACTACCCCTTGGACTTCCTGCTGAAACCATCAACCGTCCCAACAAATACTTCTCTA
The DNA here is from genome assembly GCA_028749045.1 of Cupressus sempervirens. Taxonomy (NCBI): domain Eukaryota; kingdom Viridiplantae; phylum Streptophyta; class Pinopsida; order Cupressales; family Cupressaceae; genus Cupressus; species Cupressus sempervirens. The sequence continues at coordinate 333,047,483 of CM053790.1, forward strand.
ATCCAAGAGAAATCAGCATCACCACCGTCTCTAAGTATCCATGAGCACCTGTAACCAATCAATCCATGCCAACTCCAAATACAACATAGCAATATCATGAAGTATCCATCTTATGATCAGTGTACTCAATACCAAGAAACTAAACCAAGATCAATGTCAAAGTTCCAACCATGGCCTCAGAAACATAAACATGACAATATGATCTTACCATCTCAACTAAAGAGATAACATGCTCCATATGAACACACCATAACATGTCACAACTCTAAACGCGTATCAAGAGTATACCATGACATAATAATGAAACTATCCTCATACCAAGGATAACATGCCAAATAAAAGCATAAACCACACCTTTGCCAAGAACCCTATGAGTCCTCAAGATGCAACCATCTCCACACACCATGAAGAAACCATCTCCACATACTAGGAAGAACCGTCTCCACATAGCATGAAGATAACCAAGAACTCCATGAGTCCTCAAGATCTAACCATCTTCACACACCATGAAGATAACAAGTGCACCATGCAAATGTCAAAGACACTTCTGCAACAACAGGATCTAAGACAAACCTCCAACATCTACAAACACTCAATAAATATATCAATGCAAAAAACTCCCACTCAACCGTGGTACCAAGTCACCTATGGCATCATAAAATCCATCTCCTACATGAAGATCCAACCAAACTAGGAACTAATCCTGCACTGTCACCCCATCACTGTCACAAGCTCCCACTAAACCATGTATCCAAGCTATCCATGACATAATGATGAAAAACATCCATCCTCTAACCATGAGAATCAACCAAGGCATCAAGCCATTAAAGAACTCAAAGTGCACATCATGAGCTCCTCAAAAGAAACCAAATAACCATGATCCTCAACCAAGAAGATATACCACCATAACTGAATCAGAAATCCAAGCTAATGAACATCAAGGATGTACCTGTATATCCAATCATGTCTTGCCAAAATCTATGACACCATGATCACATCCATGAACCGAGCATCTGGTTCTTAATTTGTCCAACCTGTCAGCATAAAATAGTCAACCACAATCCTCCACCATGACTGTACCTGGTAACAACATCTCATCCCTTCTACATGAAGAAAATAGTAAATCATGTGACTTAGGGCATAGACAACCCAAATCCAAGCCACCAATCTGAATATGCATCAATAATGAAATATCAATGGGCAAAGACAACCCATAACCAAGCTATAAATGAAACCTGTAAGTATAGACTGCTTACAACACTACACAACTTGTAGATTCAACAAGTCATCATACATATCCAAGCTTAACACTGATAACCATATCATCATGAGATCAATCTGAAATATTAACTGAGTATACAATGACATCAAATCTTAAATCTCCAATGCCATAAACTCATAATGTTACCATAGTCAAAATATACCTATAAACTATTCAAATCAATATATTAATAAATAAATCATGCGAAACCTGCACCAAATCTGAACCAATTTGTAGAGCTCTCCAAGAGCTTTCTATTGACTACTCGAAGTCCAAAATCTGACTCCGTATGCCCAAGTTATGCCCCAATTCGTGCTCAAAATAAACAACATCTGATTTTAGGGCTCTTAAAACCTGACAAAATTTCAAAATTATAAAACCAAACCTACACCATGTTGTAGTGCTCTGAATAAGCTTTCCAACGCCTATAAGAACTCTAAAATCATATATTCTGAGAGAAAGTTATGTCCATTTTACTAAGATAGTCTTTTTACCATTTTCAGTACGATTTTTCATTTTTAATTTTTTTCAGTGACGAAAAATTATGACGAGATTAAATTTGATGGCCAGCATGGGCTAAAACCAAAAAACTCTTTCATTTCCTCTGAACATGGCCAAAATAGGGCATATTATATATCAAAATTTATGGAAATGTCGACTCGGATTCAGTGGTGAGGTCTGTTTTTACCCAGGAGGTCATTTTTGCATGCTACCCTCCAAAACCCTCATTTAATTGAAACATCTGAAAAAATATTTTTGTCCAACAATTTCACATGCCCAAATATTTTAACATCCCATCATAATAGAAAACCCAAAACCCTTAGATCTGCAATAAATCATTCATATATCTTGCCCTTTTCTTTTATCCTCTCATGCATTCCCATGGATTCAATCTAGGGTTACAATAATAAAACCATAGCTCTGATACCACTTGTAAGGAAACTTGGCAACAAAGAATATAACCATTTCCACATAACCCATAATAGATCTAAAATAAATACGGAATTAAAATCCACATGCAAGAGAAAAGACAACATACCCACAAAATTGTGACACAAGATATACCTTGGGAAACCCTCATTGAAGGAAAAAACTCAGCCTCCAAAAGCATCCATCATCATGTATTATTCAGCAAAAAATACCATTGCCATACAACCATGGAAGCCTTCATGGCCATAGCCACAACCGAGCAAACTATGTGAACAAGCATGAATCCACACATCCCATGCCATGCTTTCAACCTTCACAAATGTTCCCTTCGCTAACCTGTCAAGCCTTGTCCCGCTCGACTCTTGCCTTTTGTCTTCTCCTTGTCACTCTCTCTCTTACAACAACTACCTTTGTGGCTGCTTATATAGTAGCAAGTCCCACAAAACCACTAAGTGGTATTACATAAATCATGTGCTAAAACCATGTGCTACCTAACCCACTAACCCCATATTTAATATTGGGCATTTAATTCTTTTATCCAATATTAAATAATTACATGAAATATTTTCACAATGTTACAATACAACTCATCAAGAATATTCCATGGAAATCTTTACATGTTGCATGTCCATCTAGGTACAACATTACATAATAAAATAAAATAATAAAATAACAATATTATGCAATGTGTGCAACACCCATTATCTCAACAATTGATACATCCAATCTGGTATTAGTGAAAATTAAGGAATATCTTAAGATTTGAAAATAAGGAATAGAGCAACATGTAACTATAACAATTATCAAAACACTTGTTATTATTGTTTCCTTCAATGAACAACTAAAATGAATGGAACAAAAGATTTTGTTCATAGAAGATGATAAACATAGTGGATAAAAAATTAAAGAAAAGAAAGATGATGACCCTACTAAGGTTGATTAGAAAACAAAGGGTTAGACTGATGAGAAAAATGCACAAGTAGTTAATCTTACTACAAGAAAAGAACAAGCACCAGTCTTAGGACCTCTTACTAAGGGAAATAAGGAGATAGAGGAAAAAAGTGTTACAATGACTGAGTTATAGGGTCAAAGTAGGACAAGCCAAAGACAAGACTAAGTGTGGAACACTCTACATAGTCTGAGGCTAAGGAAAGTGATATAACTAAACAATAGGTGATTGTGACTTAAAAGGAATTAGTCTCAGCAAGTGTGGATCCAAGTAGACCTAAAGAGCCATGAAAATTGAGTGTTGATGTTTCACCACACTCGCTTCAACTAGCATTACCAAGTAGAAACAAACCAAAGAATAAATATTTGAAGAAGAAAGAAATGTCACTTGGCAAGACAGTAACCTTAAATGAGGTCATTGTCATACCAAAATTTGACACTAACAATCTAACATTTGAAAAGATACAAATTTTTCAATATTTCTTGACTAGAAAAACTAAATAGGAATAAATGAGGAGAGAGATTTATCAAGGGCAAGTGCTACAACAAATAAAGGATATTTTCCTTGAAGCATTTGATGTGAAAAATCTTGATGAGAATTCTCATATTGTAGAGAAGATAAATAATGATGATATAAGTAGCAATAAAAATCTGGTGGAGTGGACTTCCATAAAATTTAAGAAGAAAGTAATTGAAAATGTCTCTACTCAAATTGCAATAACAAAACTACATTTGTCAAATCTAATCAATACCATAGAAGATTTTGTAAAGAACATTATTTCTTTGTACAAAAATTTGTGTGATGTTGAATGCTTTCCAAAGAAGCATCAAGGTTTCTTGGTAGACAATAATCTAATTTGACATCATCAACGCATTCTTTGAATATAAGCCCATGTTTTAGGTTAAATTATTTCAATACATTAACATTTTCCCAAGTGAGATTAGCCAAGCTAGTGACAACTGATGGAAGAATAAGGACTAGACTTGTCCCTATTCAAAAAATGTTGATACCTCATTTAGAGGTTATGTAGAGAGAGATTATCATAACCAAGGAGGTAGCACAAAGAGATTCAAATCTCTCAATGGATGAAAGTTTAATTGATCTAGCCACCACACTAGAGATCAAGATTCAATTGCTAGAATTAGTTAGAAACAATTGGGATCACACTCTATCCATGATACTTCAACTACACAAACCATTTTTGGACAAGCATGGTTTGACCTTGCACCCAAGTAGCCATAAGTGACCAAGAAAGGGGGAAATATATATATCATGATGGGAATATGGATATAGGTACATGTAATATGTATTATTGTTTGAAATTTTTTTCAGATAGAGTATGTCAAAATCATGTGTGTGTGTGTGTGTGTGTGTGTGTGTGTGTATGGTATGTGTGTGTGTTTATATATATATATATATAAACACACACACATACCATACACACACACACACACATACCATACACACACACACACACACACACACACACACACACACACACACATATATATATATAGGATGAAACTCTTGAAGTGACCCCAACATCAACTAAGCTAGAAAAGATGTGATATCTATTGAGTCAAAACAAGCAAACTGAGCTCCAAAATCTATCAATGATACTTTGATTGATACATCCAATCTAGTATTAGTGAAAATTAAGGAATATCTTAAGATTTGAGAGTAAGGAATAGAGCAACATGTAACTGTAACAATTATCAAAACACCTATTATTATTGTTGACTTCAATGAACAACTAAAATGAATGGAACAAAAGACTTTGTTCATAGATGATGATAAATAGAGTAGATAAAAAATTGAAGAGAAGAAAGATGATGAGCCTACTAAGGTTGATCAGACAACAAAGGGTTAGACTGATGAGAAAAAAGCACAAGTAGTTAATCTTACTACAAGCAAAGGACAAGCACCATTGAAAAATATGGGTCAATGATTTTGATCTAGAACCTTCTCTAGCTAGTTATATAAGGAGGATCAAAACTCCATTTTCAAGAAAGTGTAATAGTTAGAGTATATGCACAAGAAGTGAAGTTTAGATGCCAAAGTTAAGTTTGAAGGTGATACAAAGGTAGAGTGACCAAACTAAGAAGTGAAGTGTAGAAAAAAGGTGTATTAGATAAGAGAAGGATTAGATAGTAGAAAGAGGAGATCTATAATCGAGCATTATAGTGCTAACTGAAGGATCAAGTACTGATACATCATAGCAAAGTGAATTGGGATAATCTCTTAGTAGTGTGGCCCCTAATAGGCCTATGTTAATATCCTAATAGAGTTCTTATTTAATTGTAAGATTAAATCCTTTACTCAAGGTATACTAAATAAGTCTTGTAAGCTCTTAGTAGGGCATACCCCTCACAAGATGGATCATCAAAAGTGATTAAAACTATAGCCCTAACAACCAAAATTTGTTACTAAAATAGTGAATATTTGTGGGTCTCATCCCCACCATAGTTTTACCTTCACCTTGGAGGGTTTATGGGTAACCAAATCTTTATGTTATGTGTTGATCATTTACTTTTATGATTGTGGATGTGATCATAAGATTAGATAAATTATATCATTGTAATATATGTTTATGTGAATTGAATATTGATGAGATAAGGGTTAGTGGTGAAAGATATCATTTTTATTATTGTTTATAAGATTAAAGTTTTATAGGTCCTACTTCACCCCCCTTGAGTATCTCACTTTTCCAATAGACTTCCAACAAAACTATACAACTATTTTGCATGACATGGTCTAAGGTGTGAGATAATAAAACACAAAGTAGACAACTTTTTTATGTTTGAATCTTAATATATATAAAAGTATTTAAAACCCTATCACATATGCATCTAGATAAAATAACAAATGAGCCTCTAGCAAGGCACCTTTAAGAGGATTTTTTTAATTTAGATACAAACAACATGTGTGCCCGAAGTGTTTTTCAAACACTTCCAAGTTTTCAAGGTACTAATGGTAAAAGTTCACCACTCTAGAAATTTAGTAAATATGCATATGAAAAACAATAAAAACTTATTATTGGCTAACTGGTACTTAAATGTGTACATATGTAGTCTCCTCAAGTCTAACAAACACTATATTTTACTCAATTATTTGTAACTTTGTTTTGATGTTCAATTGTGACATATAAATTTAATCAAAACTAGAAGGTGTATGAGAAGCATGATATGTGTTTTATAGTACTTCAGGGAGCATTTCTCTATAAAAACTATCTAAATGTCTCTTATTCTAGTAAATTAAATTTTATTAATTAGGTAATGTGATCAATTAGGATGGGGTGGGTATTCATCATACAAATATCGATTCTATATTGAAGTAGCCAACTCTTAGAAATAAAGATAAAGTGGAGACTGTTTCCTCATCAAGAATGTCTCATCTATGGATCTAGCAATTCCAACCTCCATAGCTTTTGCTTCTCTCTTTCTATGATAGGTATTTGTATGCAGGTGATTCTTGGGACTATGGGGTTGATCTTTCATCAACTTCAAGAGAGACTTTGTAGATTTTGCTAATTATTAAAATAAAGTAAAAAATAAAAACTCCTAAATCACTTTTTAAAATACACTCTTTATATGAAAATGGTAAAAAAAATTGACACTTTTAAATAAAATAATAGTAAAATATAAATGTTTTTTTTAAATTGCACTTTATTGATTTTCTAATTAAAATCATTCAAAACCTTAGAAAAGTACTAAACCTTACATGAATAATATATATTCTCAATTTATAATTTAATATTAATTTTAACTAAAAGATACTCTTTCTAAATAGTTACTTATAGATACTATATAGATGATACAAATTTTCTATTCTAATACCATACTATCAAATCTATAAGAACTCCCATGCCATTCCTTTTTTAAAATTAATAACCTTGAATGTTATTATTTACTTGGTTTAATCAAGTTAAAAATACTTTCATCTACAACAATAAAAAAAACTTATTTTAATTTATGGTTTGATGGGTATTGTTACTATATATGAAATCTCCATTTCTACAAATCCATTACAAATTCATGTTATTCTAGTACCACGCTTAAGGATATTAAAATGGATGTTAGCTTCAACTTTACACTTGTCATTACATTTATATTATTCATTTTTAAAAGATTTTCTTTTAACAAATATCAAAAGCTTAGGATAATGTAAATTATTATAGTCACACTTTGCTAGATGTCTAATTTTCTACCCACCATAAAGCCTCTATAACAAATCCCTTTTCAATGTATCTAAAAATTGTGGTATTCTTACAATTCTCTTCATTCAAACAAAATTTTTTTCCTTCTCCTTTTATTTTATTTTATTTTGTGCAAAATTAGGCATTTGAAAAGGATCAAAAGGCTTTTCCATTTGTTAAAACTACACTAGACCTTTAAAAAAAAAAATCTTTTCTATCTTTTACCATTAAGAGCTCCTCCAGTCTTTAAATTTCTCAAAAGAAAAAACTTATATTCAATTTTATTCACATGAATTTCATTGTCTATTATTAAAGTTTGTATTTGTAATGCAAATAGAAATCATGAATTTTCATCTTCGGTATATTGGTTCTTTATAATGAAAAATATTTTTGTGCTTTATGGGTGGTGAGGGCTTTTACTCTATTTATTACCAATATTTGTTTGATAAAGAACTTTATTTTGGGTTAGAATATTATTTTCAAGTCTACAAAGATCTTAATGGAATAACGTGGGTGGTGAAAAGAAGAAGATGGAGTTGTTCAAATGTAATGATTGGATGGAAAGACCCATGGTCTAGCATCTCCTAAGGAAAGGAAATGTCATTAATTATCTACAGACACACCATGAGAGGAAACTTGTGATTGCCAAGATGTTCAAGAAGGATTTGTAGTAGGAGGTTGGTGAAAGTGAATGAATGGGTTATAGGTAAATTATTGGTCTTCTATAAGAGATGAAATTTCAAAGATATGGGAAGCTTACAAACTTGGAAGTGAAAAAGTTCCCCAAAGAGGATGAAGAGTGTAATCACCCAAAAATGGTCCTCTAGACTATGAGCCCCCTTTCTAATGATTTTGCATAGTTTACCCATCACTTATCTTTGATCAAATTATCACTTTACTATATATTCAATTATAATAAATGGTTTGACCACCTTATCCTAAGTTCCTATTTAATAAAGGAACTTGTTTCCTTTTAATTAAAAAAAATCCCCAAAGTCCCTTTATTCCTTTGTGTTCAAGAAGAAAAAAAATTTGTCTACACATGAGGGGCACACTTTTCTATGTGAGGAATCTTTATTTTCAAAATAGATTTAATTCTCATCCACACATCTTTGGCCTCTTGAACACCACCCCTTGATCTTTCTTAATTGAGATTCTTGTGCACAAAGTCAACATGGGACTCATTCTCCACCCTTAATTTTGCCTCTTAATCTCTACTATCCATTTCTCTTTAAAAGGAGCGTCTCTCCTCACTCTCTCATATCGCATGCTTTTACTCTATTGTTATGTTGTAATTTTCTTACTCACTCTTGAACATATTTGCACTCACATTTTCTTTACATGGATTCTAGCTTAGTTTTATTTTATTCAACAGCTTAGTTCATGTAGTTCTTACTTGCATTTGCAGTGCATACTTTGTTCTTGGATATTGATACTCTTTCCTTTACTTCTTTGAATTTATCATTCTATGGTGCACCTTGCAAGGGTTTCCTAAGTAGGTTCATTTGAGAGCCACCGCTCTATGATTGTACTCTTACACGTCATAAATAGAGAGTTATAAGCCACCTCTTTAGATTCTATTCATCATGGGTATTCTTGAGTATAATGGTTTATAGAAGTGTGTCCATATTTCATATACACAAAAGGAAAGGATCATTAATACTAATGAGACCTACTATGTACTTATATCATCTTAAAATGGAATAACTTCTATAATAGGAGTGTTTAGCCCTATGAGTAATTGGTCTAGAGTCATGTAAAGCACCTTTAATAGATCTTTGCATGGATCTAGTTCTTTCCCCCTATTCTACTTTTCTCCCCCTATTTCCAACCTTTTTCTAACAACTTGCTTTGAGAAATTGAAGACTTTGAGTTTTTGGGTCAATAAGCACCTGAAGGGTCAAGGTTGATCTTGACCTTGACCTTGATCATGGATGACCTCAACCCTAACCTAGGGAAGATTTGACCTCAACTCTAACTCTAGGTCCAAATTTCAAGTTCTAAAGGTTTCATGATATTGGGCTTTGGAAAGTCTCATTTTCTCGCTTTTGGGCTACTTATTTTAGGTTTTGGAATGGTAAACTCTTAAATTTTATTTAATCTAGGTCCATTTCTAGGGGTTATGGTTAATTGGGATTTAATTCTCCAATGTCAGCCTCTCAAGAAGTTTGTGCCCTAGATCATTATATAAGGAAGCCTCCTCCTCTCATTTTTCCTAACAAATGAAAAGAGAACATAACATAGCAAGAGGAGACATTATATCAGACAATCCATTATCAAGAATTCAAGCATTCAAGACCTAATTCATTAAGGAGATCCATTGTTAGCCATTGAAGGATTCAATCTCTATGAAGCCCTCTTGTTGAATATTTCTCCATCCACATTCATTCAAGCCTCTTCCTATGCTAAGATCTATTCAAGGTTGGTGTTGAAGAGCTAATGCCATTTATTAGAGATATCCTACATAGAATTCTACATTAATTTGGAGTATCCATAATTGTGGATTCAAGGATTTAAATCCTCCATAAGGATTTAAACATAAGCAAGGTAAATAGTTCCATTTAATTTGTTTATACATATTGAAATTTCAATTACATTTCAAGGTGTATTCCAAATTGGGGTATGACACAGGAAAACCCTCCATCCAAAAAAAAATCATTTTTCTTGCAGGTATAGGTATAGGATAATGAATTGAAATTCAAATCTGGATGCCCTTTTTGGTGAACTTTTGAGATACTTGAACAAAGTTTTTGTCAGAGCATTGCAAGTCAAGGTCAAATTTTTGCGGTAAGATTGTGCCTCAGGGTAAGATTGTAGCCCGCTATTTGGGTCAAGGTTGACCCACCCTTAGTAGGAAATTTTTTTTAAGGGTTTTTGTGTCTTGGCATTTCCTATCAGGAGCAAGTTGCCAAATATCTCAAAACTATGCACAAACATTAGAAATTAATATTTTCCAAATTTATCCTACTTTGAGGTTAGTATTTGTCTTCTATTTATTCAATATTTCAAGTACATACTTTGTATAGTAGATTATAGGATTTATTCCTTTCTTCATATTCTCCATGGTTTGATTCATTTGTGCATTAATCACTCCTTTGTGATTTATCAATTTGGATCATTCTTTTAGGGAATTTTGGTTATGGATAGGTCCTATGTTCCCTTCTTATATCATATTCACATATTTCACTCTATTCACACATTATCATTATTTTCCATCTATTCATTTTGGTGAACTTGGCACACTTACCCTCTTTTCCTTTGTGGAATTAGATGCCCTATTGTGTTTTGTGGTGTTAAATTTCCTTTTATATTGTCTTGTTGGTGTTATATTTGTCTTTTATATTTTATCTTGCATGCTAATTAGATTTCTTGTGTCTATATTTCAAAAATACAAAAAAAATTGCAAAATCTCTTTTAAAATACAATAATATTCATGATTTATGTTTTTTGGTTTAGTTCATTTGCATTGCATTGGTTTATGTGCTTTACTACATCTAGTATTCCAGTTAGATGAAGTCATAGACTTATGGGTACCTTTGATCCTGAGTCTTCTTCTCCTTTCTTTAGGATCCCAAATGAGAATTTGATTAATCATGATTTCAATCCTATTATGGAGCAAAACTCTTCTCACTCATTTCATAATGAGGATGATGCTTTAAGAGTTCCTCCTAAACAAGTCCAAAAGCTTTCAACTAAACTTGATAAAATGGGTAATTGGCTCATGCAAGAAAACCATAATCAAGATTCTATTCAAGCTATAGAGGCTCTTAAGAATGTTCTTCATGATACTGACCAAGGTGTTTACCTCTTTTATGATATTACTCACCTTGAGTATTCAAATGTTAAACCTTTATCTCAAGAAGCTCAAGATTTAGGGTTAATTCCTTTTATCACTAGTATAGAAAATTCTTTTATTCCTTTACCTATTATTCCTACCTATACTCCTTTGGTGACTATGACAGTTCCCTCTATTCCTATGAGTGTTCCTCATGTGTCCCTTCCTACATCACAACCTTCTTATCATAATATTCCTTTTACTTATTCTAATCCTCTACCAACTACAGTTCCAAGTGTTTTTCTAGTTGTTGCTTCCATTGCTATAGCTTCATACACTTTACCTAGTGTTTCTAATGTTGTTATTCCTCCTATTTCCTCTAATGACTCAACACTTATCAATTTGGCTCAAACTATGTCATCTTTACAAGCACAATTTGCATCCTTAAATCAAAACAAGTTTAGTATTCCAACATGTGACATGTGACATCCTTTTTCTTGAGATATTGTTCATACTACCATTCCTCAACAAGATTTTATGCCTCATCTTGAATATTACAATGGTAAGGGAGACCCTCTTCATCATGTTAAAACATTTCAAATCCTTTGTAGTGATTATGCTCATGACCACAGTATTTTAGCCAAGTTGTTTGCTAGAACCTTTTGTAGTAAGGCATTACAATGGTTGTTTTCCTTGCATCCTTATTCTATTGATTCATTTCCATAACTTACCAATTATTTTATTCAACAATTTCAAAATAGTATTGGACCTCAAGTGTCTTTGACTAATTTGATGCATTGAAAACAAAGTTCTCAGGAAAAACTAACTGAATTTATTAGTAGATTTAAGAATTTAAATGATCAAATTTCCTGTCTTATTCTTGATATTGATATTCAATGTATTTTTATTTCAAATTTGCAAAAGGATATTGGAGATAAGATTCTACTTACTGAATTTACCTCTTTTCAACAAACTTTGTGTAACACTTCATCATTATCAATTACAAGTGAGTCAATTTGTGAGAAACACTCCAATAGCTCTCATTCCTATTGATAAAAGTGATGCTGCTCCAATCCAAAATAAAAATAAAAATTCAACAACTATGTCAAGATAAACAAATAAGAAAGTGTAGTTGCTGATCAAGTTGTTGTTGCATCTCACAATGCCACTTCTGCATCCACTTATTTTTTATTAAATCATATGTTTACTCCTCTTTCTGAATCTTTACATTCTATTATGAATAGGTTCTTAACTACTAATATGCTCACTTAACCTCCTATTTGACCTCTTTTACCTACTATGATTGCATCTAAATCCTTTGATCCTAAACCTTTTTGTCAATATCATCATCAAAATGGTCATGATATTGAGAAATATTATCCTTTAAAATATAAGGTTCAAGACATAATTGACACTAATGCTTTATCTGTTGATAATTTTAAGGGTAATGGGAATAAATCTAGTTTTCATCTTAATCAAAATATTCAAATCTATATGAATTTTTTACCTCAACATGATAATAATACCATTTCTCAACCATATTCTATGAATATTGTGTATGATTCAAAGATGGATGATCTTAATCAAATTGTTAATCAAGTGGATCATGTTGTTCAATTTGTATGTCAACCTCAACCTCAGATTCAATCTCAACCTCAACTAAAACCTAAGCCTAAATTGAATACTCAACCTAAACCTCAACAACAACCTAAGAATAAAAGACCTTAGTAACTTTTGATTACCTTTGATGATTTTGAGACTATTAAAGCTCTTGATGGTCCTCTTTATATTTATGCTAGGATTTCTCACATACCTACTCATGGTTGTCTTGTTGATCCTACATCCTTAGTCAATGTTATTATTGGAGAAAAAAAATTTTTATGATAACATTGTAACATGATTGTTATGATACATCTGATGTGTGGATTCAAACTTGTAATGGTTTTCTTTATCCATCATTTTTTTCTATTATTTACTGGTTGAGCTTTGTGCAAAAATTATTAACACTACCTTTGTTATTGTTCCTACTTCTGATTAGTTTCAAGTTAATCTTGGTTTTTCATGGTTAAATTCCATGCATGTTGTTGCTTCACCTATCCATAAATGCCTTCAATTTTTCATGATGAAGAAGTGAATATGGTTAATCATACTTTATATCAACCTTTTAGGCACAAAGATTGTGCTACCCTTAAGACTTCTTTTGGCCTTCATTACCTAATTAATGTCCTTCTTGACTTGATCATATTCTCATATCAAGCCTATAAGTATCATGAAATTATCAACTTAAGCTTACCTCCTATGGATCTTTAATGTTGGTCTTTTCTCTACACCTTCCATATCTCCTTTATCTATGGCTCCTACATCTATTAATGAAGCTCTCTGTATTGCTTGTTTGTCTATTGATAATCCTATTAATCCTCCAATAGAACTTGTGAAGGATCCAATAATTGCACCTCCTAGTTCTCAACACATTTAAAATAATAAAAAATGCAATTGATCTTCTAATGAATGCCACTTCTTTAGATACAACTACACACAATGTGTTAGAAGAAGTTGTTGCTAATAATGATGTTAAGATGCATGATTTTGATGATTCCATTCATATCTTAGATCCTATTTTGATTAATCTAGATGAAGAAGATACTCTTGATGATATTGATGATGTTAATGATGGATATGAAACTATTGACATTGACATTGATTTACCTAATATAATTTCATCACAGTTGACACTTACACCTAGTATTGAACATTATGATTCTCAAGATGATCCTTGTCTCGAACTGGCTATTATTCCTACTATGTTAGATATAGTCCATATTGTGAGTTACCCACCTTCTCTAAATAATATAGAATGAGATGGGGAGAGTAGGTAGCATGCTTGACTGGCTTGTCCTTTATGGTAGCCCTTTTGTGTGTTTGTCTATTGTCTTTTTCTTCTCTCGTGATGTGTTTGATAAATGTTGTTAGATTCTTTTTATGATTTTTTTCTATTGGTACAAGGTGATAAAAGAATTGAATATTTTGTACTATATCTCTAATGTATTTTTTTCTTCCATATTTTGTTTCATGTTATGTTGTACCTATGGTATTGTTCATAAATGTTTCCTTCTATAATCTGCTTGGATCAATGACTTTGTAGGACTAATTATTTTTGGTCTCTAGGTCATGGTCCAAAAATATTCTTCTTCATATCTCTTCTATGATTCTTCCTCCTTTGTGATTTTAGTTCTACTTTCATTGGGGAATGATGTCAATTCATTTTCAATAACATCATATATATTATCTTATGATCATACTAACCCCATGATAGGTAGATCCCTTCTGTGTTCTCTATATGTTTATGTGTTATTTCCCTTGAATTGTCTTTATTTGGGGGCATTTTGTAGTGTAAATGCAAATAGTAGAGTTGTTTATGTTTGCATTAAATCCATTGCTTCTATTAAAGTTTTAGTAATGACTTTAATGTGGGGGCATACACTCTGCTCACCTATTACACACACAAACACACACACACACAAATACACTTTTTTATATACATATATTATTTTTCAAGGTACCTTTTCTCCCTTTTTGGATTAGTGGCTAATCCTTATAGCATAGATTTATATTTTAGGATCCCTTGATCCCTCTAGTTTTAAATTTTTTGATCTCTTAAGGTTGAAGGTGTCCTTAGAATTAGATCTCTTTTTCTTTTTTGCGGTTTTGTTCTTATGGAATATAATATTGTTGAGGGTGAATCCTTAATGGGTTACTCAATGAGTAGCCACATTTAGTAGGATGTTCAATTCTATCTTTCTAGTTGCGTTGTTTCCTTGTGTGGTTCACAATGGGACATAAGTTCTCATTGGGTGAGATAATCACACTCTTGCTCTCTTTATCTTTTTCTAGAGATGTTTCTCTTATTATAATCATAGAGTTGATAAAGACTTGAGTCCCTGGGGGCTTGAGGATCCCTTTGTCCCATTTATTTTAATAAGATTATCTTTTCATTATGATCTCCTTTACCAAGGGTTTTCATCAAGCCCATTCTTTAGTGCCTCTCCCATTTGATTTTTGTAAGTCATCCTAATGGATGCAACCTTGTTAATCTTTCATTGTGATGAGATCATGATTGGGACCATGAGTGGTCTACACCCTTGAGGTGATTTTTTTTAGGTTGTTGTATTAGTTGCTTTGATTACGCTTATGATTGATTTATGAGATTATGATGTGATTTATGGTTCACTGAGGTTTGTGCTAGTGATTACCAAGATTGATGAGGTATCATGATGTTGTTTCATGAATTACCTAGAGATGTATGTAGAGATCGCAATGTGTACTATTACCCTACTACACTAGACTAGGTTCCAGTAGCAGTGGTTAGTCATGTATATGACTATGTTCACTTATATGTTTTAAGTGCCTTTTCATATTGTTTAATCAACCATTATTAAATGATTAAATAATTAGAGATGGATTATCCATGTTGGATTCATTGGTTATGTGCTATGGATATTTACCTTTTTATATTTTGATCCAAGAGATATTTGTTATTCATGTTATGTTTTACATTTGAGATAACCTAAGGGTTAGGTATTATACTCGATTTCAATATCATAGATATTAGACTACTATGCTATTTAGTTCATCATATTGCATGATGATGCCATTTTGAGATGATAGTGTGTTTTATGATGATATTTGGTTCTCCAATATTTGGACATATCTCAGATTATGTTATGTGATGGATTAAATACTATGGTTATTTACTTCAGTCTTGCTTCATTATGCTACATGTGAACATGAGTGATGTAACTAGATAATTTCAGTATAATTGAATAAATGGTTAAATTAGGTAATTTAATGCATTTATTACTTTGGTTATGTTATTATATGCAATTGCACTTGATCATGTATTTCAATGTGCAAGATTTATATCCTTGGCAATGGCATATGGAATTAGTGATTCAGCTATTCATATTTACCAGTGTTATTCTTGTATGGTTGACGTATCTTATTTAAATGTTTAAAATAAAGCTTGCAATGATTTGATAAATCTAGACTCATTTTCATTATGTGACTAGACCTATGAACATGTCTATGCATTTAGAGGTTCACAATATTGTGAAGGTTGTTAAGGAAATTCTTTAATTTTTGGGGGTTTTGAGATTTATTTTATTTAAGTTTAATTTAAAGAATCTTCGCCATGGATAAATTCCAATTACTTGGAATAGCCTATTTTCATTTACGTCTATTTGGGACTTAACTAGTTCTCCTAGTTAATTGCCCTAATTCATTATTCACTCAAACAATGAATAAGTATCCTAAAAGGAATTTAATTTCTCATTTCTCACTTTTGAATTAGAAAGTTTGAGAGTAAAACCCAAAATCATCTTCATGAGGATACATTATTTTATTTGTTGTGGGAGGTGTAGGCGTGGGACCATTGTGAGATTGGTCTTGTTGGATCTAGCTTGGGAAAACCTTGGATTGCCATAATTTTTGGCTAGTTCTATGAGATTTTTATTTTATGGTTCAAATCCTCATTTTACCCTTGTGGTTGTGAGCTAAGGCTCTCTCATTTTATTGTTTTAGCTTTGTTTGTACTTCTATTTTTGGTAGCCATTTTTTAGGAGGCTGAGAACTAGTGTTCCCCTCCATTTTTGTATGCTAGCTCTACCTAGTTGGGCAGGTATGAGCATTTCCCTATTTTTTGAGATGATGGTTTGAGGTTTTGCACTATTATGCTGGCCATTTTTTCATACAAACTCCAAATCTAGATTTTATTGGATTTTTGTGGCTTTTGTACCCTAAGACCAAATGGATTTTATTTTTGAAGCTTTTGAGTTTTGAGGTTTTTACCTCATTTTGTGTGCTGCCATGTTTTCTTAGGTTTTCTTGGCATGATGTTGGTCATGAACTTGGATTATCTGTGGGATGTTAGTCAGAATTGTGTTGCATCTTTATGTTTACATTTGGATATGTATTGCATCTGTACACCCAACTTTATGTTTGGTTGAGTGATTTTATACCTAGTTTTATTATTTCTTTTGGACCCTTTGTATTATTCAACGAACACTAGGATTTATGTAGAATGTTTTTGATAAGAAAAAAAAGTTTTGAAGGAAGCTTGAAACCCTTTAAATCAAGAGATTTTCAAAGAAGCCCAATCCAAAAAAAAGTACAATCCTAAGGTGAAATAGGTCACCCAATAAGACATTGTGACCAGGGTGGCATCATAGATAACACAATACTCATTAGCCAAACAAACAAGTTTTCAACAAGCACCTGGAACCCCAAATAGGTTTTGAAGAGTACCTAAAACCCTAAATGAAACAACCAATAAAGGTGAAATGAGTGACCAAACAAAAGGTGACCAAGGTGGGAACACAAATAAAATAGTACACTATAGCCACAAAAACAAGTTTTGACCATGTTCCTAAAACCCCAAGATGAGACACTCTTCAAAGAATTAAAGGCCAAAAGATAGTATAGAGGCCAATAGGCCAAAAGCTAGGAGAGCCAAAGAAATAGCACATCAAACTTTTCCTTTAGAACCCTTCTCATTAGACTGTAATGCCATATCAAAAGTAGGATTGGATGGCTTGACCTTTTTCCTTTTATTGTAGTCTATCCATACTCCACCAAACAAGCAACCTTCTACCACTTAAAATTAGCACCATCACATAGAGTTCTAGAAACTAGGGAACAAGCCACAAAAGAGGAAGTGACATCAGAAGCTTGAAATGGAACAACATTTCCCAAAAAAGAAACCATAGGAGGAACTGCCTTGGAAACACCAAAAATAGGAATAATAGAATCCAAATGACCAACAACCACCATAGAAGAAGCCAATTGTAGATCCACCATCAAGATGGTAGGAGTGGATGGACAATCAGAGGTACTAGTAGAGTCCATACCAAAAATTGGGATAGAATATTCCAAAGATAGATCAGCTGCCACCACAGAAGGAGCAAAAGGAGGGGACAGACTAAAAGAGACAATAGTAGAATCCACACCAAAAACTAGGATAGTAGAATCTAGGGCTGGACCAACTGCCACCACAAAAGGGGCCAAAGGAGGATCCTTCATCAAGATGCTAGGAGAAGATGGTTTATGAGAAGCAGTAGTAGAATCCACCACTAAAGTTTCTTGTAGAGAGTCACCATTCCCCACAAAAGGGATCTTATGGAATGTGTAGTGGTCATCTGAGACCCCATTCCACCAAGAAGGGGACATTTTTGATCTAGATTTACTAGAAGAAAACTTGGCAGCTAGGTTATAGTCAAGTAGCAATTCCTAGAGTGGAAGGGGATGCCCTCATAGTTAAGAAGAATATTCCAAGAAGCAAGAGGAGAGTCCAGTGAAATCATTTCTGGGAGTCCATTAGAAATGTCAATCTCATCCAGCATGCAAGCATATGTTGTCTGATACACTTTGGAAGTAGCTGTATCAGTCATCACAAAGTCTCCAAGGGCATTCCCCACCTCCTTCAGGATAGAGTGTTGCCAAAGGTGAAGTGGGAAATTCAACAGCCTTAACCACAGAGAGAACTTATTAAAAGATTTCATCAATAGGTTGAAATCCTTGTGCCAAGATTTAGCCATCAAGGGAAATTTCTCATCCCAAGTGAAGTTATTGCTGAAAATAGCATTTCTTTCTTCAATAGTATCAAATTTCACAATGAAAAAACCCCTTGCCAAAGGGTAAATCTGGGTACTCTCTGAGATGAAGAGCTCCCAAACATGAGAAATCCACAAGAAATCCATGCATGCAAATCTGAAAGAGAAGGCCAAAAACCCTTAATGTGAAAGATAATAGCATTGTCCTTGAAATATTCCATATTGATAGAGATCTTATCAACAAGAGTAGAATATTAATCAAGCCTTTTTAGGTTACATACCACAATCGACACAGTGTCATGGAGCCCTGAATGCATACTATTACGAAACCCTAGACGCACAGTCTGACCACCACTACTGGCCTCATAAGTAGCCACAACAGCATAGTAAATGGCTGAACCACCCATAGCTCTTGGGGAATGAATATCCCCACCAAGAAAAGGAGAATCCCTCGCCTGGAAGGTAGTAGAAGCTATAGTAGTAGGAATGAAAGCCATAGTAGCTACCATAAAGCTAGACATGGGAAATGAAGTCGAGCGCCAAAGCTAGATGCAGGAGCTAGATGTGGAAGTCAAAGTTGGACATAGAAGTTGTATGTAGGATACCCTAAATCATATCTTCCATAAAGCCAAACATGGAAGCTAAATCTAGATGCCAAAGCTACATGTAGAAGCCAAAGTTGAACGTAAGAGCCAGACCTAGGAGCTAAAGCTAGATGCAAAAGCCAAATGTCAGTAACCCTAAATCATAGCCTTTAAATTATTAACCCTTAGTTGTAAGCACTATAGGCAAGAAACCCCACTATTTCACCAAGGGTCAATGGAGAAACATTCTCAATTAAGATCCGCAATAGAGAATGGCCCTGTGGGGACTTGAACCTTGGTTGTAGGCCTTACAGGCAAGAAGCCCCACCATTTCACCAAAGGGAAAAGCTTTGATTCATGTAGAATTTTAGGCTTAACCTCATATAGAAATAATAGTTACATGCAAATATAACCAATATTATAAAATAATAGATAGCACAGAAGAGAACACAAGACACCAAGATTTAATGTGGTTCACCCTACCCCTAGGCTATGTCCACCAACAAAAAGTCCAATATTATTATTATTTAGTGATTACAATCCACAATCCCTTATAGCTCAATACCACCACAAGAAGCTATAATATCACCATTACATTATGAAATCCCTAACCTTAAGGCTTTTATACAAGCTTTTACTACATACAAAATTAGGGCTATAATAAGTCATCCAATAAGAAAAAATAGTAGCCGATGCCTTTTACAATATAAGGTCATTTTTTACTTCGGGGGCATTGCCCCCAAAAGCTCTAGTGAGGGAATTTCCCCTTGATCCACCCTATACAATGACATGGAGTGCACCTATGGTGCAGCCCCATGACCCCATAGGGATATTTCCACTTGACCCTATCTTAGGGGCATTGCCCCCAAACCCCTATAGAAATAATATGGGGAGAAAACCATGCCGAGTAAATCTCTAAGTCTGATTAGGCTCCACATCACAACAATCTTCCACTTGAAGACTGATCAAACTCCACAACAATAACCTCCCACTTGGAGACTGATCATAGTACTACCAAAACTATAGCTCCCATTGGAATATCAAACCACCCTAGACTTTGTTGTCATTATATTATGTTCAATCTAGAAGACCAACCAATGCTGAAGAGGAGTTTAGCTTCTCCCTTGTTACTACCTTGGTAAACATATCTACTAGATTATCATCTATATATATTATCTCCAGCTTTAACTATCCATGATCCAAAACTAACCAAATGAAATCATACCAGAAATGTATGTGTTATGTCTTTGAAGGTAGAGAATTTTTTTTCACAAGATGAATGGTACTCTGACTATTTGTAAACAAATAATTATCCTTCTGTGGATGTCCCAATTTTTCTAATAAGAACTGAAGCCATATCATCTCCTTGGCTAACTTTGTAGCAGCAACATACTTTGCCTCTATAGTGGATAAAGTATTCACCTTCTATAACCTAGAAACCCAGCTCACTACTACCCCACCAATAGTAAATACATAACATGTATTACTTTTCCTTGTATCAATATCCCCTACCAAATCTAAGTCAACATATCTCTATAAATTAGTAGTACAACCCCCAAAATGTAGACACTTACTAGTTGTTCCTCTCAAATATTTGAGAACCCATTTAACTACATTCCAATGCTCAGCTCCTAGATGACTCCTATACCTGTTAATGACTCCCACTGCATGTGCAATATCTAGCCTTGTACATACCATAACATACATCAATCTTCCTCTAATTGAAGCATAAGGCACCTTCAAAATTTTTTCCTCCTCTTCTTATCTCTTCGGACACTTCTCCTTAGTCAACTTCAAATGACTAGGTAAAGGTGTGCTAACAACTTTAGCATTCTCCATAGAGAAACATTGTAACACCTTCACAATATAATCAACTTGAGATAATATCAATTTCTTGTTATTTCTATCTCTGCAAATCTTTATACCAAGGATTTTTTTTGCTGCCCCCAAATCCTTCATAGTAAATGCATGTGTTAACTATTCCTTTAACCCCTTAATGTGATCCATGCTGGACCCAGCTACAAGAATATCATTAACATATAAACATAAACTAGTGTAGCTATCATCATCCAACCTCTTAAAGTAAACACAATGATCTGAATGACATCTACTATACCCATGCTCATGCATAAAACTATCAAATTTAAGATACCATTGCCGAGGTGCTTATTTCAAGCCATATAAACTTTTCTTCAATCTACACACTAAGTTCTCCTTACCTTTGACCACAAATCCATTTGGCTGTGCCATATATATCTCTTTATCCAAATCACAATGAAGAAATGTTGTTTTAACATCAAGCTGCTCCAAATGCAAATCTTCAATAGCCACAATACTTAAAATAGTGTGAATAGAAGTCATTTTAACAATAGGAGAGAATATCTCATCAAAATTAATGCCTTTTTTTTGTGCAAATCCTTTTATGACTAATCTAGCTTTAAATATTTTTTTTACCCCCATCCTTTTCTTTTAACCTGTAAACCCATTTATTTTATAAAGCCCTTTTACCTGTAGGCAACTTGCATAAATCCCATGTCTTATTTTTTTAGCAAAGAGTCCATTTTGTCTTTTACTACAGACTCCTAATGAATCTTTGTACCAACCTACATAGCTTCATCATAACATTCAAGTTCACCAACATCAGTAGGTAAAATAGAATATAAGGGGAAAATATTTCTGGAAATCTATTTAGCCTTTTTGATTGTCTAACATTCATTGGGGTGTGTGGTATTTGTTGTTATAGTTGTCACAAATCATGAGGAACTACTTGAACATCATCTTTTGGAGTATCATCCAACACTACATAATCATCTTCTTTCTTCTCATGTTGCTAGATCTTTGTACAACACTTTCTCATTGAATATGACATCCCTACTTTCTTACAATTTTATGATTTTCAAAGCCCCAAAGCCTATAACCAAATTCATTATGCCATATCTAACAAATACACATTGCTTTGACTTAGCTTCTAGCTTGGTTCTATTTTCAAAATCTATATGAGCAAATGCTTCACAACCAAAGATTTTGAAAAAACAATAGCTCACCTTCTTACTAGTCTATGCTTCCTCTAGAATACCAAAACCCCAAGGAGTAGAGGAACCTCTATTAATCAAATATATAGTAGTATTAATAGTTTTAACCCAAATTGTTAAGGGAAACCTTGCATGCAACCTCATGCTTCTTGCACACTCCATTATAGTCCTATTCATGCATTTAACCACTCCATTTTTTTGTGGAGTCCTTGGAACAATTTTTTGTCTATGAATACCATTAGTGCAGTAATAATCTTTAAATTTATAAATGCAATACTCACCACCATTATCAAATCTAAGAAATTTGAATTTCTTACTAGTCTTATTTTCAACCAAGCATTTTCATTTCTTAAAAGTTTGAAATACATTAGTTTTTTGTCTAAGGAAATAAACTAATACTTTTATAGTTGCATCATCAATAAATGTAATTTAATAATGGGAGCCACCAAGGGAAGATACTTGAGCTGGTCCCCGTACATCTATATGCACAAGCTCTAATCTCTCACTTTTCTTTTCCTTCCCACTCTTCACAAAAATCACTCTCTTTTGTTTTCTATACACACAGATTTCATAGAAATCCATATTAACAAATCCCAAACCTAGTAAAACTTTCTTTTAATGAATTATTTTCATATCTTTCTCACTCATGTGCTCATATCTGTAGTGCCATAACACTATATCATAATCTACAACAATCGTTTGTTCCCCCTACACAATTGTAACAACTATTCCTAAACATTCATTTTTCTCTAAAACAATCAAAGTATAAGAAACAATATGACCTATACAAAGATATAAAGTGCTTACTTTCACACCTTTTGAAATCTTCCAATTTTTATCATTAAAAGTAACTACACAACACTCATCACTGAGTTTCCATACTAAAATTAAATTCCCACTTAGCCTTGGAACATGTCTTACCTCATGTAGTAGCCAATGATTCTCATTCTGCAAATTAATCTTAACTTTTCCCTTTCCAACAATCTAATAGGGTTCATTATCCCCCAAATAAACAAGCCCACAATCCCCTTGGACATAATCAAGAAAATAACCTCTATGAGGTGCAGCATGAAATAACACACTAAAATCTAAAACCCATGAATCATCAATACCTTCTAAAGAAAGAAGCAAAGAATCCTCTTCAAATTTGTTACTTACCCCGTTTACCTCCTTGTTCCCTTCTAATTTATCCACTTCATTGCTCTTCTAAGTTCAACAATCTTTCTTCTTATGTGCTGGTTTACCATAGTACCAACAATCTCTTAGTACTCTGAATTGAGACCTCTTCCCCTTTGACTTTCCTCTTGATTTCCCATGATTTGTGGAATTATTTCCTTTTTTAGTTATTCTACCTCTAATTTTTGCATTCAAAGCACTTCCTAACATAAATCCACCTAAGGTTTTTCTATGAGTTTCCTCATTCAAAATAACATCGTTCACATTATCAAATTTTAGGGTATTAGATCTAGAAACAAAATTACTTATAGTCATCACCAAGCCATTCCAACTTTCAAGTAGAGAACACAAAATCAAGAAAGCACTAATTCCTTCATCAAAATAAAAATACCCATAGAAGATAATTGACTAGTAACAGTATTAAAGTCATTTAAATGATCTACAATAGATCCACCTTCTATCATCTACATATTAAATAAATGCTTCATGAGAAATACCTTATTTGAAGTGAAGGGCTTTTCATATAGTTTCACAAGGGTTTTATCAACTCTTTCATCACCTTTACTTTTGTAATATTAAATAGCACTGATGGTGCCAAGCATAATCAAATGCTTCCAAGTGCCTTTCTATCTAAAATCTCCTAGTCCTCATCTGTCATAGTTCCCTCTTTCTTGGATTTTCCTTCCAATGACTTCCATAAGTCCTTCTAATAAAGATAGTCTTCCATTTGCATCTTCCATAATTAAAAGTTCTACCCATTAAACTTCACCTTTATCTTACCCTTGTTTTCCATCACTCCCACTCAACTATGGGATCTTCTTATAAAGGATTGCTAAAAAAAATGACAACCGTGTGACTTTGATATGACTTCTTAGAATTAACCTCAGATAAAAATCATAGTTACATGCAAATATAACCAATATTAGAAAATAATAGATCCCACAAAGAGAACACAAGACACCAAGATTTAACATGGTTTACCCAATCCCTAGGCTATGTCCACCAACAACAAGTCCAATATTATTATCTAGTGATTATAATCCACAATCTCTTATAGCTCAATACCACTTTGAGAGGCTACAATACCACCATTACATTATGGAATCCCTAACCCTAAGAATTTTTATACAAGCTTTTACTGCTTACAAAATTAGGGCTAGAATAAGTCATAAAATAAGAAAAAATAGTAGCCAACACCTTTTACAATATAAGATCATTTTTGACTTTAGGGGTATTGCACCCAAAAACCCCTGTAAGGGTGCTACCTTATGACCCCATCTTGGGGACGTTGCCTCCAAAAATTTGTAGAAATAATATTGGGAGAAAATTACACTGAATAAACCTCTAAGTCTAATTAGTCTCCACATCACAACATATAAACCATACTCTCAAATTGAGGTCAGTTGAGTGAGTTCATGATGTTTGGTCTTGTTGTATCACTAGGATTAGTGTAGAATCCTTCTAGATTGGCATTGGTTGAGTGAGTTCATTATGTACAGTTTTATTGTTCTTTTAGATTCATGTAGAGTCCATCCTTCTGAGATTTTTTTGGTTGAGTGATAATTTTTTTATGTTCTCATCTAGTCCTTTTGTTATGATCTTCTTGACGGTGGTGTGCCACACAAGAGTATGTACACATGCATTTTTTAGGTGGCTTGTGAGGCTTGATCTTTCACTACTTTCCAAAAGTTGTGATCATTTGGGGTTGGATTGAGAATATGCATGCCTATGAGAACTTATTGTTGGATAAGCATGGGTAGGGTAGGTTAGCACATGGAGGGGCTTATATCTTGCATCCCGATGGCCATTCCCAAGGTTAGTAGAGGAATTTTTAAGTAAGTGATAACTAAATAAAATGTGAGTGGTAATAAAATTTGAGATAATTAAAAAGTTGGGATTGTACACCTTTCGTTGGCAAGAGCTGGCACCTAGAGTATGTGCCTTCCATTAGGGAGTGCAATTGTTAATAATAGCTTCAACTTGTCAATGCAAAATGACTCACCATGATGTCAGTCCCTATAGATTAGCCCATTGAGTGTCTAACTAAGACCTATAGTACTTGCATTGTCTCATGATCTTGGTTTTAGTCATCTTTACTATCTAGCATGAGTGATTGCCATGTATGTTTTCTTGGGTGTGTTTGTGGTTAGATTATTATCTCCATCAACACAACAAGAGTGTACCTATGGGTTTCATGTGGTTGGGAGGCATAGCTACCTTCACACTACTGGGGACTAGTGTATAGAGATGACATGTTGTTCTAGTGCAACCATTGCTAGAACTTTTATGCTTTATGTTGTTCTTATGATTTATGCTTTCATTGGAATACTTGGATATAATGTTTAGATGATGTTAGTTTATTTGATGCATTCTCTTATTAGTTTAATACCCCAAAATTGGAACATTGCCATATTAACCAATTTTGATTTATTCAATCATTCCTAAGTAATACTTTATTAGGAAATTCTAATTCTGATAATCGCTACTTGACCTAGGTGTCAAATGCAAAAAACCCTAATATGCATTAATCACACTACTTTTTTAATTCCTAAATATTGACTCAAATTAGCTATAATAAACCTATTGACTTGATTTAATTTAATTATAAGTGTTTATACTTTAATTAAGTTAAAATTACCTCTTTAGCTAATGTACAAAGGAATTAAATATATTTGATTTAATAAGATATCTCCTCTTTTTAATTATTGAATTTAATTATACAATTAATTAAAGTTTATTCATTTATGAGGTCATATTCTATTTTATTAAATTAAATATTCTCTCCAAAATCTTCTCTTCAGTTCAAAAATGGAAACTTTGGATGAACTAAAATTAGAAAAAGAATTAAATCAGTTAACTCCTTTTATCACTCAAAGGCAACTAGTTAACTCCCTTTTCATGAGGAAGTTTTCATTATGACTGTGTCTCCTCTTCAATCTTGATTGTCCATTTCAATTAATCTCGACTATCAATCACCTCCTAGATTCTATTTAAGAAGCTCTCCATTCCTCATTACAGAGGTTAAAAAATTGGAATTTGAGTCGAACTTATGCTGAAATATCTACTCATTTGCTCTTGCATTCTTAGCTTAATATTCTTGCATATCAATTTCATACTAGTTTGATATGCATCAATTTATCATAATATGTTCCTTCATTTCTTAGCTTAACAATTAATTCTCATCTAGATTAATCTTTTATATCTCATCTAGCTTAAAATCCTTCACTCTAGAGGTTTGGTTTCCTGCTTCTCATTTTGCGAGCAAAACAAAAATCCTTCTAGTTAGAAGGCAATAGGTCACACTGTTGGATTTACATGGGTGAATAATCTCATATTCATTCCAAGATGATCTTTTGGATAATGATCATGTTAAAGTATATGTGAGGATCTAAGGCCTGAATTTCATGTATACATTTCTAGTGCCCACTATAGGGCTAAGAAATCATTTTTTCTACCCTCAATTTCTCTGTTTTTACATTTTTATGATTCTGTCACATTCATCCATACAATTTTCCATATTTTTGTGCAAGAAATCTCATTTTTGCATAAAGAACTAAAGATCTTGCATTTTCCTCTACACTTTCTTGCATGTAAAAGTGCATAATCACTTTAATTCTCACATAGTGCACATCATTTCTTTACATGGGTTTGTACATGATTTTGTACAAAATTTTACAACAATAATGCAAAATACAATTTTTAAGATTCTAGTTTGTTATGATGTTTGACTAATAGTTTTCTCTAAAGCATTTTCTTTTGGATTTTTATTTTTCTACGACATAATAGTTGTTTATAGGACATTTCTTTTAGAAAAAAACAAGAGAGAGAGTATAATTTTTTTTTGACTTTTGATGTTTTCATAGGTTTTGACATTTTCTAAGCTATTTTGTGGGTATAAAAAAGAACAAAAAATGTTAAATTATATTTCCTCATAGTTAAGCTTCCCTTTAACTGATGGTTTTTTCTAAAGCCTTTTATTTTTTATTTTCGGTTTTCAAATAGCTTGACAGTGGTTTGTGGGATGCATATTGAAGACACCTTATCAAGTCACTTGAAACAACTACTAATTGTGTGATTACAAGAAACTTTGTCAAAGATATGCATGTCAAAGACTCATTTTAAACCCACTTAAAACATTGTGTTTTCTTTATTTCTTTCTACACATAGTATAAATAGGGCTTGTGAACTTCATAGGGTGCAAGATAGGGGAATAGGGAAGTATGCTCTTTACCACTTGGAAGTGATGCCCAAGGGTAAATCAGAAACCTAGAAGCCTCTAAAAGATAGTACCCAAGGGAGGTAAGAAAGTTATTGGTTATCCCAAATGAAGCCTTTAATGAAGAGATGATGATTTCCTTTTAGGGAATCAAAGTCTTGTAATAGGACAAGGTGGGATCGATAAGATAACTCAGTGATTAACATGACTTGTGTGTTTGGGTAAGGTGACAAGGTTGAGGAGTACACTCTTTCCCATGAGGGAAATCTTAAACTTGGACCCTTAGATCTGAACCACTAATTTGAGTTGACCTTTAGAGGGCCTACTAGAGTGATCCAACCTCTAGGAATGACCCAAGTGAGCAGACTCCTTTTGCCAAAGATTCCACCTAACTCTAGTAAAGAAGCTTTGTTGAGTGAAAGACTCCAAAGCCATATTAATTTCATCTTCTTCATTTCGATATCACATATCAATAAGAGGCTCTATAAATTGCATTGGTTAGCACCACCCCTAGTCTTGCTAGTCAAGTGTGTGCACTTACAGATTTTGGTGTGGGATGTTGGCCTCAACTTCACTTGTGAAGCCACTATAGGTTAATATGAATGGAAGCAAAGTAAAAACTTCCTAGTTACTTGCTACTTTATTCACCTCCGAAAGGGGGCATACTCTTTGTGCAAGGAGGGGGAAGAATCTCTCTTGTAGAACTCACCATAAGAATGTACCTGGGCATTGGAAGGTGGTATATGCACTTGACCCCTACCACAAGGGTGTTCATTTAGTGTATATGTTATTGAGCCCTTGAAATACACCAAAAACATGGGCACCCTCTAGTGGGGTGACATGGCTGTGTGAGGTGAACACATGCACATAAGTTGTGGGACAATGGTTTCTCCTTCTCTACCATTTTTTGTTATAGGGATAAAAGTGTGTTTGTTATGGAGTCTTAAACTTGTCCAAACCTATCAAGCAAACAAGAAGGTCAAGACTTCCCCATCCTTCCAAGTTGCTTTGCCCTTGATTGGATTGTTTATGACTATTTTTTTCTTCTCATGCTATCTAAAAATAAATTATCTTTTTGAAACCAAATACCATTCAAAAATTTGAAAGCCATCTTGCTATCTACTTGAAATCTATCAAACTTTCTGTTAGAGCTATATGTACTCTAAGTTTGGTCTATTACCTACAATAATTCACCTCTTTTCTATCTGCAAATAGTGTCAAACAATGGGCTTCTTGCTTAGCTAACAACTTGTGACCTACAGAAAAACTAGTCTTGTCTCTTTCTTATTTTGTCCTTGGTCTCTTGTGTTTGTCATACTTCCTGTCGCAATAGTTATAATATTTGGCTATTCTAGCCACTACTTAGACAACTTGTACTTTAGTATACAATATACTTATCTTACTTTTATGAGACTACATTCTAGTGTAGTCCTTGTTTAAGATTTCACTTTTTGTTCTTGTCTATGACTATGGCGACAAGAAGAAAAAATGTATTTTATCCTCTTAGACCTAGATGAGGTCGAGCTAGGAGTCATAATCATGATAGAGGTTACTTTTTAGTTTGCACACAATCTATCTCTAGTTCATCTAGTGAGGAATCTTCACAATTTCCCTCACCTGTCAGATCATCTTGTGCTCAAAAAACATTCTCTATAAACTTACAACAAACCAGGAATCCCTTGTATCAAGAGGATCTAGAAACTAGAAAAGATCATACATCTCTAAAAAATATAGTTGAAATCTTATTTAGATAACCTTCTCAACCAAAACACATTGAAACTTGTCACATTCCTACAATGGTTAATCAACAAACCAAACATGGAGAATAAAGAAGAGACCAAGATCAACATAGGAATGAATGACATAAGGAACATCTCTTTACTGATGAGAATGAAGAATAGGTAGAAATACTCCCTGATCATATTGACAAATTTCCTAAGCACGAAAAATTCCAAAAGGTCATGGAATTCTTACTTAATGAAGAGAAAGAGAAATAATTTCTCAAACTTTTCCAAGAAGGAGCCAAGCCACCTCATCATTTTAACATTGAAACTATCATTATGCTTAATGAGGAAATTGGAACTTCAAAATTGCAAAAGAAACTAAAAATCATGCAAGACCAATTAGCTCAAATGATGTGTGATAAAGAAAAACCTACAAAAGCATACACCTTAGATGTTATTTGTCCATTTCCTTTTGATAAGTGTATAGATATGCCTCCTTTTTTGAGAGGAGTTGAGTTACCTAAGTATGATAAATGCTTTGGAACTACTGATCCCTAAGATCATTTGTAGGAATTTTGTACCTTGTCTATGGAATTTATGCATAATTTGACATATCTCATGTGTCTATTCCCAAGAAGTCTAGGTGGTTAGGATATGGAGTGGTTTTGATACTTGCTTATTGGTATCAAGACATTCGATGAGATTGCTAACTTGTTTGTCCAAAATTACTCACACAACATACAACACCTAGTTAACATTGGAGATTTGTGCAACCTTAAATAGAGAGTTGGGGAACCTTTCCTCACATTCCATCATAGATGGAGATAAATTTACACCAAATACTCACATAAAATCCTAGGATTGAAGAAACTTGACATCTTTATTGATAATCTCCTACCTAATTTTGGGTATAGAGTTCAACTTCAAGGTCCACATACCTTCAAAGACATGGTCACACAAGCTATTTGGATAGAGAAATTCATGGTAA
This sequence comes from Cupressus sempervirens, assembly GCA_028749045.1. Lineage (NCBI taxonomy): Eukaryota > Viridiplantae > Streptophyta > Pinopsida > Cupressales > Cupressaceae > Cupressus > Cupressus sempervirens. The sequence goes on from CM053790.1 coordinate 333,077,917, forward strand.
AAAAAAATGAGCTAACCCTTTAGAGGGACACTAAAAAAGGGTCAAGCTCTAATAAGGACAAGTCAAAATATGTGAACAAAAACTAAGAAGTTCTGCATGATAGAGTTGTTGACAACATTACTCCTAAAGTTTCCAAGGAAGTGTTCAATCTTACAAATAATCTCAAAGAATCCAAGAATGTTGAGAGACCTCCTTTTGATAATAAGGTTTCTAGAAAAAAATCAAGGAAATCATGGGCTACACACCCTAAATGAGATTTTGCACCTCATGGTGAACATGTGGATGTGGTTTACAAGACCTTGTTACAAAATAAGCTCATTTCTCCATTGGACAATTCTCGTCCTTGGGATCCACAACCATGAAAACCATGGTGGAATGAGACTTCATTTTATGAATACCATGAAAGAAAATGTCATAAAACTAGCAACTGTATCAACTTGCATCACAAAATCCAAGACCTAATCGATGATGGTGACATTGTTGTGGATGGACATAACAAGAACTTAGATCACAAGGCTTTCAAGGAGCCATTCCCTCAATATGAAAAAGGAGAAAACTCAAAACTAAAACCTAACAACAAGGTTAACTATAAGTACTCTAAGGATGATGATGAGATAGTCCACATGGATGAACCAGTAGGTGTTGAGTATTTTGACATTATCACCATCAAGGTAAACAAGACAAAACTAAACCTAAGACACCATTTTTCTTAAGGGGTCCTACTTCCAACACATTTGACAATGATTCATCATAAACTTATTCCAATGCTGTTATGCATTCTTGCACCAAGTTAGTACTCAAAGGCCCTATGCATTCTACTCCTAAGATAGAGAAACACAAAGACAAACCTCTTGCTGATCCATCTAGAATAGGAAAAAAACTTGCGACTACTAGGTACACTATCCTTGATCACTTACAATGAAGAAATTCTCAAATCACAATCTTTTAACTACGCAAAATATCACCTAATCATAGGTAGATTCTCAAAAAAGCTTTAACTAAGGAAAATGTACCTCAAGATCTAGATCTTGAGAGATTTTAATCTATGGTAGGTCATTTGACCTCATCTTACTACATGTCTTTCTTTGAGGAGGATGAAAACTCACTAAGTTATCTACATAATCAACCTCTACACATTGAGGTCATGATACACTAGAAACATGCCCGTCATGTGGTCATTGATAATGGAGCTGATTTTAACATTGTCTTTTCTGCTCTGCTTAGACAATTAGACTATTTTGAAGAATCCATTGACCCTCATCATAAGATAACTATCAAAGAATATGATGAAGTCAAGTGCAAATCTTTGGGTCTTATTGTGTTACCTCTTTGGGTTAGTTCTATTGAAAGGGATGTCACTTGTCAAGTCCTAGACATTCCCTTAGCTTACAATATTCTACTAGGAAGACCATGGATACATGAGATGCAGGCTATACCTTCCACTTATCATCAATACATAAAGTTACCATTTCATGCCTCTAAAGTCACTATACTTGCAAGTACTAGCTATACCTATAACATGTTAAAATATATTGCAAACTTCATACCTACTAATAAAGGGTCTATAGATTATCATGATAACAAGCTAAAGCGAATTGAGTAGTCACTCAAGAGAAAAGAAACTGGAATGGGTGAATATCACATAGAACCAGTTTTGTCTTTGACATCTCTTCTTGAGTCTCCTCATCATTATGGGAGACCCTCTAAAGTGAAGAAAGCATTTGTGTTAACACCTCAAACTAATTATGATGGTGCCTTTGTCAAAGCTACTGTACCTTTTGAGGTGGAATCTAAAAATAGAGTTATTGCTATATGGATCTATAAAGAACAAACTCCAATTGACCTCATAGAATAGGTTCTTGAAATTACACATAAAAATTATGGTCTAGATCTTAGATTCATGTGACATTTTGGCTACAAGGGGACTGATCCTATTGGATACAACAAAAATGGTTCGGTTGACCCCATCAATGTGATAGCTAAAAGGAATCAAGACACATCTAGTCTAGGCTTCAAGAAGATTCCCTTCCATTTAGGGATCGACAAATCTGTACCATAACCTAAAAATTCATCTAAAAATGAGTCACATGCTGAGTTTGATGACCTTGAAGACAATGTTGATGATGAGGACCCTTATCCTTATCCCATTCCTAATGATCTTGCTAAATTGTTTACTAAACCTAATGATTTTGTACCATGTGTTAGCACCATGGATGATGATAGTGTTTCTTCTAATAATACTATTGATTCACATCATACCCAGCAAGAACAAGGAGATTCTATTCATGCTTTATACATTGAGTATCTTTGTAAAAATCTAGATGATGAAGGAGAGTGTGTCCCTATCACTATTGGGGAATTTTACAGTTTGTCACCATGTAGCAAAGATTCTCAGAAATATGAATTCAACACTCTCTCAAAAGTAGCTATAGACAAAGAAATAGATTAAGTTCATGTCTATGAAAACTTCCTTGAAGTAGGTGAAGCATCTAGGATTAGGTTGGATGAGTCTTATCCAACTGGTTTCATCAAGTCTTCAATTAATGATGTTAGAACTCAGAGATATTCAAACACACTTATAGATGAAGCTACTCTAGGTCTCAAATTTCCTATCCAAGCATTTAATGATTATACTGTAAACATAATCAAACCTATCACATCTCTTTCACTCACCTATCTTGAGCTCGTAAACTAGAATTCCAATGCATCTAGTGAAGTCCCTACATTCTAGAATGAGTATGCTCTTGCCTAATACTTAAATGTTGTCGAACTAGTAACGTCCTCCACCAGCAAACAAAGTGTCAACATAACTAAAGCTAAAATCAAATATCATAGTCATACAATCAAGAAGAAAACAAATAAAAGGTTCAATGGTGAAAAGAACATTGTGGTAGTATCGAAACCTTAAAAAGATTTTTTTTTTTAAAATGCGTATCCAAAGGTGAAAACCTTTCTAAGGCACTCGTAGATGAGACATTTGATGCACTTCCTAGTCATTTCTAGGAAAAATCATCAGTGTTGATAGAACCAATGTAGCTAATCAACTTGGGAATAGAGGAATAGCCTCACATGATAAATCTTGCATAGTTGCGATCTCCAAAGGAAAAAGAGGAATTCATTTCTTTCTTCCAAGAGAAAAAGATAAACTTTGCACGGACATACTCAAACATGCCAAGATTAGATCCTAATCTCATTATTCATCACTTGTCTATCGCACCAAGAGTTAAACAAGTCAAATAGAATCTTAGGAAAATGCATCCTCATGTTGCATTGCTTGTCAAAATTGAACTAGAGAAGCTTCTAGTCTCCAAGCATGAAAAATCTATCAGAGTCTATATAGATTTCTTATATCTAAACTTAGCATGTCTAAAGGATGATTTTCTACTACCTAAAATTGATATGATAGTGGACATGACAACTAGATATGAAATGTACTCACTCATGGATGGATATTTTGGTTATAATCAAATCAAAATTATGCCATAAGATCAGGAAAAGGTTGCTTTCACTTGTGCATGGGGAACTTTTTGTTGGAATGCAATGCCATTTAGCTTGAAAAATGTTGGTGCTACATATCAAAGGGCAATTACTATAATTTTTCATGACATGATACATAAAACAATAGACGACTATGTTGATGATACTCTAGTTAAGAGAAAAAAATGAAATACTCACCTTCAAGATTTGGGACCTATCCTGGATCACATGGAGAAATTCAATCTGAGACTTAACCCCAAGAAATGTGCATTTGGGGTAATATCTGGGAAATTTCTTGGTTACATTGTGTTTGAAAAAGGAATCTAGGTTGATCTAGAGAAAGTTCAAGCGATCATAGATATGCCTCCAACTCATAAATCAATTAGATGAGGGGCTTATAAGGAAGACTTCAATCCATTCATAGATTCATCTCATAGTTGGCCGATACGTCACAACCTTTTACCAAAACTCTACATAAAGGTTTGAAATATAACTAGAGCTAAGATTATGAATAGAGTTTAACACAAATAAAGAAATACCTTGCTCATTCACTGATCTTGATGACTCCTATTCACGAGAAGCCTCTTATTTTGTAATTTTTAGCAATAGAATCATCATGGGTATCTTGCTAGCTTAGAAAGACAATGATAATATGAAAAGAGCTATCTACTATCTGAGTCACACACTACTCTCCTATGAAATGAAATGCAGTATCATAGAAAATGCTTGTCTAGCAATCGTCTTCACTTCCCAAAATCTAAGACACTACATGCTTGCTCATACTATGTGACTAATTGCTAAAATTGATCAAATAAAATTTTTACTCAGCAAGGAAGCCCTAATAGGGAGGCTGGCTAAGTGGGCCATGATCTTAAGAAAGTTTTATATTTAGTATATTGAATGGAAGACTATCAAAGGACAAGAAATTGTTGATTGGTTAGTAGAGGCACCAATGCAAAGTCTTCTTCTACTACACATTGACTTTCCTACTAAATCAATTCTAATGCTTACACACCAAACTTGGGTGATGTTCTTTGATGGTTCTTTCACACAACAAGGATTTAGTGTTGGGCTATTGTTCATAACACCTCAAAAGTATTCACTGCCTAAAGTATAGAAGACTATGTTTCTTTGTACAAAAAACATCATAGAATATGAAGCTCTCATTAATGGCATGAAGATGGCAGTTGAATGGAAATTAGATCAATTGAACATCTTTGGTGATTCACAACTCATAATCAATTAGATAAATGACATATATCAGACAAAGGATGAGAAGTTGACCCCATATAAATGCATGGTAGATGACATGAAGAAATAATTTTCTCATATCACTTTACAAAAAAATGCTCAGGTAGACAACAAAGTGGCTAATGCCATGGCTTCTCTTACTTCCTTGTTATAGATGCTAGAAAATGATCTCCAACACGAGTTCCTGGTGGAAATGTTACTCTACCTTGCCTATGACTCTCTCGAATCTAGGATGATCTATTTTATCATAGGACATGACTCATCCCACTACTACCACATATACTCTTACTTACATGATCAAACCATTCTAGATTATTTAACTCAGAATTAAAGACATCATCTTATCCATAATACTTCACATTATGTTATTATTGCTTGCAACTTATTTAGGAAAGGTCTCGATGGAACACTCCTTAGGTGTCTAGAACTTGATGAGTCCAAACATGCATTAATAGATGTATATGAGGGCATTTGTAGATCTCGCTCTAACAGCTTGACACTACTTTGTAAACTTACTAAGATTTTTTACTATTGGTCAAATATGGAGCAAGAGGAAATGAAATATGCTAAGTCCTGCAAACAATGCCAGCTCCATGGAAATTAGATTCATGCTCCAACTAGGGAGCTACTTCCATATAGTATGATATGGCCATTCCAACAATGGGCCTTTGATCTTGTGGGTCAGATTCACCTATCTTCTTTAAATGGACACAAGTTCATTATTACAACTACATACTACTTCACTAACTGTTTAAAGGCAGTACCTCTCTCTATAGAAAATGGCAAAATTTTAGCTCTATTTATTATGAATTATATCATATGCAGGTATGGTGTACCTTCCTCCATTGTTACTAACAATGGAGGATGGTTTAAGAATAAGGATTTTAAGGAGTTATGCAAAAAGTTTAGAATTACACAACATTGGTCTTCTATCTATTATCCTCAGGGTAGTGGTCAAGCAAAGGCATCCAAAAAGGAAATTCTTAAGATCTTGCATCACAAAATTAGCAAATTTGGAAGGGACTAGTATCTTTAGATTAATCCAGCTTTATGGGCTTATAGAATGAGCATCAAAAATCCAATGGGTACAACACCCTTTTCTTTAGTATATGGAGCAAATGTTGTGCTTCCCATTGAGGTTGAGATTCCTACTTTTTGAATCTCCATAAAGGGCCTCATTACTGATGATGACTACAAAATATCTCAACTTCAAGAGCTAGTATTGTTATATGAATGTTGACAACTAACATGTGATCATCTTCGAGCTTATCAACAGCATATGTCTAGAGAAGTTACAATAAGAAAGTTAAGCCATGCAACTTCCAACTGGGTGATCTCATTCTCAAAGAAAACCCTAAGAATTAGCAACAAGGAGTACAAAAGTGGATGTTCAAACCCAATTGGATTGGTCTCTACATTGTCACTATAGTGTTCAGATTTGGTGCTTACCAACTTTCTACAACCAAGGGAGAGGTGCTCAAGGAGCCCATCAACACTCTTCAATTGAAGCAGTTCCACATTTGATTTGGTTTTGAAAGCTCTTTGTATATATCTAAATGTCCTAAAAAAACTAAAAATTGGAAGAAGTCCTAAAAAGAAATCATTACCTTAGTGAAAACCTAGAAATAGGTTCCTTGGTAATACCAAAAACATTTGAAAAATTCAAAAATATAAACAAAGTCAAAAAGATAAAAATTTTAAAAAAATTGAAAAACAAAAAAAGTGTCATTGTTGGAAACTTGGAAATAGATATAATGGTAGCAAAAATAGAATTTTTGCCAAGAAGGTGAAAACCTAATAAACAGACACCTCTTTTTCCTAATGTTATATCTTACAACACATCTTTAGGCTCATGTACAATTTCTTTCCTACTTTAGTTTTCTACTTTCACTCATGTATCCATGGATTGAATCATGTTATAACTTAGTGACAACACCCTATAGTGTCCTTGGAATCTCTCGTGATAGTCACCAATTGTTCTAACTACATCTACCTACTATCGCTAGTGTCACTTTTTGAGATTCCTCTCATGGAAGGTCTCTCTTGCATTAGTCACTAGTTGTTCTATGTCTAGCCATTGTCACTTATGTTACTTTTGAGATTCCTCTCATGGAAGATCTCTCTTGTGTTAGTCATCAGTTGTTCTACCTATGTCTGCCCACTGTTGCTTATATCACTTTTGAGATTCCTCTCATGGAAGATCTCTCTCATGTTAGTCACCAGTTATTCAAATTGCATCTACCTATTATCACATCTATCAGTTTTTTAGGCTCCTCTAATTAAAGATCTCTCTCTCTCACGTTAGCCACTAGTTGTTCTAACTATGTCTACCTACTATCACTTGTGTCACTTTTGAGATTCCTCTCATGGAAGATCTCTCTCGTGTTAGTCACCAATTTTTCTAATTGCATCTACCTATTGTCATATTTGTCACTTTTTGAGGTTCCTCTCATGGAAGATCTCTCTCTCTCTCACATTAGTCACTAGTTTTTCTAACTGTGTCTACAAACTGTCACTTTTGTCACTTTTTGAGATTCCTCTCATAGATAATATCTTAAGTCTTAGTCACCATTTGTTCTAATTGTGTTTGTCTACTATCACTTTTGTCACTTTTTGAGATTCCTTTCATGGAAGATCTCTCTTGCATCAATCACTAGTTATTCTAACTATGTTTGTCTAGTGTCACTTAGTTCCCTTCAAGGTTCTTCTTATTGAAGATTCCTCTTTGACTTCAATCACCAATTGTTCTAAATGTGTATATCTACTATTGTCACCCTACTGAAGAGATTTCTTTCAAACATGTTTTGAACATTGACACTTGACATCAATCCTATAACATAGAAATAAAACTCAAAAAAATGAATTTATTTGGAATATGTTGAGATTTTTTTTCTTTTTACTTTATCGTGTCTTTTTGAGCAATGTGATGATGTCACTTTTGACTAGAGAAGTGAGGACTAGGGGCATGATCTTTTCTTTGCTTTCTATTTATGGTTTAGTTTAATGATCTGAAGTAGCCATCTAAAGAAGGGTAACCACTATAAGAGCCTTCAACTCATATTGGATGGTCGTGTATACCTAGACTCCTTTTATATGGATAAATTACTCAGTTTGGTCCTTCTCCTTGCTTGTTTAAGTGAATTCTTTATGCTACAGCAAATACTGATACTCGTCCTACTAAGTGAATGTACAGGTTATTGCAAGTATACCTAGCACACTTATGTCTTAGGTTATGAATGTAAGGGTCATTGCAGATAGAATACTTACTAATTACTTAGCATGAGAAGGATCTCTTGTGTGTCTAGTGTGTCTACATGCAAGAAACATTCTAGTCATCCTAGCATTTATGCTTTGATGCTTATGTTCACTTGCTACATTAAAAGGGACAAATGTTCTAGTCATTCTAGTCTCTTAGTCATTCTAGCATCTTTTGCCTCGAATGCTTACATTTAATCCTGACAAAACTAGAATAGATGTCCTATTCATATTCCTATTATTGCAATGCCAGTGGGGATTTTATGACATCTAGGATTCACTACATGCTCAGTGATGATCATTATTGAAGCTTGGTAACTAGACCTAGGCTAGCATCTAGTTTAAGGTTGTATCTAGTATAGGACTGCATTACATAAGTTCATGGTTCTATTGGAAATCTACTTGCATTCTTCATGATGAGGAATTTTTGACTTCTTCAAAGTATCACATTTCTTCACAACTACACAAATGATCGATTCATCACCCCCTAGCTAATTTGACTACTCTAAATCCATTTTTGAGATCAAATTCAAAATTTGACACATTTAAATAACTCAAATTCATACTTTAAATTTTTTGAACTGACATGATCAAATGCTTGTGTAGTCCAATTTTGCTGATACTTTGTGAATCTTGGAATCTTTTCAAATCACATTTTTCCTCAAAATTTGCAACATTTCTCGAGAAAGTCAACTCTAGTCAAATTTGTTCAAACTTGGTGCTTCAGACCTTACAATAACTTTGAAATGACTCCAAATTTTCTTTTGATCATTCTGATCTCTTCTAAATTCTTCTAAAACTCACATTTCTTGTATATCTCTTAAAATATTGTTCTACATCATATTTTTGGTGTGTCATTTTTTGATTTCACTCTTGAGGGGGTAGGATTATTACACCATTGAATCTTTCAAAACTCACTTCAACTCAATCTTGATCTTATGTCCTCATCACTCGAGGCATCTTCTCCCCTCTACCTGGCATCATTTGCTATCGATCTTATCTTTTGATTAGTTGTTCAATCTTATAATAGTTCTTATCAAAGTTTAATGGACGGGTATTAGGATAGCCTAAACCTTGACTCTTGAGGATCAAGCCTTATTATGGGGATGATTCTATGACTCATCATAGGTCTTGTTATCTCTTTTATCAATCTTGGTATCTAGGTGTTCTATCTGGATTCCTTAAGGTTAACCTTTATTCTAAAGATAATCTTTAAAATCTTATCAATCTAGGTATCTAGATTTTCTATATGAATTCCTTAAGATTAAACTCTATTTTGGAGATAATCTTTAAAAGCTTATTATTATAGGTATCTAGGTGTTCTATCTAGATTTATTAAGCTTAAGCTCCATTCTAGAGATAACCTTTAAAATCTTATCAATTGGTCTCTATATCATCAATTTTAGAACCAATCTCATTTCTTGATCTTTGCATCATACTTTTGATTTCTTTGAATTGAATGTGTTGCTTGCACATTCATTCAAAGAGGGGCAACATGTAATACCCCAAGATTGGCACATTTCCATATTTACCAAATTTGGTTTATTCAGTCATTCCTAAGTCCTATTTTATTAGGTAATTCTAATTCTAATAATCGCTACTTGACCTAGGTGTCAAATGAAGAAAACCCTAATCTGCATTAATCACACTATTTATTTAATTCTTAAATATTGACTCAAGTTAGTTATAATAAACCTATTGACTTAGTTTAATTTAATTATAAGTGTTCATACTTTAATTAAATTAAAATTACCTCTTTAGCTAATGTACAAATGAATTAAGTACATTTTATTTAATAAGATAACTTCTCTTTTTAATTATTGAATTCAATTATTCAATTAATTACAATTTATCCATTTATGAAGTCATATTCTATTTTCTTTTATTAAATATTATTTCCAAAATCTTCTCTTTAATTCAAAAATGAAAAATTTGGGTGAAGTAAAATTAGAAAAGAAATTAAGCAAGTTAACTCCTTTTATCACTCAAAGGCAATCAAATAACTCCCTTTTCATGAGGAAGTTTCCATTGTGACTGAGTCTCCTCTTCAATCTTGATTGTCCATTCTAATTAATCTCGATTGTTGATCACCACATGGATTCTATTTAGGAAGCTCTCCATTCCTCATTACAGAGGTTAAAAATTTGGAATTTGCACTGAACTTATGCTGAAATATTTACTCGTTTTCTCTTGCATGCTTAACTTAATGTTATTGCATATCAATTTCATACTAATTTAATATGCATCCATTTAGCATAATATGTTTCTTCATTTCTTAGCTTAACAATACATTCTCATCTAGATTAATCTTGCATATCTCATATAGCTTCAAATCCTTCATTCTAGAGGTCTAGTGTCCCGCTTCTCGTTCTGAGAGCAAAGACAAAATCCTTTAAGTTAGAAGGCAACAAGTCGCATTGTTGGATTTACTCAGGTGAATAATTTCATATTCATCCTAGGATGATCTTTTGGATAATGACCATGTTGAAGTGTATGTGAGAATTTGAGGTATGAATTTCATGTATACATTTCATATTCATCATCCCTTAGCTAATTGGGCTACTCTAAATCTATTTTTGGGATCAAATTTGAAATCTAACGTGCTTAAATAGCTCAAATTCACACTTAAATTTTTTTGGACTGACACAATTGAATGCTTGTGTAGTCCAATTTTGCTGATACTTTGTGAATCTTGGAATCTTTTTAAGTCACATTTTTTGTCAATTTTTCCAACATTTTTGGAAAAAGTCAACTTTGGTCAAAGTTGGTCTTTTGGACCTCACAATCACTTCAAATTGACTCCAAATTTTCTTTTGATCATTCTGATCTATTATATATTATTTTGAAACTCACATTTATTGTATATCTCTTAATATATTGGTCTACATCATATGTTTGGTGTGTCATATTTCAATTTCACTCTTGATGGGGCAGGTGATTACATCATTGAATCTTTCAAAACTTACTTCAACTCAACCTCGATCTTATGTCCTCATCACTTGGGGCATCTCATCACTCAGGGTATCTTGTCCCCTCTACTTGGCATCATTTTCCATCTATCTTATCTTTTGATCAGCTAATCAATCTTATAATAGTTCTTGTTAGAGTTTGATGGACAGGTATCAAGATAGTCTAAACCCTGACTCTTGAGGATTAAGCCTTGTTCTGGGGATGATTCTATGATTCATGATAGGTCTTGTTATATCTTTTATTAATCTAGCTATCTAGGTGCTCTATCTTATTTTCTTAAGGTTCAGCTTCATTTTGGAGATAATCTTTAAAAGCTTAACAATCTAGGTATCTAGGTGTTCTATCTAGATTCCTTAATTTTTAGCTTCGTTCTAGAGATAATGTTTAAAAGCTTATCAATCTAGGTATCTAGGTGTTCTATCTAGATTCCTTAAGATTAAGCTCCATTTTGGAGATAAACTTTAAAAGCTTATTAATCTAGGTATCTAGGTGTTCTATTTGGATTCCTTAAGATTAAGCTCTATTCTAGAGATAACCTTTAAAATCTTATCAATTGGTCTCTATATTAACAATTTCAAAATGAATCTCATTTCTTGATCTTTACATCATACTTCTAATTTCTTTGAATTGAACGTGTTTCTCACACTTTCATTCAAAGAGGGGAAAAATGTAATACCCCAAAATTGGCACATTGCCATATTAACCAATTTTGGTTTATTCAATCATTCCTAAGTCCTATTTTATTAGGAAATTCTAATTCTGATAATTGCTACTTGACCTAGGTGTCAAATGGAGAAAACCCTAATCTTCATTAATCACACTACTTATTTAATTCCTAAATATTGACTCAAATTAGCTATAATAAACCTATTAATTTAATTTAATTTAATTGTAAGTGTTCATACTTAAATTTAATTAAAATTACCTCTTTAGCTAATGTACAAAGGAATTAAATATATTTGATTTAATAAGATATCTCCTCTTTTTAATTATTGAATTTAATTATTCAATTAATTAAAATTTATCCATTTATGAGGTCATTTTCTATTTTATTAAATTAAATATTCTCTCCAAAATCTTCTCTATAGTTCATAATGGAAACTTTGGGTGAACTAAAATTAGAAAAGGAATTAAATTAGTTAACTCCTTTTATCACTCAAATCAAATCAATTAACTTGCTTTATCACTTAAAGGCAACCAGTTAAGTCCCTTTTCATGAGGAAGTTTTCATTATGACTGAATCTCCTCTTCAATCTTTATCGCCCATTCCGATTAATCTTGACCATTAATCACCTCTTGGATTCTATTTAAGAAGCTCTCCATTCCTCATTATAGAGGTTGAAAAATTGGAATTCATGTCAAACATATGCTAAAATATCTACTAATTTGCTCTTGCATTCTTAGCTTAATATTCTTGCATATCAATTTCATACTAGTTTAATATGCATCCATTTAGCATAATATGTTTCTTCATTTCTTAGCTTAACAATGTATTCTCATCTAGATTAATCTTCCATAACTCATATAGCTTAAAATCCTTTATTCTAGAGGTATGGTTTCCCACTTCTCTTTCTAAGAGCAAAGGCAAAATCCTTCTAGTTAGAAGCAACAAGTTGCACTATTGGATTTGCTTGGGTGAATAATCTCATATTCATTCTAGGATGATCTTTTAGATAATGACCATGTTGAAGTGTATGTGACGATCTGAGGCCCACATTTCACATATACAATTATGATGTTTAGCATATGATTAGATGATGTGATTTTTTTAGTTGGATTAGCATGTTAGATTTTCTATTCATATGATGTTATTACACTTTAATAGTGATGTCCTTATAAGATAGCTATGACTATCTAGTTGGAATTTTGGGATGTTACGCATGGGGGAGGGCTAGGACCTTCAAGGTCTCATGATGCAATTATGGTTGGGAGGAATACTACACGAGTTTTAGTTATGTTAGCGATTTTATGTTCATGTTTACTTCATATGATGTTTGATTTATGAATCATGTATGTACATTGCAATGTTGCTTTCCACATGTTCTTTCATATGATTTTATGGTTTAGATGGATAGATGTTCCTCTTTCTTGTTTCATGGCATCTTGTCATTTATGCTCTCAAGTGTTCATTCCTCGATCTATGTGGATCTAGTACTCCCTGCTGTGGAGGAAATCTTCTTTCTACCTTTTTGTTTCATGTTTTTCTAGTTTTCTATTATGGATCCTCACATGAGATTGTACTTTCTCATATGAGAGTGCAAAATTTTGCATGGTTTGCTGAGTTTCCTCACAGGGCTCATGGTATATCCTAGCACAAAACCCCACACTAGTGTACTAATTTTGACTACTGATCCCAACATTTCCTCATGTGAGATGATATTTCCTCACTTGGCTTGGTGTACTTTCTCACACAAAGAGGTACTTCTTCATGCAAGACTATTAGTTTTAAATTCTCTCACATGAAAAATAGGGGTCATCTCTACTATTTTTTTAGAGAATGTAATTTGGACATTTGAGTATCCTTTAGGAATGCTAGTGTTTCCATGCTTTGACAGATCAATTATTTATGGTTTTGTCATTGTCTTGGATTTTTATCATTAGTTTGAGTGTGTAAGTTTGGTTGTAGTGTCTAGAGATTCATTGGATGATGGGATTTTTTGGTAAAGTATTCTATTACACTATTTGTGATCCATGTATGGTATTTTCATGTGCATTCATAATTGTAAAAAAATTTTTTTTTGCCTTGTATTGAATCTTTGTTACAAGGATCTCTAGGTGGGGCATTACATCTAGTATTAGAGCCCATGTTCAAACATTGGTATCTATGTGTTTGTGTTGCCCTTATGGTTGATGTTGTGATTGTGTGAGTGTGAGTGTCTTGGTGAGAACCCATGAGTTTTATTGCCTTCATATCCACTTATGATGGAGTTTCTTCTCTAGTAGATGTGACTAGAGTAGTGTGAGGAGAAGGAAGTGAGTCTTCCTTTTTTTGTAGATGGAATTGATGTGCCTTTTTTGGTTGGTTGCATGTGTGACCCTTTTTAAGTGGAGCCGCTGATTGATGTCCATGTGTTGGCCTTGAGTGTCTCTTTTTATTCTCCTTATGGATTAAGGTGCATTGTTTCCCTATTTCCTCCTTTTGTAAGTAGATAAATGAATCTTATCTTTGATTCTGTAGTATGTCAATGTGATAATGAAATGTTCTCTTTCATTGAGAAATGAGTGTTTATTGTGAATCATTTTAGAGGAGTAGGCTTTACATTAGATCCTTTAGGTTAACAACTGAAGTCTTTGATTTGATTGCTTCATAAGCTTATGGAAATTGTATTAAATTGGTGGATATCCAAATGTTGCATTGCATGGAAAATAATTAAGGAAATTATTGTAGTCTACATATGCAAGAGGTTATTGATGGTTTACTACTTGATGTGTGTGAGTGTGTTCTCTAATGTTGCTAGGATGATGTATTCATTAGCATTGTGTGGTGGTTTATTCCTCTTGTGTGATTTTTCTTAGTCATCACATATAATGTAATTTGATTGGTGCCTTATTTTATTCAGCTAGAGGTACTTTCCTATTGTTGTTGGGCTAGAATTGGTTTACAATATTTTCCTTTCTTGGAATAGTCATCTAATTTCTCTATCACTCTCTTTGTGATAGTTGTAACATTTGACTTATTGTTGAAATGTGCACTTTTTGATCTTTATTGTTGGAGCTGAAAATTCCCCCATTTGGGCCTTTTTATTATGTTTCATGATGACTATTCTAAATGTGTTTTACAATTGCTCAATTGTGTGTTATGAAATTATCACATTCATCTCGAACCTCTGGTAGTACATACAAGGGATAATAACATAGAGAACATACTGGTGTGCTTGTAATAGATGTAAAGTTGTTAGTAAGATTGGATGGTTTAAATGATGACTAAATGTAAGGTTATTCTGGAAAAAATTTTGAAAATACATGTACTTTGTTTTATGGTAAGTGATTCTTGAACCCTTGCTTGAAAACCTTTCAATTTCATTGTGCAGTTATACTTGTGCTATGGTTAACTAATGAAATTATGAAAGAGAAGTAATATTGGTTTCAATGTGTGAAGTTTTTTCATTTCATGTCTTATGTCATTTTGGGCATGTGTGCTCTTGGGTTGTTTTGGATGTTTTGTCCTTTTCTTGTCTTGGTAACCAAGATGGTTTGAGTTTCCTATGAGATTTTCTCTTGAGTGGTGATTCAAAGCTTTAGGTCTTAGGACTGTCTAAGGTCCATCATGTTGTGGGCCTTGTCGATATCTTTTTGATGCCTTTTGAACAAGGTTAATCAAAGTCTGTACATGAAAGTTATGGCCTCTGGAGTGAAGGCAATTTTTGGGATAATTTGAAATTTCATGCAAGAAATAGGTGGTCATGTGTTTTCTTGCCTAGTTCATTGCATTATCTCACGTAGTTTGATGAGAAACTTTGCGCAAGACTATGCTAATGAGATTTTTTTCTTGGGGAACAACAAGCATCTCTTTTGCAATTCCTAAAGTACTGATCAATGTTCCAAGTACCCTTTATTGAGTAGAGGTCAACTCAATCATGACGTGTCATATTTATGGCTATTGGAGAGTTTTAACCCTTCATGTTATTCTTAAAGGATTAGTTAGAAAGTCTTCCTAATCTACTAGGTACTTGTTGGGATTGTTGGAATTACAATAGGAAAGGTAAAATTTGAGGGGAGAGGGGTTGAATCAATGTTCAATAAGTAAACTAAAATACCATGTACAACATATACATCTAAAGTATGTAAGCAAGTAAGCATTCACACATGTATATGACAGAAGATATGATTACCCAAAAACCCTTCGTTGAGAAGGTAAAACTAGGGTGGGGATGACACCCACAAATATTCACTACTATAGTAATAAAGTGTATCCAATGAAGGTTACAATGTTTGATCATGAAAAATGATCTACCCTATGAAAGGTCTACCTTGTTAAAAGCTTACAAAGATTGTTAGGTCTCGCCCTATTAAATGATTTCAACACCCTTTTACAAGTTTTTTTGGTTAAAGGACTTCAACTCACAATTAAGTAAGCACCTTGTTAGATGATTTCAATATAGCCTATTAGGACTACTCTATTAAGAGATTTAACTAATTCACTTGTTAGAATGTCTTACCAATGATCCTGCAATTAGCACTCTATTGCTTGATGTCAAATCACCTCTATACTGATGTGTTCTTGGTCCTTCTTGATCAGATGTCTCTTTATTATTCACTATTTCCTTCCTATGTTCTCATTTAACTAATTTTGCAATGCAATTTAGATCATAATACTTTGGTCACTATGGATGTCTTGTTTGTGCATGCAAAAGTCTCCTCCTTTGTCTCTAATCATTCATTTATTCCCCCATGAAAATTTTAAGTTTTTTCCACCTTAATAAGACCTAGGTGACTTAGGGTTTGGTATGAATCAATGGTTGTGATTCACCCATATTGCTACTTAAACCTTCCCTTTTCCTAATTTGATGCATGTAATACATAGGTATTCCCACTTAAGATTCATCCTTATCGATAAAATATTGTAAATTAATCCTTAAGTCAGCTCAAAAAATGGTTAACATAATAGTTTGTGCCAATACAAATAACTATGTCAAAATTGTGTTGCTTGGCATCTAATGTCCCTAGTGCTTGGCACTAATAATGATTACAATGTTTTCACTCAACAACTAAATTAGTCAGTATGTAATGCTTGCTTAGCTCCTAAATTGCTCGGCACATACTATCTACTTGGCACTTGAGTGACTTGGCATATGAGTGATTTGACACTCACTATTTACTCAGCATGCTCTAACTTATATGTTGTGCTTGGCATATGTTACTTGTTTGAATGAACTAAGTAAATGACTTATGTGTATAGACAATCACTTGTCAAAACCAATCTAATATTAACAATCTCTCCCTTTGACATGGGTGTCAAAAACACTTGGTCATACATTAATAATCTTATTCTTATAAGCATAGCATAGATGTTTATTCGGCTCCTATACAAAATATCAAAATATCAAAATTTTGCAACATGACTTATACCTCAAAATCTTATAACTCCCCCTAAGTTGTTTGATCTATTCTATACTACACTTTGTATAAAAATATTTATCTTGTTGAGTAGATTTTCATCAACTAATACTCTTTCTCTACTTTCTATCTAAACTATTTTTTGCATTTTATTGTTCTCTTATTCCTTCTTGTGTTTTCACTCCCCCTTGGGATAGATATCTCTTTGTTCTACTTGCTTGCCCCCCCATGGAGCTCTCCCCCATTGCTCTTACTCACTCACCCTTTTTGACACTAATGTTAATGGGTTATACACTAGTAGTGTATTTGTCAAGAAATGATTTATGGACCTCAAGTATAATTTTAAGAGTTGCATCCCAATTATCATAAGCTACCTCCAAAGACTTAATTTGGATGGCCAACTCGATAGCAAGGTAGGCTAAGTCATCTAATGTGGAAATATTGGGGTCTTTCTTCACAAGTGTTTCTACATAGCCTAGTTCCTTGTGTAAAATCTCCATGCGAGGAGTGAATGTCGACTAAATGTTGTTCTAATCAATTTAGCCCTTATATTGGCTTCATCTACTTGTTATGATGCTAACTAACTCTAGGATTGTATTAGGTTCCTAAAGTGTTTCTCACTTTGAGTTGGAGACTTGGACAATATTGCGCCAAATGACTACATTTGGCATTCCAAACTCAAGATGTGATTCCTTATCTCTTGTGTGAAGAGTGTAGGATTACACAGTTTGGTGTACATAGAGAAAATGTTCTCTAGTACCTTTGTCACACCCTCTATCTTGGTAGATAACTCAACCTATGTTGGTCAATTATTCATTTATTGGCTTTGCTTCATCTAGAGTAGACATACTAAATTCATCTAAAAAAATCTATTTGTTATTAATTAATTCTTGCTTCTACCTATGCTCCCTTTTGAGCAATTCTTGATTTTTTTTCCTTGCTAGGGCCTCTTGTATTATACCCATGTCCTCAATTGTGATTACTTCATAATCAAATTTTGGCAATAAAATCTCTTCATCTAGGCTAACATCTCCATAAGTAGTTACCTCTTCTACCTTAGATGAGCTAGGACTCAACATTGAGAATTGCAATGGTGTAGCATTTATGCTTGGCCTCTAAAGATCCTAACTAGAAGGAGTACCAAATTTGGTAATGTCACCAATGCTTGGATTTCTACTAGCTCCTTTTTCTTGGGTATCAAACTTGTCTCTTCAAACTTGTCCCTTTCTAGCTCTGTGGCTTTAGTTGCACCTTGATCTTGTGTAGGATGTTTAGGTGTATCTAGTTAACTTGTTTGACTTTGTGTCCCATCATTTACTAGTGTTCTCCAATTGTCTCAACCTTGTCTTTTTTAGGTTCTTGTAGATTTTCTAAGAACAGAGTGTCTGGCATGAGTGTACTAATAGTGAAACCTATTTTCTCCTTCCTTTGATACACAACTATGGGTTTTGAAGGTTGTACACTTGTGACTTGAGGAGTGATTATTAGTGTTTCTTGTGTTTTCACTTCCTCCCCCATAATTATAGTCTATATCTTCTAAATTTCATCTACAATTACTAGTATAGGGTTGTTGCATAATTTTAGTGTTTACTATGATAGTTTTAGTGTTTATACTTGTCATCTATAGAGGGGTGGCTCTCAAAATTTGTGTATTGTGTACTCTCTTGCTGCTCTTCCACAACTGGTGCCTAATTATCAACATTCATATTAGTGCCTCCCTCAATTGTGTCTTGTTCATTATCATATTTTTCATCTTTTCCTACCTTAATAGGTGCCTGATCATTAACTTTTGATGTTGTCAATCCATATGTTAATTTCTACATTTGTTTGGAATTCTTTACAACATCCTCTATATTGTTCTATAATATGCTAAATGTTGTATACTTAGGTACAAATCTCAAAAAATAATTCTTAATGTCTTTAGACATTTCAGCCTTACTAAGTTCTAGCATAACTTGAGCAAGGGATGTTTCTCTAATTTTTCTTTCAGTGTTCAAACAATCATGCCATTTTTGGTCAAGTCTATCATATAAAATCTTAGGTATGGAGTTGGCAATTTCTAGAGGAGCTTTTTAAAATGTATCCATCATGGCATATACTATCTATTCTACTTGGTTCTTCTCAATCTTACCAAGATTATCAAACTCAATATGAGAGAAACCTAATAAATCAACATTGTTTCTAACATTCTCACATATATTATTTAGATCTAAGGAGGGACTATAACTCACCACTTAGAATGTTGTCGTCTGATTTAGTCACCTCCTCATCAGTTTTAGATTCAAAAACATCTTTCTCCTCAGCCTCTTCTATGATCTAGCTTCCTTCTCTTTAGACTTAGCTAATTCTTTAGTCTTCTATGTAGTGCCTCTTATACTAGCCCTTATGGTAGCTATTATCAATTTGGGCTAACTAGGTTTTGCAACCTTCTTTGTTTTGCTCACTGCTTGAGCCTTTGCCTTTCTTTTCTTCTTAGTAGTTGTTAAAGATGCTTCACCTACTTCTTCTTCCTTAGCACCTTCTATAGTTTCTAATTCCTCCTCTTGCTAACCTTCTCCCTAACCTTGTGTTAATACTAATGGTGCTTGAACCTGTGTGTCCTCTTCTTCTTCTTCATCTTCCTCTTCTTCTTCCTCAACTCCTTCACCCAATTTTTCTTTTAATTTCTTCACCATTTTTTCTTCTTTCTCATCACTAAAGTAGTCTTTGAATCCATAGTGATTTTTGATTTGGCCAAGTCATAATTACCAAATGCTTTGGCTTCCTTATCCATTTCTTCTACAAGTAATGTTGTGATTGTTGCAGAGGCCTCATCAACATTGATTTCATAACCTAATGACCTTAGCCATGTCACCTTGGGAATTGTTTCTTAGACATATATGTAATCAATATCAACTAAGACGAAAAAATTTCTCTAATGTTTCTCCACTAGTCAGATTGGTATTCTTAGTCTTTTCTTCATTGTTTACTTGAAGTCTTAAAAATAAATAGTCATCACTAATTCAAAGTTATCACTTGATTGCTCAATAAATTATCTTCTTTGAACTACAATTGATCTATTCACTTTCCAAGCAACCTTACCGAATGTAGGAAATGTATTCTACACATAAAATAAAATACACACCAGAATAGATCCAAATTTACACTAAGCACTCTTAGTTTTCCTTATGGCTCCCAAATTCAAAATTGATTGTTGTAACTACAACTTGACAAGATCATAAGTATGATCCTTCTTCACAATCTTGTAGCCCATATCCACTACAATGAAAGGTAAATTGTTCAATCTTCTAGACTGATAAAACTTGTGTGTTATAACCCTTACTACAAAAGCTATTAGGGGATTTGTGATAGTGTTAATGGTTATTCCCATTTTATTCCATACAGCCCTTGTGCTATTTTCAATAACTTTCTTTGACTCACTTCTCATGGTCTTTGGGAAATCTTATGATTTTACTGGCTCATTTCTAACCATATAATACTATCATGAATTCTTCTTAGAACAATCTTAATCCACTCTATTTTGAAGACATTGGGGAAATCTAACGCATGAGTTAACCCTTTCTTCTTGACAATGTTGTATTCTTCCTTCAACACTCTATCCTCTCATAGTTTCCTATATTCTTCTCTAATTTTTGTGTCTCCTATGCTTGTAATCTTGCAAGTGTAACAATTCCTAACATCTTGAATTACCAAGACTTGCAGTGGTATCATAGACAACACACTAGAGGGATCCTGCTTATAAGCTATGTTTGGAATAGCCTTGAAAATAAATTGTTTGATTTTATTACTAATAAACTAAATATTCAAAACCTCTTTTTCCTCTACACCTGTCTCTTTAGAAGAACTAGGTTCCATTACAATTATCTAGGGTCTGCAAAATTTGAAATTGCATAGCTCAACACATAGTAAATACCTTATAAATCCTATTGAAATGGTGTCAAACAACCATTCAAATCTACTAAAAATGCTGAGACCAAGTTCTCCAGATTTCCTTTAGTTCATCATAATCTTTTTTGAATTCAAATGATGTTAAATGAGTAGAAATTGATCAAGTAGCCCTTAAAACACTACATTTAATGCTAAGTGCTTACACAACCATAAGCTCAGCATCAATCAATTCCTAGCTCACTTGGAATCCACGTCTTTCCATATGATTGGCAACCACTATGAGATTTTTATCAACTAACACATTTTGTTAGCTCGGCATCAACTAACATTTCACTCAACAACCACAAGAAACTTTTCATGCTCGACAATAATATGAAAATAGACAAAACCTAAAAATTTATCCTTGATTTCTAACAACATTTTTTATCTCTATTTATGCATTTGTAATATTTTCAAAACTAAATCCTTGTAACTGATGTATGATATATCTTTTAATTATTGGTCCCTCATACCTCTTTATTTCTTAATTTGATGAGGTGTGATCACTTGACCCATTGGGTGAAGTGATCCCATTTGCATTTGATGTGTTGCAATCTTCCTTTCTCTCCCATGTCTTGTTCATATCATCTTTGATATTTTTGACATCTTCCTTGCCTTTGCCTTTGTTGAACTCACAACTTGGTTCCTTTGACCTTGTTGGGCAATATTTGCTGATGTGACCACTTTTCAAATATCTAAAACATGTGGTTTGACTCAACCACCTTTTTTAATCACTTCTAAAATGTGTTCTAATAGAGTTCTTAGGAACATGTCCATAATAATATAGTAGTGACAACTATACCTTGTATTATAATCCCAATTATAAGAGGTTCTATTGTTCTTTACCTTTTCTTTCTTATTTGATGATTAGTTGGGTTTGGATCTGCATTCAAAAGTTCTATGTCCATACTTCTAACAATTATAACAATATCCTTGAAATATTTTAGTGTGCATGGGCCTAGTTCTGCATTCATGCGCCTAATAACCTTGCTTGTTGCACTTGTGGTAGTGACCCATGTTCTTCTGCTTAGCATTCTAACTTCTAGTCTTTCTCCTATAAACATTTTCAATATGTCCTACTTTCAAAAAAATCCTTTTCCTTTTTAAGATCATTGCTCAACTATTCATTCTACAACTTCAACATTGTGATCTCAATGTTGTTGGCATTGAGTTCATGATTTGCAATCATCATTTGATCCAAAGTTTTAATTGCATGTTAGAAATCCTAGTTACCTTTGATGATCTCTCTTCCAATATGTTGGTCAAAACTCTTTTGTCATCTTCAATCATGACTTTGTCTTCCATAACTTTCTTTTTCGATTTGATCACCTCACATAGTAATATGCTTTGTGATTCCTTCTCTCTCTTAAGATTTATGATCTCTTCAACTAGGGTTCTATTTTTTTCCTTTAGATCTACAACTATTGCATCAAATTCATTGGATTTCCCACTTGCAAATAGCTTAGTAGTGTCCAACTCTTAGTATTGTGTGTTTTTCACGTCAATAGCAATTTCCTTCCTTCTTCTCAATGATTTCTTTAGATCTTCTCTTTCTTCATTCAAATGATGTAGAATGAGTTATATTTCAATCTCTTGGTTCTCAATAACTTTTCCCAACTTGTAGACTCCCATTTCCAAGATCTTTCCTCAAAGTTGTTAAGCTTTTATTTCAGACAACTAAGCTCTGATACCAATTGTTGGAATTACAATAGGAAAGGTAAACTTTGGGGAGGGGGAGATATTAGTATTTAAAACTTTAACCCATAAAAAACATACACAATACATCCATATCATATATTCAATAAGTAAAATGAAATACCATGTAAAGAATATACATCTAAAGTATGTAAACAAGTAAGCATTCACACATATATGACATAAGATTTATGATTATCTAGAAACCCTCCAATGAGAAGGTAATGTTGGGGTGGGGATGACACCCACAAATCTTCACTACTAAAATAATAAAGTGTATCCAATGAAGGTTACAATGTTTGATCATGAAACATGATCTACCCTTTGAAAGGTCTACCATGTTAAAAGCATACAAAGACTATTAGGTCTCACCCTATTAAATGATTTCAAAACCCTATTAGAAGTGTGCCTAGTTAGATGATGTCAACTCATAATTAAGTAAAAATGTTGCTAGAGAATTTCAATATAGCCTATTATGATTACTTTGTTAAGAGATTTAATTGATTCACCTATTAGAATGTCTTAGCAATGATCCTATGATTAGCACTTTTTTTCTTGATGTCAAGTCACCTCTATACTAATGTGACTTGATCCTTCTTGATCAGATGTGTCTCTCCTATTCACTTTTTCCTTCCTCTATTATCCTTTAACTAATTTTGCAATAAAATTTAGATCATAATATATTGGTCACCATTATTGTCCTATTTGTGCATGAAAAACTCTCCTTCTTTCTCTCTAATCATTCATTTATTCAACCATTAAAAGTTTAGGGTTTTTCCTCCTTAAGAAGACCTAGATGACTTAGGGTTATGTATGAATCAATGACTATGATTTACCCATAGTGTTGCTTAAACCTTCTCTTTTCCTAATTTGATGCATGTAATACATAGGGATTCTCACTTAAAATTCATACTTATCAACAAAATATTGTAAATTAATCCTTAATTTGGCTCAAAATAGTTTATATAGTAGTTTGTGCCAATACAAACAAATATATCAAAACTATGTTACTCGGCATCTGAAGTCCCTGGTGCTCAACACTAACTATGACTTTAATGTTGTCACTCGACAATTGAATGACTCAACATGCATTTCATGCTCAGCTCCTGAATCACTTGACACATGCTACCTGCTTGACACTTTACTGACTTAGCATATGAGTGACTCAACACTCACTATTTACTCAGCATGCTCTAACTTATATATTGTTCTCAACATATGTTACTTGTTCAACATGAACTAAGTAAATGACTTAAGTGTATAGACACTCACTTGTCTAAACCAATTTGAGATTAACAAGGACTTGTGGTTAGGTTTGTGTGTTCCCTATAACACCAAGGAAAAATCCCCATAAAAAAAAAAAAAACCATTTTTCTTGTAGGTATAGGTACAAGACACGAAATTGAAGTTTAGATTTGGATACTCTTTTTAGAAAACTTGCGAGATTCAAAAATAGAATATTTTCAAAGGAGTTAAGGTCATAGTCAACTTTTTGGGGTAAGATTGTGCCCCAAGGTAAGATTTTGCACCACTATCTAGGTCTAGGTCAACCTAACCTTAGAAAAAGAAAAGTTTTTTGGGTTTTCTCTATCTTAGCATTTCTAGGCTGAAGTAAGTTGAAGAATTTCCCAAAATTGTCCATAGACATTAGAAATCAACATTTTCTAGAATTTCACTATTTTGAGGTTAGTATTTGTCTTTTGTTCATTCAATATTTCAAGTACAAACTTTCTATAATAGATTATAGGACTTTCTTCATATTCTCCATCATTTGATTCATTTGTGCATTGACCACTTCTTTTTGAATAATTAATTTGGACCATTCCTTTTGCGAATTTGGGTTAAGGATAGGTCCTATATTCCTCCTCTTATACCATACTCACATATTTCACTTTATCTGCACATCATAAAAAATTTCCTTCTATTTAGTACCCAAGCAAATTAAGTGGTGTGGAGGTATGTGCCCTTATCTATTACGCAATACTTCACCCTTGATGAGAGATATACTAGAGGTTATGGGTACAATTTTTTGCTTCTAAATAATTTTAGACTTTGTCAGAAGGTATCCTTTCTTTTCTCTTTTTTTCGTTCTTTGAATGCTCTAGTATTAAGGATTTTATAGTTAACCCTACTCTTCATGAGGGACTCATGCTTTAAATTTATGAATGAGTCAATACTACCTTGGTTTAACATGATATTCTTGGAAATTATAGCTTCAAGGAGGAGATTCCTTGCATGGGGGAGGTGAAGAGTAGGGATGGGATACATATGTTAATAGTGATCCTAAGTTTTCTCCTCCTATTAAGAAACCCAAGCACAATAGTAGCTTCCTTATTTGTATTATGGGTAAGGGTAGTGGTAAATATTCTTCCCTTTTTCCCTTATCTATTTTGAAGAAGGGAAGGAAGTCCAAACCTAGAGTTAGTAAGTAAAAAAAATTTTCTTTTGATGAAGAATATCCCAATTTCCCTTTTATCTCCAAGAAATATGAAACAAGTGACAAGGATGTACGATATAGTGATAATCTTAGTTAGGTGGGTTGTCCTAACAAAGAGATGGGCATTGATGTTCTGAAGACTATAGGGGAGGTGGTAGTGGACTTCTATGATATCATTATATGGTTTCATTCATGAATTAAAGGAAATAAATATTAAATAAAGAACCCTATCTAGCATGTTTCATGTTCTTGAGACCACAAGTGATGGAAAAGAGAGCATTAATTCTAACAATGCTAATGATTTATGGACTATCACTAAGAAGACCTTGGTCATATAGGTCCCTTCTCAAGGCATGAAATATGTGGAATACATGAAAAAGGACTATGAAAAGCAAATTGGGGAAATAAAGTTGAGGGTTTTTAATTTGGGAGATAATATAAAGAAAATTAGTGAACAAAGATACAAGATCCTTAAAGATGCTTCAAAACAACTAAAGATCCATCAGGGGAAGTTGGAACAAAATAATCAAGAAAAGGCCATTATGGATATTAAAGAGGATAAGGTTGATGGATTTAAGGAGGTTCCTAGTCCTGGGAAATAATTTGTGCCACACTAAGAAGAAGGTGCTTAAGTCTAACAAAGATATTGAAGATCTAAAGATAACAATTGCCAATATGGAGCAACTAGAACTAGAGGCAGTTTATCTTTTTAAGAGCTTCTTTAAAAGTTTTTTTTCTAGTATTTTTACATCTTCCTACTAGATTTTATTGATCTTTATTGTCATGCTAACATTGTCTTGGTCTATTTTTATGTGCCATATTTTTTCTTTGTTGACCCTATGTCATAGTAAATATACTATGTTCATATTTGATGAGTATCTCTTTATAATGACAATGTAAAGGGGCTTTGGTCCCTTTGAAACCTATTTTTATTGTAATATAGGACTTTGCATCTTTGCTAAATAAAATGGTTTAATAAAAACATAATCAATATTTTATTTTTTATGAAGATGAGTAATACAATTAACTTCCAAATCTTTAATACACTTATGAAGTGTAATAGTGTGATCTTAAAGAAATAAACTATGGTCAATTATACTTCCTTTAAAAACTATCTACTTAAAAAAATTATATATTATCACACACCATCCAAAGTAACTATGGAGAAAACTGATTATTCTTATAATTTTCTTCTTGTCCTATATAGCATGTGAATGGCATGAGTGTAACTCTATCATTGAATATGTCTAGCACTTGTACCAAAATGAGGTGTGATAATTAGGTAGATTTGATTTTAGAATGTCATAGTAAATATAAGTAAATAATTGAAATCATCTTAATAAGTCATGTAGGATCCTTTAGTGCACACTTATTCATTTTTATAATGCAAGGAAATAATTAATTCATGAAATAGATCAATGAGATAATGTTTGATCTTGATCATTGATATGTCATCCTTGTTAGGTTAAGTTTAGGGTTGGGATGAGAGTTAAAGTTAGGGTTAGAGATGAGGTTTGGTGAGGATTAATTTTAGGGTTATGGTCATAAATTCAATAGATGTGACAATTTATTTTAGCTATAAGAGATTTTCATACTCTATGATATCAAGATATAAATTTTTTAAGATTAAATTATGCTAAATATTTTTATATCAATATTCTAGATCACACTCCATTATCTTGTTACAAGACAATGTTGTCATTGCACTAAAAGACCTACCTTTCAATGTCCAATACAATCACTAGAGTTATAGAACATAGAAGGAAGTTGGTTAATGTCATGAATCTTGAGGGGGAATATTTGGGTTTTGTCCAACAATCCCCCCTTCAATGTTACTCAAGGATATTTTTACTTGTGACCAAGCTCTGATACCACTTTTTATAAGCTAGAGTTTTCATTGTACCGAAAGATTGACCTGTCAAAGTCTGATATAATCACTAGACTTAAAGAACACATGAGTTAGTTAAGCCATACCAAAAATCCTAGAGGCAAACATTGCTTTTTAGTTCACCAAATCCACCATGGTGAAGATATCCAATAGAATCAATTAAATAAATTAAATAAATTTTATTACAATAGATTTATACTTATAATGTGTAGGCTTTTTAAGTACATTTGGTCAAGTTTATACTAATAATATGATTATTTAAATTATTATTCATATAAAATAATAAGGCAATGCAAATATTGTAAAGATGAATTCAATTTACAAAATTTAAGATAGTGCTACATTACTTATTATTTATTCTTAATTTTAATGGGAAAATGTTTAGCCATTTTTCTAATAATTTAAACTAATTTTTAAAAAAAATATATTTATTATAATAAATAAATGCAACTTAGATGAAATTATCTTTAGCCTGAATTAAGTCCTAATTCTAAACATAAGCATTTTTGTAAAAAATAACCTAAGGCAAGGAATGAAAATGACAAGATCTAGAAGCTTAATTGATAGCACATGAGAGATAGGAAAAATGAAATGATCAATTGATTGAATCAATAATGATCAAATTACAATAACTACAAAATCAATGAAATACAATGTACATACGTCTAAATCCACAGGAAATGCATGATAGTTAGGGGTGATGCAAGAGATAACCTATCAAATACACAAGGTGTAATTGCATGTCCACTAGTGGTGGATCATCTTCCATTATACAAAGGTGTATGAAAACATGTACAACAATGGCATGATAATAATGTATTAGGATAAATAGGTGGATCTCACATACAAAGAGGTATGAGATGACAACTAAATCCACCTTAAATGGATTTCTCTAACACCATTTGTTAAAATACAATTCAAACTCCCATCTTACACGACAACTAATATGAAAATGTATTATATTGAAATGGGATTTGTTGTGGTTCCACAACACATGCCCCATTTTTTACTTCAAAAATGGGGACCCCCTTTTTTTGGCTCATAGAAGTTTGTTCCTCAGAATAAGTTATCTTCCAAGGTGCCTCAGGGAGTGAAAATTTTGTAGTTTGGATTTAGGAGTATGATCAGTTAGCTTCATTTTAAAACCCTAACACAAGTATATTGATATTTATCTTTTGTATAGGTCATAATGGCATCCTCATCATGCACAAAAAAATTACCATGGTATTGCATGTGCATAGTCAACACAGGTGCCTTGGGATTTTATATAGAAGATACAAAAGGAGTTCAAGTCTATGACATTTTTGGACTATAAAAAGGGCATATATAAGAATAAATATACAAGAGTGATCATAGACCCTATCTAAGAAAAAACTAGAAACTATTTTCAAAATTGGGAACTTTGATTTTTGGGTGAATTGAGCACCATGCACACCTTCTTGAATGTGCACAATTTTGGAGGTGCACATGTGTGCAAGGTGCATAGTTGTGTATTACAATTTTGAATATGTATAAGTTGAACAACTCATGAAGGTGTGCATTATAATTTTCAATATACAAAAGTGCAAGGTGCAAAAGTGAGAAAAGTGCATAGGTGCACAAGTGGGCCTAAATGATTGGAAAATGTAAGAATTTTCCTTAGGGAAAAATCACCTAAGATCAAGAGGCTCAAGCACTAGCACAATATGGACCAATAAAGTATGATTAGGATAACAATATGAAATTGAACTGATGTACATACACACTAGAAGTGCCTATATGTAAAGGCCTCTAGAATGACTAGGAGTTAGCAAAGTGATAAGCCTCACAACTAAACACATGTCCAACAAGAGTGGATTATCCTCCATTGAGAACAAAAGTTAGTGCGATGATGAGAGGATAAGCTTACATAGGTGTGTCATGTAAAAATATGTTGCAGACACCATGTGCTTAATTAGAGTATGAACAACTATGTTGTCTACATGACAACTCAAATAAATGTGCAAACTCCTATCTTGTAGACACAATGTGCTAAATTAGAGTCACTAACTCCTATGTTGTCAATAAGACAACTCATATGAGTACACATACTCCTAGTTGTCTAACTAATAAATAATAAAATAATGTATTTAACCTAAGTAAATTTAAGTAAAGTGTAATAATAATAAATTATTTTCACTAACACCCCCCTTAAGTGCAACTTAGGGGAATGTACTTAAGCTCATAAAAGCTAAGATGAAAATGCATGATGGGTCCTAACTACTAGGCCATGTTAGGTACCCATGTATGAATGCAATACAATCTCTTTGAAAATAGAGAAAGAGGGAAAACCTCATGGGTAAAACCCTCCCCCAAAAAGAGAGATGAAAAACAAGATGCATGGATGGATGGAGTAATTAAGACCCCCACCCCCGCCATTAAAACATACATCATGTATATACAGTAGAGAAGTTTAAGAAGGACAAGACCCTCAAAGAGGAAAAAGATGAAGAAAGAAGACAAGGTAGTCCTCCCCACCAAATGTAGAATGTTGATTAGTGATAGCTGATCCAAGATGAATGTAGAAGCTAATCCATGGCTGCTGAACAATGTTCATCCCTTTAGGAAGAAACAATGTCATAGGTACATATGAGATGCTTCCCAAATTTTTAGAAAGAATCCTAAAGATGAATGGTGTCTCTGAAAATTGGTCAACTATCCCTATGTCGATAGTAACTGTCACCCCTACCAACACTGTTGAAAAGAACAAGTTTAGATCTAGCAAGGATGGATGTAGAGCATATCCCAAAGAACCAACTGTCTCCTCAAATGATAAAGAGACCTCCTGCAACTTCTGTACATAAGGATCCACAATCATATTAACCTTGTAAGATTGATCATATAGAGAATGGACAAGAGGGTTAGAGTGTTCCCTTGCAACAACTAAAGAAGGATCTTCCTCATCAAAGAGAAGATGTATATCATTAATAATGTCTCCCAAATCTGCTATGTAGGATGCCACAAACAAACCTAAAATGTTTGTCTTGTAGTCATCCCCTGATTTTGGAACTGGAAGACAAGGTGTACCTAATTGTACTTAATTACATGGACCTATCACTGTAGCAATGTATGCATGTAGAATTTTCTAATTTTGTAACCTTTTTCTACATCTATCAATAGGATTTCCCACAAGTGAACCTATTAAATCACTATCACTATTATCACTATCGGTTTCCAAAATGTATGAAGTATAAGAGGATTAGAGGATAAGGTAGGTGAACTTTCCTCAAAGTGAACATTCCTCTCTATGAATATCTCATGAGTCTTAGGATCCATAAGTCTATATGCCTTAATACTTTTGTCATATCCAATGAAAGTACAAGGCCTTGGTGGTAGTGCCTTGCATTTCCTTGAAGATATGTGTTCCCATGTTGGACAACTAAAAACTCTAAAGTGTTTCACAACTAGTTTTCTTCTACACCATGCCTCAAAAGGAGTCATTCCATCTAAGACATTATGAGGAAACCTATTAAGGATGTGATTGGCACTACTTATAGCTTCGACTTCAAGTGATGGATCAAGAGACTTAGCTTGTATCATACAACTTTCCATTAACTTAAGAGTTTGAATCCTCATTGCTGCAACACTTGTCTTTTGTAGACTAAACAATATAGGATTCTGAAAATCAATACCCTCAAGTTCACAAAAGTCTCTAAGTCTTGAGTGCACATATCCACTTTCATTGTCCATTTAATGAACCTTGATGACTTTACTTGATTGCTTCTCAACATGACTCTTGAAGGTTAAAAATTTATCAAACACTTCATTATTGTGATTAAGAAAGTAGACCCATGTGTAGTGTGAAAAGTCATCAATGAAAGTGAGGACATAGTGACCCTTGCTAACCGATGTCATTGAAAAAGGGCCTGCTAGAACCATGTGAACCAACTCAAGAACAACTGATACTCTCCAAGACTTCCCTTTTTCAATCTTCTCTTCTAGATGCATATCCATTAAAAAAATTGAACATTCACCTATAGAAAAGTTGATTTTAGGTGAACCTTTGACCATATTTTTTGAGCTAAGTTGATGAAGATAGTGGAAGACAAGATGTCCATACTGCTCATGCCTATATTTACTTCTTTATTGTGATTGTGTCAACAAGGCATGTGAAGGAGACTTAGGCACAAAGTGGGAGAAAGAATAAAGAATTGTGTCATGATTAACTTTACCTACTATGATCAATGAATCATCCTTAAGATTTTACACCATTACTGAATCAGGAAGGAACTCAACTTTATTGCCACCTCCATAGTGAGTGATTTGGTAAATTGAAAGGAAATTAGTGCTAAGGTTAGGACGAAAGAGAACATCTTTGAACTCTCCATTTTCCATCTCAACTTGTCCTTTCCTTGTAACTTCCACTTGATTATCATTTCCTAAAAAGATGTGAGGTACCTTAGACTACTTCAATGAAGAAAAGTGTCCTTTTGAAGAACCCATATGATGTGAGGCACCCAAGTCAAGAATTCATTCCCATGACGAACTTGAATTTTCCATAAATGCTTGCCCTTTTCCCTATGAAGTGGATGGATTTGAATCCTTGGAAGCATTTGGCACATTGATTTTTTTCTTCCTATGTAAGTTTTCCAACTCATCTATTCTCTTAGTCTTGCAATGATGCTCATCAGAATTTGGTTTCTTGCAATATGCACAAAATAGTTTATCCTTGTTGTTGTTGTTTCCCTTCTTGTTGGAAGAAGAATTGCCTTGTTGTGAGGAGGAAGATTTTTGTGTCTCTAATTGTGATTTTTGCTTCCACTACTTTTTCTTGCTATTGGTAAAACCTTTTCCACCTTGACCTATTTGTTTCTCTTTACTAGCCACCAATGTTGTAGACTTGGACAACTTAATAATTCCCATATCTATCATCTTGGATTGTTCCAACATCAATAGTTCTACAAATGCATCAAATGAAGGCTTAGTGAAGGCACTTCCCATGGTCAACCAATAAGTGTTGTAACTTGAAACAAAAGATACATACTCTGAAGGTAGCCTCTTCAAGATGTGATGAATCAATCTATCATCCTCCATGGGATTACCAAAATCCTTAAGTAGTGCTCTAAATTCAATGGCTTTGATGACATAGTCTTGAATTGTGTCAAAATTCTTAGGATCCAATAGAAGTAGATCATCCTCAATTTGGAATCCCTTTTCTTCATCCACCTTACATTACAAACATTCAAGTTTCTCCCAAGCACCCTTGGCATCCTTAAAGTTAGAAATGTGGAAGAAGAGATCTCTATGAACACAACTCCTAACAATTCATAAAGACTAGTTGTTTTTAACTTGCCAATCAACTTTTGTAGTAGCATCAGTGGGCTTTACAATTGTACCATCAACATATAGATTTAAACACTTTTCCATTAGTCTACTTCATACAATATCTTTCTATGTAGCATAATTGTGTGAAGTTAAAAGTGGAGTTTTAGGTGAACCCGTGATGAAAGGAATTAAAAAAGCACAAGAGAGAAAGAGAGACACAAGAACACAAGACACACCCCCCTCTTTACTCAATCAAAGAACACCCCCCCCCCCCCCCAAAGAAAAAAAAGTGATGCTTTATGCACTTTATATATAGTGCATTTACAATAGGCCACTTGTCAAAATGGACAAAAGTGGGCTTCTAATTTTTCTATTTACAACCTCCTCTTGGAGTTCAAATCTAGTACTAAGAAATGTAGCTCATATGCACAAATTTTTTGAAGTTTTATCAAAGCAATATAATGCAAAAAAGGACCTATTTTTGAAAGTAGTATTTATGTCCACACAAGCCTATAATCTAATTGCAGATCTAGAAAGTAGATGAAAAATTATTCACTTTAAAAAAAAGGGGACCTAAAAATGTGTCCAAATGAGCCCATACGGAGGATTTGAAGTTGCAAAATATTGGATTGGATAGGTACAATTTCCAAAAACTAAAATTTATGAAAAATCTATGCACCAAAACTAGAAAATAATAGAACCACTAAAAAAAGTAGGAAATTCTAGCCATAATAAAAAAACATCGCACCTTATTTGAAGTCCGGATGATTGAGATATGGCCTCCTGAAGTTGGACTGTCAAATCAAAACTACATATGGAGAGGGCTTAACATAGAAAATCCTGTGTTAAATTTGACATCCAAACAACTATCATTGTAGTGCAAGCTGGCTTGCTAGTGATGGTCAAATGACTATCAAATTTAGGCTTATAAAAAGCTAACATCAACAAAAAAGGGCCCACCTAGCTGATCTAGTAGTCCATATAGATGATGACATTAGTAGGTGATGTCAGTAGTATGAATGATGACTTAGTGTTTTTGTCTCTATTTGACATGGTAGCTTAGGTGGCAAGAGTGTTCATGTGACTCTAAGTTAGCGTATGATTGGGCAGTTGAGTTGGCAGTACACATGGTAGGTTAGAGTTTTAGCGGTCACCAGAGGGTTGCTAAAGAATCATCTGCAATGAGTGACATCCTACTCATGAAAGGTGGTGAATGGGTTGACAAGAGTTAAATATGTGTCCAATAGGAGGAGAATATGTGGTCAGTAGTGGGAGAATATGTGCCTGGTAGTGGCTAGGAGATTGGAGAAATTAGCAGCTAATGGATAGTTTCTGATGGGAAACATTGATGGGATTAGTCCCACATTTGCACCATGGAAAAACTTTGATGTTTTTAAAAAGAAATCCCTCCACAAGTGAAGTGGCTAAGAAGCCATTGGATTTATTGAAGCTGATTGTTGGTTGTGTTGTAGGCTATGTATAAGGAAATTCTAGCTAGAATCAAAAAACATCGCACCTGATTTGGAGTCTAGATGACTGAGATATGACCTCCTAAAGTTGGACTATCAAATCAAAACTACATATGGAGAAGGGTCCACATAGAAAATCTAGTGTTAAATTTGACATCCAAACAACTATCATGGTAGTGCAAGCTGGTTTGCTGGTGATGGTCAAATGACTATCAAATTTAGGCTTATAAAAAGCTAACATCAGCAAAAAAGGGCCCGCCTAGCTAATGTGGTAGTTCATACAAATGATGACATCAGTAGGTGATGTCAGTAGTATGAATGATGACTTAGTGTTTTTATGAATGATGACTTAGTGTTTTTGTCTCTAGTTGAAATGGTAGCTTAGGTGGCAAGAGTGTTCATGTGACTCTGAGTCAACGTATGATTGGGAAGTTGAGTTGGTGGTACACATGGTAGGTCAAAGTTGTAGCAATCACCAAAGGGTTGCCAAGGAATTGTTTGTGATGAGTGGCATGCTACTCGTGAAAGGTGGTGAATGGGTTGATGAGAGTTAAATATGTGGCCAATAGGAGGAGAATATGTGGTCAACAATGGGAGAATATGTGCTTGGTAGTGGCTAGGGGATTGGAGAAATTAGTAGCTAGTGGATAGTTTCAAGTGGGAGACGTTGATGGGATTAGTCCCACATTTGTAGCATGGGAAAAATTTGATGTTTTTAAAAAGAAATCCCTCCACAAGTGAAGTGGCTAAGAAGCCATTAGGCTTATTGAAGCTGATTGTTGGTTGTGTTGTAGGCTATGTATAAGGAAATTCTACCCATGGCTTGGTATGAAATATGTGGTAGAATATTCTGTGAGCACTAGGATTTGACCACCTGGTGTCTGGCCAAAAAATACTCTCTACAAGCCTAATAGGCCAAAAAATTTCAAACAAAATGTATAGATTCAAAAAATAAAATAATTGTAGAGACACAAATATGGAGATCTACAAATGAATTACATAGTTCTAAAAATGATCATACTAAATTTGTAAATTGGGCCTTCGGGTGCCGATTTGCAAAATAATTTTGCCTCAAATTTGAATATAGCCTAGGGTAGGAAAATTTATAGCCAAAATTCACCAAATTGATGCTCTAGATGCAATGGTGATGTCTACTTTGACTCTAGACACTCCCAATGATTGCAAATACTCTAGATCTAAATCGAGGTCCTCTAAAAGGTGAAGCAAAAAGGGTCTCCAATGGCTATGTAAAGAGAAGCTCCCTTAGCTCTGATACCATGTAAGAATTTGGCTTAGGAAAAAATCACCCAAGATCAAGAAGCTCAATCACTAGCACAATATGGACCAATCAAGTATGATTAGAGTAACAATATGAAATTGAATTGATGTACATACACACTAGGAGTGCCTATGTATTAAGGCCTTTAGAATGACTAGGAGTCAGCAAAGTAATAAGTCTCACAACTAAGCACATGTCCACCAAGAGTGGATTATCCTCCATTGAGCATAGAAATTAGTGTGATGATGAGAGGATAAACTTACATAGGTGTCTCACATAAAAAGATGTTGTAGACACCATGTGCTAAATTAGAGTTTCTAACTCCTGTGTTGTCAACAAGACAACTCATATGAGTATGTATACTCCTATGTGTCTAACTAATAAATAATAAAATAATGTATTTAACCTACGTAAACATAAGTAAAGTGTAATGATAATTAATTATTTACACTAACAAAAATATTATAAATCAATATATAAGAATGATCTAATACACCATTTGAGAGAAACCTAGAAACTATTTTCAAAATTGAGAATTTTGATTTTTGGGAGAATTGAGCAACTTGCACACTCCCTTGAAGGTGCACAAGTACATAGGTACTTAGGTCCACTCCTTGAGCAACCACATGGTACCAATAGGCCCACTCCCATAATGCTAATGGAGATAATGATGTGACCACAATTACACAATACAGGCATTCATGGCTGACACTCACACTAAACAATAGAGAGGATTGAAACAAAGATTATAAGACAATGCAATACAATAGGTCTTAGTCAGATGCTCTATGGGTCTACTATGTAGAGACTCTAGTGGAGAGTAGATCACTTGGAATCACTCTTGAAGATAATTATTGTTGTTGCATAGAATCTTATCTTGTGTGTGTACACTTCATGTTACTGCATGATTTGATGAATCATGAAATATCTTTCATTTTTCATTAAAGTTCCCATCGATGATTGCATCAATAGAGTTGAGGAAGCATTGGTCCTAGTTCCATTGGTTTCCTACCAAGTCCTTTTGATAATTCAATTCATACACATGTTGCTTCTCTGCTCATGTCTGTTAGGAATTTCTCCTTCTATAATTTTATTTAAATCTCTTGTTACTCGATCTTTGTTATTTTCTTTTCAAAGGTAAGGTTATAATATAGGTTCATATAGTTGCATTGATTAAAAATTTCACTCATCATAAAATTAATAAAATTAAATATGTTAGTTTTGTGGTTACATTTCATCATAGTTGTGCAGAATTAGTAGATACTAGCAAAGGCCTCCTTGTGAGCATTCACATTTATCTTAAATTGAGCCACTTGGGAAGTTGAAAAATAGCTATTTGAAACCCTAGAGTTGGCCATTAATCATCTTTTGAAGAGAGAGATTTGAGAGGATTTCTTTCATTATTATTGTGCCAAACAACTTCTCAATAGGATTGATTGAGGATGAATATAGAAAAAGTGTTAAAGACTAAAGTTTTTTCTTCAAAGATAAATTGGCCTCCTCCAAAAATAACATCAAAGAACAAACCATAACATTAGCCTCAAAAAAATAGTCAAGTAGAGAATGGATATTAGAGAAAACTTTTTCCCATAGAATAATTAGACAAGGATCATCTTCACCAAATAGAAGATAAATGTAATCAATAGTCTCTCCCAAATATGCAATGTATGACTCCATAAACAAACATGTAATGTCTATCAAGTAGTCATCCCATGGAACTAATTTTAGAAGACAAGGACATTTTTTTTATATTGAATCACCTAAAAAAAACATCATCGAGAACAATAGTAGATTTAATTTGAATAGGAGGATAAGAATGGAAAGCTTAAGAACTTGATCAAATGTGAGATTTCCCAAGTTCAATTAGTAAAATACCTCCTTAAATTTTGAATCAACACTAGAAGTGTAATCAAGAGGTATTGAAGAATTACTACTTTCATCATGAGCGAATCTCACAAAGTAGTATAACTGAGACACATGATCAACCATCGATATACAAATTATGTCTCTACTCTCCAATTCTTTAATAAAAATAGAATCATGTATGAATAACATAGTCATCCTTGTTTCCCCTTAAGTGAGTCAATAAATAGAAAGAGGATTATGATTTAGATGAGGTACACACAAAACATCTTTGAAGTATTCCTCCCCCAGGTTATCAATATTTCCTTTCCCAAGCACATTAATTTAAGTATGATTTCCCATCAAAATAGTTGGTGTATGAAAAGGATTAAATGGTCAAAACATAGATTTTGAAGATGACATATAATGAGAAGCTTTTGAATCTAGAATTCATCTCCATGAATAATGAATTGAAGTAGAAACTAAGGCTTGACATATTCTCTTATGCATTTTTTGATCTTTTCCTTTATCAAAATATGATCAATGTAAAAAAGAGGATGAAGTATTCATTTCTAAAGGTAGAGTTCTTAAATTCTTCTGAAGAAGATTCTTGACTTCATCAATATCCTTCTAGTACAAATAATTTTATTTATGTCCATTCTTCCTCTGATATGAACAAGTAAGAAAATCCTTGTTTGATTTCCCCTTGTTATTTCCTTAAGGTGACAAGGTATATTTCTCTCTCTTATTGTGTCATGTGTTGTCACTCAATGCACTTTCTTTTCCTTGATTCCATTGATTAGCTACCAATGCCTTCAACTTTGAAAATGTGAGAATCCTCCTGCTCATCAAGTTTGGTGGTTCTACTATCAACATCTCTATAAGGGAATCAAATGAATACATGCAACATTAACATGCAACTAATCATAAAGATCACAATGGAAGACTCAACTAAATAGTCCAATCAACCAACAATCTCCAAACACCACTACTTATCAACACATCAATAACTAGCTAAGAAAGTTAACAAATAAGAAACACTTAATTACTAAACTATCAAGACCTATGAAGGGCTAAAATCTAATAGGGTATCCAAAATACCCTTGAAAACTCATCTGGCACATCCAAAAATGCTTGTTGTTTTCCCAAGAAGTTTTTTACACAAAAACCATGTGATTCTTTTATAGTATCGTATGATACCATTAACTACAACTAGGTGATACTTTTTCAATATTATGCAACACTTTTTACAACAACCATGTGATACTTTCTAGTATCAAATGATATAATTTACTATTGTCAAGCAATATTGTACTAGTATCATATGATAGAGCTTGCTACTATCATGTGATACTTTCTAGTATCGCACAATATTTCTCCTATATATGTAAGATACTTTTTCAATATTGGCCAATGCTAAACCAATGTTGCCTAGGTTTGCAAGGAAAAATCCCAATGATAATTCTAGAAGGAAGATAGACTTAGAACCTCCATACTAGGGAGTATCAAAACCACCATAGTTGAGAAGTAAACATTTGAAAGCATAAGGAGTTAAAATAACTCTAACATCTAATCCATAACATCTAATGTAATCATGCAAAAAGAAACATCACAATGAACATACATGAGCATATATCAAATATCACAAGAAGGAAAGCACAAGAAACGAAGCCACCAAACTAAAAAAAACTATGCTCATCTCCTCCCAACAATATTGGGATCATGAGACCTCAAAGGCCATAGCCATCCATTGAGCATGAATCTCAATTTGTCAAAAAGATAGTTGGAGTTATCTCACAAGATCATTCTTAACAATAACCAATAAAAAATCATCATAAGAACAAGTATATCCAACATGATAATCTACCAATAGCATCACTAATCCAAAGTAGTGGTACGAAACATCATCTAGAAATATGATACAATATAATGGTAAAATAATGCATCAAGTAACATGCTAATCATAATCTAAAAATGATATCAAATACATCCAAAGTAAAGCATAAATCACTAGAGAACATACTCTGGATACACCAAGGTACCAAGTCAATATCCAAAATGAGTCTCAAACTAGAAATAAACCATATTTGTACATCGGTCCCCAATAGTAGTATAGGTAGCTATGCCTCCCAACCACATGCTACGCATAGGCCAACTCTCATAATGATAATGGAGATAATTATGTGACCACAATTACACAATATAGGAATTCATGGCTAACACTCACACTAAACAATATAGAGGATTGAAACCAAGATCGTAAGACAATGCAATATAATAGGTCCTGGTCAGACGCTCTATGGGTCTACTATGTAGAGACTCTAGTAGAGAGTAGATCACTTGGAATCACAAAGCCTAAGCTAAATATTATATGGAAACTCTCCATCAGGAGGCCATTGTGCTATATCCTTAGATGAATTGTGCAGACATTTGGTCTTCAGATAAACAGGCGGGCACATACCTTTGGAATAGTTGTACATGTTTATAATATTTTCTTATCTTAGTTAATTACCCATGAATTCATTTAGTTATCACTTATTAAAACTTCCTCACATATACCTTATTGGGATAGCTTGGGTATATGAGAGAAGCCCCTCTACTTGTCTACCCTACATATCCATGTTCATCATGTTGGGACTTAAAATTGAAGTCCCAATTTTGAGTACCATTGAAAAATCAAGCCCTTTAAGTGCTTTTAATGCATATATACCCGGCTGTCCATTTGAGACCCATGAGGTGTTTAATGTTTCTAACACCTTCCATTCAGTATATACACTCATCCTGTGAAGATAAATTATCATTTCGAGCCATTTTGTGAAGTCATGTTTTGAGCAATTTCTAAATCTGCATTTTTGCCCAAGTGTCAAATAGCTATAGGAGGCCATGTTTGCATGTGAATATCTCACACCTAGTAATGTTTCATGATTAACTAATTTGGGAGTTTTATTGTCCATACTAGAGAGCCTATGTTTCAAATTTTGAGTAATTTCAATTCTATTTGACTAGGTTTTGAATCCCTCAAAGTTGGTCATTAATTGTTGTCATGCTAATGTAATTTGTTCAGAATTCTGGGAGGCACTATTTGATTCGTTATAACTTTGAATTGGTTGACCAAAATGAAAAAAATAATTTTGTTTTTTATTCTATAGGTTAGAGACTTACTATTTTTCAATTTTGAGCTTATGACAAATCTATTTCATCAGTTTTCAAATACAATTCCAAGTACAATTTGTAACTTTTTACTGGTGTCAAGAAAGGTAGATTCATCAATACCCCTGTTCATGAGGTCATATCTCTGAATCCATGATAGGTGAGATCAAATGGATTGTACCATTTTATTCTACTCTAAAACTACTTTAAGTGTGCCAAATTTTAAATCTTGATGAATCTGTCTACACACTTTCCCAGGTCAATTCCATTTGCAAAAAAACACTTTTCTACCATTATTTCCAGTCTGCAAATTTGAGTAGCCCACTTTGACTGCTTGCCAAATTTTCCTAGCTATTTTCCATGAGACCTAATTGTATATTTATATTTTCCTCATGAAAATGAGTCAATTCCCCAGTTTGTGTGCCCCCAAGTGTCAGTTTACCCAATTTTCAAAGCCAAATCCAAACGCAAATTATAGTTTTCTGACAAGTTTGTTTGCAGGCAGTTTTAAGAGGGAAACTTTGATAGTAAATATCTTTTGACTGAAAATTTTTCATGAGATGAGATTTGGCAGGGTGCAAGAACATGGAATAGTAAATTAGTATGTTTGATTTCAGAATCTGAACAGGTGTTTTTGTCAGTTTTTAAAGCTAGACAAAGAACCTCTTGGCATGAAGTTGATAGTTTGTAGGAAAGGCTAAAAATTAGTTTCAAGTAATGCAATAATGATTGAGTTTTGATCAAATCAATTTCAAATGTTCAATAGGCCACTCTAAGGATTCAGTTGTTTGAAAATGAATTTTTTTTAGCTAGAGCCACTTTGGGGTCTGACTGATTTCATCAGAATTATAAAAATGTGCGGACTGAAGATGCTCAAAAGATTTTTTTTAAATAACACAAGATATGAATGGGAGCCCAGGGACCTCCAAAGTCTCCATTGGCTATAAGTCAAACATTAAGAGTTTCACTAATAAACTGAAGCCATATTGTGAAAGTTGAGGATCTCAAGAAAGAATTCTCAATCAGGTTAAAGATGTTAGATGGAATAAAAAATTAGGTGGATCAACTCACACACCAAAGATTCAGTATTTGGAGTAGCACTTCATGCTACAAATGTGAATGATGAGAATAATCTACAAGTTCTTATCCTACGATTAAAGAAAACTCCTAGTAAGGGTGAGGAACCTCTCGCTGCAAGCCCAAGAAGCTTTGCAGTATATCCAGAAGATGAATCTTATGGAAGTGTAGTTGCAACAAGTAATGTAAATGGAGAAAGAAGTGGTGGAATTATACTTTGTGAATGTAGCCAAAGCAATGGTTCATTCAAAGATGGCACAACTGGGCATTCTGAGAGGGAGTGGGATTCTAGAAGTAGCAAGACCTCAAATTCTTTTCTAGAAGTTAGGGGTCAATGTCTAGGACAATCAAGTGTAGACAAAGATATTTATCACTCTAGCACCAATATCATGCCTTTGTCAATAACTTTAGTGGGTCTAGATACAACAGGTACTTACTTGGTGTAGTTAAGCAATATGATAGGTGAGTTTTCTGTTGGAATTGAGGAATCAACTCAAATTTCAACATCCCTAGGTGAACATGCCTTGTCTTCATTAGTGGAGATTAGAAGATCAATTGTAGCTATTGAGAACCTAGCTGAGAAGCACGATAATGAGAACACCAATAATAATTCAAATTCTAGGATGTTAGATTCTTCACTAGCTGAAGGGCTAGTGATAGCTGAAGAGCCCATTTCTGAAAACTTTTCAATAAGGAACTTTGAGTTGAGAGAGTCAACAAGTATAAATTTACTTAATTTAGGGCCATCAATGAATCAAATCCATCATCCAATGATACATCCAATTCAAATGTAGATATTAATAGTCAAGAGGCAAGAAGGAATAGTTGTAGGAGATTGTGGGATGCTCTAACTAGGGCTACTTCTAGAAGATGAACACTAGCTCCTGCTATATTTCTATCAGTTGGAGACATTAACAATATTGGTTCTTCAAGTGATAGATGGCTTCTTGACTTTAGTGGAAACTATATGATGATGTAATTGAGGATGCAA
Organism: Cupressus sempervirens; assembly: GCA_028749045.1. Taxonomy (NCBI): domain Eukaryota; kingdom Viridiplantae; phylum Streptophyta; class Pinopsida; order Cupressales; family Cupressaceae; genus Cupressus; species Cupressus sempervirens. The sequence goes on from CM053790.1 coordinate 333,119,965, forward strand.
GACTCAATAATAGCTGAAGCTATGACTTAGAGCAAAGGAGATGGAATTTCAAATTCCAAGTTTGGGCCTTGCAAAGGTTACATGGTAGTTCAGATGGCATTTTGGGGCATTCAATATTTTGTACATCTAGTCTACATACAAATAGTCATTGCTCTTGTGAGTCTTATGCGATGATAGAAGAATCAAATACATGAGCAAGAATTTCTCATATAGTTATGCTTGCATAAGCATTATTTAAGGTACTAGATGAGATTCATTGATAGTTAATAGCCCTTTCATAGTCAACTTCATTATCGCTAGTCTCACTCCTTGCCCCTGAGGTAGTTGTTGATTCGTTTCCCATTAAGAATCACAAGAACTCAGAGAAAAATGAAAATGTAATCAAGGAAAAAGAAAAATGTTATATTTTCCTTGTAGAGTATGAGGAAGAAGAAGTCCCCATGCAAGAAGATGGTATACATATGTAGAAGAAAGAGGAGTTCTTCCAAAATTTTAATCCCACATTGGGTGGGTAAAGAAGCCTTTAGTTGTTCAAATAGAAGAGCACTCACATACTAAAGTGTCTTTAAGACACAAGGATTTTAGAAGCCTCAAACTTGTGCAGGTCCCAACTAGCCAGTTGGAGAGTAAGATAGACTAAATTTTGACCAAGTATACTACCAAAGATGATGACATCAGTTGTGACATGGAACCTGAGAACAAACCAGAGGAAGAAACGTGGCGACATGATGACATGTGGTGATCAAATTTTGGAGGCACATGATTGTGACATGTGGTGGATCCAACAATGGTCACTATGTCATCCAAGGGAAGTTGCAAGGAGGTTAACTATGCGACATAGTGACCAATTGAGATGGATTGGTGATGTGGCAGCCAAGTGATGTGGTAGTGACATGTCAGGCTGAGGTGGATAGTGACTACACACTAGTTGGTAGTGAGATGGATAGATCAAAAATTGACATGTGGTGGAGGCTTTAGATGTGGTACTCTTCTCAAGGTGCTAATGTGGCAGAGAATGAGATGTGTTACAAGGTCATTATGTTGCGATGACATGGTAGAATGTTGATTGGGATAGTGATGTAGCAACTGATGAAATGGTGCAATGATGTGGTATAGTGATGTGGAAAAATAGGCAGCCAATAAGATGGTGCCACATGGCACCCATATGGAGGTTGTTGGGTGATTGTGCAAGAAAAGAGCCAATCTAGTGATGACACGTGTCAAGGTTGGTCAAAATAGGTTTGACCTAGATTGAAAAGTGAGGGAAAATTTAGATAGGTTTTAAATTTTTTCTTTTAATGTTCTCCTAGAAGTCACATGCAAGGTTAAAAGTTTAAATAATATTTGAATTTAAACCTATAGTTTAAAACTTTATGAAAAGAAAATATTTACCTAAATATAGTCTTGAGGCCATAGTAGGAGCTCGGTCTTCAAACCAAGAATCTTGAAGTTCTCTATAAGTGAATATAGGCATATTATATATCATCAAAACTAAGATAAGATGAACTTTCTAATTCTGGAGTTATTTTTTGCACAGGAAGTCACTAGTTCAATTTATAGGTAGAAATGTAAAATTTGGGGCTTCTCAATTAAATTGGTAAAAATTGTAAATACAGTTATAGACCTAGTAAAATCACATGGTAAAAGGTTTGTTGGGTTAGTTTTATGAATTTTGGGATTGAAGTTGGAGTCATGATTAAAGAATTAGATCTTTTGTGGAATGAAAGAGAAAATGAAAATATCTCTAGGTTAGGATTGAATTCTTTTATCCTATATATGTATTTTTCCTCTTTCATTTTAAAGGTTCGAAAATGTTTGAAAGGTTTTCAGTTGGAAATTGAACTAGAAATGGTTTCTAGAATTAATGAAATCTAAATGGATAGTATTTGGGATGTGTTGGTTCCAGACCATGAAGCTATGCTTTGACTATGATACCCCCTTCCCATCCCATCAATTTCTCATTCCCACCATTTTCTCTCTTGTATGACAACATATTTTTATTGTATAGTCTAGTTTATTAGGTATTTTGTGAGTCAATTTCATTCCTTTTCATGTATTATTTCAAGGAAATAAATACAAATAAAAGTACGTGTAGAGTTTCATTTTAGATATTGTCTCCTTTATTAGTGTTTGCAATGTTTTATGATCTTTGAACAAACAGTCTAGATCATAGTTGTAGTCCCTTTAGGCTATATGTTGTTTCATTGTTGCTTATAATTCAATAAGTTATGTAAATGCTTCATGGAAACCAATAGGGTTGTAGGTTTATTGAGGAGGATATCATGTAAGAATGAGATTCATATTGAACATTGATATCCAATTTACAAGGTAAATGGATAGATCTAGAATCTTGGCATAGGATATGTGTCTTAGACATCCAAAATGCATGAGAGAGATTTGTGAATTTACCTAATGGATGAGGCACTGATCAACTACAAGATCATTAGTTTTTTGTCCATACTTGGTTTTCATCCACTTTCCCCACCCACATAAAATCAAATCAAATTCAAATCATCTTTATATTTTATGTTGAAGAACTAAAATAGAATGCCCTCACTCAAGTTATGAATTGCATTGTCTTGCATTTAGCTATTGTAGATCTATGCTATTGCATGAGTCAATAGAAGAAATAAGGGTTTCATCTACTATTGATAGGTTCAAATTATATGTTTAATTACACTAGTACCATATAAATTGAATCTAATGTACATCCACCTAGGTTTTGCAGAGCCCAAAGTAGAAGAAGGGTCTAGCCTTATAGTTGGTCTGGTGTCTGAAATGGTATGTTGAAGATCGGAGTTAGCTGCCCCTAGATGTCTCTTGTTCTCATTGGGGTAATTTGAAACCTATAGCATTTGGAAGATGGTAGTTAGCTGCCCCTAGATGTATCTTTTTCTTATCAGGGTAATTTGAAACCTATAGCATTTCAAAACACCAACACATCACATGATGAGTACCTATAGGAAATGTAGTTTCCCAACTCAACCCCAATGAATATAACTCAACTGAAAGTAACCAAGAGTTCAAGTCTCACAAGAACTTGATAGGTGCAAGCTCACATGCTCTTGTGTGGTAACACCAACTACACAATGATCATCAACAACAAGGATTAGATGAGAAATAATCAAAACACCAAGTAAAAAAAGATCACTCAATTGACCTACATCTGGGAGTATGGATTTTACATGAATCCTAATGGACAATAAATCACCAAGCATCATGAACTCATTTAACTGGTCTAAATCTAGGAGTATGAATTCTACATGAATCACAATGTCCATGAAGGGGAAACATAAAATGCAAGAAAACATGGAATACAATCTGTTTCCACTCTCCAAGGACACAATGCCAAAATCCCAACAAAATATGGGTGACATGCAAACTATAGAAAAAATAAAAATCTTGAAACTCAGAGTTCATAGATAACAATGAAATTGAAACCTCAATTCAATAATAGGGTCACAAGACCAAGAGTCACATAAAATTCACCAAATAGACACATATTCCCAATCTAAAAAAATTGGCAAAGGACACAAGTCCACAAAATTCACTATGTAAACATGAGTTTGTATTAGAAAATAAAATACTCTGGCATGTCCTATAACCATTCTAATTCCACAATTCTAGTCATTAAGGCAAGGGCCACAACTTCAAAATTCTAAATAAGCCAATCAAAGAAATGGGTGAAAACCCTAATGGCATTCAAAATAGGACAATGCCAATACACCCAGAACTAAAACATCTTGAAATTTGGTAGAATAAAACCCACTGATCAAATCTACCCCACATCACATTTTTCCAATAAAATTATGGACTCAGACACTTCATGGAAATCCAATAGCATAGCAACACCTAAATTTGCGTTTCTAATTTCCTACAAAATATAAATGCTCACTCTCATCCAATCGAGTGATATGAGTGCATAAAAATGGAGGGGAATACTAGTTCTCCACTTCTTGATATTTAACAACACAAAAAGGAAGCCAAAATACAATAAAACCATTAAAACTCAAAAGCCTAACCTCACAGCCAAGAGGGAAAAATGAGAAATACCACCGTAAAATAATGGAGACATTGAATCAGATGAAACCAACATCATAGAAAAGAAATCCTGATATGAATCTAATGAGACTAACCTTGTAATGGTCTGCAAAGGAAAACTCCCATAATGAGAAACATTGATTTCTTGTAATGCCCCACCTGGAGATCCTTGGAAACAAGAATAAAATAAAAGCTAGAATTTTTTTTCTACAAGTATGAATGCACATGACAACATCATATAGGGATCACAATGATCACAATGGAAGACTCCACCATAATCTAGAGAACCAACGAATCTTTGAATGCCACTACCAAACTGACACAAGCAAACAAAAGCCAACAACAACCATGCACATGATGAGGGCTCAAAGAAATAACCACTCATCAACAAAGCACCAAGCTGGGGTAAAATGCAAAATCTTAAAATTTGGCTAAGCCTGAAATCCTTGAGCCCTAAAAATTGGCTAAGTCCAGATTTCTGAAGCCCTGAAATTTCTTAGAATCTTTATCTTATCTCAAAGAGGTTTGAAACCTATCTCAAAAGATTCATTGCATATATTAAAATATATCTTAAGTATAAGAAATTAAATATACATCAACTTATATATTTTAAACCCCCTAGAAAGACTATTTTGAACTGGAAAGGTACAAAATCCAAAAGGGTGTTCAAAACCAACTTTTAAAACTTCTTCAGCCATACCTAACTACCCCCCTATTTCTCGTGCAAGAAAGTGCACTGGTCTTGAGTTTCGCCCAAGACCTTACAAAAATTTGCATGATAAAGTGCATGGCTTTGCGTGAAGATTCGTAGTACACCACACGAGGACTTGCATTCTTGTGAAAGCACTTGAATTCTTGTCCGAGGACTTGCATTCTCATGTGAGGAACTACCTTTCCATGCGAGGAAACACATCAGCATGACAATTGAACAAGACTAAAAAGCACAAAAACATGAAAACCTCCACACCGGGGAGTACTAGATCCACGTAAATTGAGGAATGAACACTAGAGTGCATAAATATCAAGAAAGAAGAACTTTTATCCATCTACACCATAGCAATAAAGAACATACTAAAAGCAACATCCCAGTGAATAGAAGTAACATCACAATGTATAGAAATAACATTGCAATAACTGAACAATGAATCTAAGTGTGTGGTTCCTCCCAACCATCAATAGCATCATAAGACCATCATGGATCCTAGCCATCCCCTGCACATAACATCCCAAGCCACCGATCTGATTGTAAGTACTATTGTAATAAGGACGTCACTACTAAACATGCTACCAACATAAGCATAAGGGAATCTAACATGCTAGTAGTAAAGCATCAGATAATCCTACAAGTAGATAACATCAACTATTACATGTTAAACATTATAATAAGGAAATCTAACATGCCAAACCAATAAGCAATAGATAATATAATATAGCAATTCACATCATCTAGGCATATGCTAAACATCATAATATGGGAATGCGTCAAATAAACTAACATCATCTAAACATGATATCCAAGCATTCCAATGAAAGCATAAATCACAAGAAAGTATACTCTGAAACATGAAGCATCAAGTGAAAACATCCAACAATGATCACACTAGGATAATAGACCATCTCTATACACGGGTCCCTAGCAGTGGTATAGATAGCTATGCCTTCCAACCATGTGACACTTGTAGGTCCACATCCACCATGGTGATGGAGATAAAGATCCAACCGTAAACACACACAAAATAATAATCCATGGCTAACACTCATGCTAGACAATATGATGGTCGTAACCAAGAACCTAAGACAATGCAAGGAGTACAGGTCCTAGTTAGACACTCAATAGGCTACTAAGTAGGGGCTGACATCCTAGAGAGTCACTTGGCATCCAAAAGCCCAAGCTTGGATCATGTGTGGGAACACTCTCAAGGGACTCCCTTGGAACCATCACATAAATGTGGAACTTTTCATTATCTTAATTTTTTATTAACACTCACAAATTTTAATTTAGTTGTCACTTACTTAAAACTTTCTATCCTCTGCCAACCTCTGACGCCATGGTCTCCGAGCTGCGAGATAGAAGCCCCCTCCAGATGCTACCCTACCCTACCCTACCCATGCTCATCCTATGACAAGTGCCCGTGGGCATGCATACTCCCATCCCAACCCCAATGATAATAACTTCCAGCAAATCCACGGAAGATTGGGCCTCACAAGTCACCCAACCAATGTACGTGCAAGTATTCATGTGTGGTGCACCACCATCATGAAGATCAAAACACAAGGATAGGAGGAGAACACAATGCAAAACAAAACACCCAACTAAAAGCAACTCGAGAGGATAGATTCTACATGAATCCCAAAGCCAAATAAAACCATACATCATGAAATCACTCTACCAGCCTCAATCTGGGAGTATGGATTCTACATGAATCCAAATGATGCAACAAGATGAAACATCATGAACTCACTCAAACAACCTCAATCAAAGAGTATGGATTCTACTTGAATCCTAGTGTCTACAAAATAACAACAAAGGTCTGAAAGAAACCATAATGATAGGTATACAATCACTCAACCAAACACAAAGTTGAGAGTACGAGTGCAACACGCATCCCAATGCAACATAAAAGTGTAATAGTGGGCTAACTAATATCCAAATAGATCATCCAAGTCCAAAACCCACTTTGTGCCAAGAAAACTTGAGAAAAATAGGGTAGCACACAAAATGAGTTAAAAACCCCAAATTTTGGAAAAACTTCAAAATTAAAACCCATTCCGCCTTTGGGTACAAAAACCCCAAAAAATCCAAAAATAAATAAGTTTGGACACCATATGCAAAAATGGCCAGCATAATAGTGTAAAACCCCAAACGCTCATCTCGAAAAAAAAGGAAATGTTCCTACTCACCCAACCAAGTAGAACTAGCATACAAAAATTGAGGGGAACACTAGTTCTCAGCCTCCAAACAAATGGCTACCAAAAACAAAAGTAGAAATAGAGAAAAAACCATAAAATAGGAAAGCCCTACCTCACAGCCAAAAGGGAAAAATGAGAATCTAGACCATAAAATAAATAACCCATAGAAGTAGCTAAAAATTGCGGCAATCCAAGGTTTCCCCGAGCTGGATCCAATGAGCTCAACCTCACGATGATCCTATGCCTGTAGCTCTCACAAAAAAACAAAATAGTAAATCCTCATGAAGAGGATTTTGGTTTTTACTCTCAAACTTTCTAATTAAAAAGTGAGAAGTGAGGAATTAAATTCCTTTTTGGATATTTATTCACTTTTCAAGTGAATAATCGATTAGGGAAAATAACTAGTCAACCTAGTTAAACTTTGAATCAACCCAAACAAAAATAGGCTATTCCAAGAAATAGGAATTCTTCTATGGCAAAGCTGCCAAAAATTAAAATAAATCAAATAAAAAGCCCAAAAACCCAAAATACAGAAATCTCCTTAACAACTTTTGCGACAATGTAAAACTCTAAATTCATAGACACACTCACTGGTCTAATCACATAATGCAAATGAGTTTGGATTTAATAATCACCAAAAGGTTTAATTAAACAATTAAAATAAGGATATGTGGACCATACAAGGATGACATTGGTAAAATATGAATGGCTAAATCACTAACTCCATATGCCACTGCCAGGGATATAAATCCCACACACTAAACAACATGATCAAGTGTAATTGCATATAACAACATAGCTAAAGCAATAAATGCATTAAATCACCTAATTTAACAATTTATTTAATTATATTAAAATAAAATATTTACATCACTCACGTAACTCACATTTGCATAAAGCATAACAACATAGGAATGAAGTAAATAACCATAGTATTAAATCCATCACCTAACATAATCAATGATATGCTAAATACCAGATAACCATATATCATCATAAAAACACACTGTCATCTCACAATGGAATTATTGTGCAAATATGATCAAATGAACAACATAGCAATCTAAAATCTATGATACTAAAATCAAAGTATAACATTTGACCCTTAGGCCCTCTCAAATGTAAAACATAGCATAAATAACAAATATCTCTCAGATCAAAATAACAAGGTAAATGTCTGCAACACATAACTAAATAATCCAACATGGACAATCCATTTCTAATCATTTAAGCATTTAATAAAGATTTTTTAAGCAACATATAAAGGCACTTAAAACACATAAGTGAACACAATCGTAAACATGACTAGCTACTACTATAGGAACCTAGTCCAATGTAGCATGGTAATAGTGCATAGTGCAATCTCTGCACATGTCTCAGGGTAATCATAGAACAACCTCATGATACCACATTGATCCTAGTAACCATTGGCACAAACCTTAGTGAACCAAAAATCACCTCATAATCTCATAAATCAGCCAATGCATAATCAAAGCAACTGATACAGAAACATAAATCAAATCACCTCTGTGATGTAAGCCACTCATGGTCACAATCATGACCCTACACAATAATAGATCAACAAGGTTGCATCCATTAGGATGACTTATAGAAGTCAAATAGGAGAGGCACTACATCATCCCCCCCAAAGACTAGGCTTACTCCTGGAAGCCTACAATCCAAGAATATAAACCAAACACACCAAGGAAAAAATCAAAAGTGAGCAATAGAAATGACTCAACAACTCTCTACAAGTCAAACCCAATTCAATCCAACATTCTCAAACCATCACGTCAACCCTCAAATAGGTCAACAATACAAGGTAAGGAACAAGCCACTCTACCTTTTCAATAGGTTCCCCAACTAAACATGCACCTACCACATGACCACAAACAAGGTCAAAACAAGACACACTTCCAACAAGAGTTGGAATCATGGGGAATAACCATCTCAAAATTCCCAAGAATACTAGCATGTCACACATGAGTATTCTAGAATCTATGAAAACTCACCCTTAGAATAAAGAGGATGAAAATTTACAACAAAGTGCACACCAAAGGATACTCACCACCACTAACTACCAAGTGTAGGAGCACAATGCCTCTCCAAGGTACAAAAGCTCAACTACCACTAGAGACTAGGGTTACACAACCCAACCAGACAAGATATCACCTTCTCACAAGGTTCAAAGACTTTTTTAGTGGACACAATCATGTAATGTCTGCATACCAACTCATAAGATGGTAACATGTGTCCAACAATACCATGTCCCTCTAACACCATGCTAGGAATACCACACCCAACCTACTGCTAAACTCAATCTCTAGCCTCAAGTCAACAGTCCATGAGAAAAATTGACTGAGATAATCCTCTTGAAGAAAATAAGCTTAGGGAGAAAGAACTATTGAGTATTAGGACTGAGAGGGAGTTTCTCTCAACCTCTACACTAAATCAGCCCAAAACACGTTAGGGAACTCATAATTCCACCAACCATCAACATACTCACTAGAAAACACTAACTGAGCTAGTGGGATAACCGCGCTAGCCTACTCTCACAAGAGAGAAAAGGATACAGAGATGTGCCAAGGTCCACATCCAAAAGGGAGAATCTATACTCATCAAAGAACTGAGTCACACCCAAATGACAAGGCAACATCCACCTCAAACAAGAAATGCTCACAAACCTCACTTCACCTCACAAGGGTGGGTCAGTGCAATAGGAAACATGCAAACCCAAGCATGAACTCCAACAAATACCTAGTGGATTATGAAGACTAGATAACTCTTCCATTAAGAATAACATGAAGAGTTAAACTTCTCCAATGACCATAAATATGATATGTCATGATTGAATTGGCCTCTACTCAAAAAAAGTACTCAGAACATCAATCAACAACTCCAGAAGTGCAAAAGAGTTACTTCTTGTTCCCCAAGTAAAACTTTGCATTAGCACAATCTCATGAAAAGTTTCTCAATAAACCAGGCAAGAAAGTGCAATGAACCAGGCGAGAAAGTGCATGACCACTAGTTTTTCACACGAAATCTCAGATCAGCACAAAAATTGCCTTCACTTTGAAGTCCATAACTTTCACATTCAAAAATAGATTGTATCCATTCAAAAAGTGTCAGAAAGATATCAACAAGGACTAAAACATGAAGAAGCTAAGAGAGTCCTAAGACCTACAATTTGAGTCACCACTCAAAACAAAACCACAAAGGACAAAACAACAGCCTTGGCCACTAAGACAAGTGACAGACAAAACGTCCAAATCCACTCAAGAACACACATGCCCATAACAACATAAGACATGGAATGAAAGGTAGTTCACACACTAAAACCATCATTACTTATCTTTCATAGTTTCATTACTTAAACATAACATGAGCACTAATGCACAATGAAACTAAAAGGTTTTCAAAGCGAGGGTTCAAGAGTCACTATTAAACAAGTACATATCTTTCAATTTCTTTCAAGAATAACATTGTTTTTACTCATCTTTTAAACCATTCAATTACAATAAAAAATTTAAAACTAACAAAGACACACTAGCATGTTCTCTATGATTTTATCCCTTATACATACTACCATAGGTTCACAATGAACATGGTAGAGTCACAAAACACAACCGGGCAGTAGTTAAAACACATTCAGAATAGTCATCATGAACTAAAACAAAAGTACCAAATGGGGAAATTGTCAATTCCAATAGTAAATCACAAAAGAGCTCATTTCAAGAATAAGTCAAATGTGATAACTATCACAAAGAGAGCAATAGAGAAAATTTGATGACTACTCCAAGAGAGGAAAATACTGAAAACCAATGATAGCCCAACAATATGAGGAAAATACCTCCAACCAAAATAAAATAAGGCATCAATTAAATCACATTACATGTGATGACTGAGAATAGTAACACAAGAGTGATAAATCACCACACAATGCTAAGGAATACATCATCCTAGCAACATTAGAGAACACACTCACACACATCAAGCAATATACCATCAGTAACCTCATGCATTTGTAGATAACAATAATTTCCATGCAATGCAACATTTAGATAGCCATCAAACTAATACAATTTTTCACAAGCTTATGAAGCAATCAAATTGGGGACTTCAGTCATTAACCCAAGGATATAATGCAAACCTAGTCCTTTGCAATGATTCACAATAACACTCATTTCTAAATGAAAAGAAACATTTCATTAGTATAATGACATAACACATAATCACAAATACGATTCATTCATGACTTGCAATTAGGAGAAAATAGGGGAAACAATGTACCATTCTCCACAAGGAGAAACAAGAAGAGGCACACAAAGCCAACACATGGACATCAATTAGTGGTTCCATCTAAAAGGGTCATACATATGCAACCAACTAAACAAGGTACATCAATTCCATCTACAAAACAAGGAAGATGCACTTCCTTTTCCTCATACTGCTCCAGTCTCATCTACTGGACAAGAAAGTCCATCCCAAGTAGATACCAAAGCAAAAGGATCACGAGCTCTCACCAAGACACTCACACTCACACAATGTAGTAACAACCATATGGGCAACATATACGCAGAGATCCCAATGTTTGAATATGGGTTTTGATACCATATGTAATGCCCCGCCTAGAGATCCTTGGAAACAAGGATGAAATACAAGATAGAGTTTTTTTTTACAAGTATGAATCCACATGACAACATCATATAGGGATCACAATGATCATAATAGAAGACTTCACCACAATCCTAGCAACCAACAAATCTCTGAATGCCACAATCAAACTAACACAAGAAAACAAAAGCCAACAATGACCATGCACATGATGAGGGCTCAAAGAAATGACCACTTATCAACAAAAGACCAAGCTCAGGTAAAATGCAAAATCCTAAAATTTGGCTAAGCCTGAAATTTTGAAGCCCTAAAAATTGGCTAAGTCTAGATTTTTGAAGCCCTGAAATTCCCTAGAATCTTTATCTTATCTCGGAGAGGTTTGAAACCTATCTCAAAAGATTCCTCACCTATATTAAAATATATCTTAAGTATAAAGAATAGAATATATGTCAATTTATACTTCAACAATATATTTTAAACCCCCTAGAAAGACTTTTTTGAACTAGAAAGGTGCAAAATCCAAAAGGGTGTTCAAAACCAACTTTCAAAACTTCTTCGGCCAAGCCTAACTACCCCCCTATTTCTCGCCCAAGAAAGTGCACTGGTCTTGAATTTCGTGGGAGACCTTGCAACACTTCGTGTGAGAAAGTGCATGGCTCCATGCAAAATTCACAACACACTATATGATGACTTGTATTCTCGCACGAGGACTTGAATTCTTACATGAGGACTTGCATTCTCACACGAGGAACTGCCTTTCCACACGAGAAAACACATCAGCGTGATAACAAAAGAAGACTAAAAAGCATAAAAACATGAAAACCTCCACACCGGGGAGTACCAAATCCAATTAAATTGAGGAATGAACACTCAAGTGCATAAACGTCAAGAAAGAAGAACATCTATCCATCTTAACTACAACAGTAAAGAACATATTGAAAGAAACGTCATAGTGAATAGAAGTAACATCACAATGTACAGAAATAACATTGTAATAATTGAACAACCAAACTAAGTATGTGGTTCCTCCCAACTGTCAATAGCATCATAAGACCATCATGGATCCTAGCCATCTCCCGTGCATAACATCCCAAGCCACCGATCTGATCGTCAGTACTATCATAATATGGACATCACTACTAAACATGCTACCAACATAAGCACAAGGAAATCTAACATGCTAGTAGTAAAGCATCAAATAATCCTACAAGTAGAGAACATCACCTATTACATGCTAAACATTGTAATAAGGAAATTGAACATGCCAAACCAATAAGAAATAGATAATCTAATATAGCAATTCACATTGTCTAGGTATATGCTAAACATCATAATATGGGAATGCATCAAATAAGCTAACATCATCTAAACATGATATCTAAGAATTCCAATGAAAGCATAAATCACAAGAAAGCATACTTTGAAATCTATAGCATCAAGTGAAAACATCGAGCAATGGTCGCACTAGGATAATAGACTGTCTTTGTACACTGGTCCCTAGCAGTGGTATAGGTAGCTACACTTTCCAACCACATGGCACCCGTAGGTCCACACCCACCGTGTTGATGGAGATAAAGATCCAACCACAAACACACATAAATAATCTTCTATGGATAACACTCATGCCTGACAATATGATGGTTGTAACCAAGAACCTAAGAATATGCAAGGAGTATAGGTCCTGGTGAGACACTCAATAGGCTACTAAGTAGGGGTTGACATCCTAGAGAGTCACTTGGCATCCAAAAGTCCAAGCTTGGATCACATGTGGCAATACTCTCAAGAGAATCCCTTGAAACCATCACAGGAATGTGGAACTTTTCATTATCTTATTTTTTTATTAACACTCACACATTTTAATTTAGTTATCAGTTACTTAAAACTTCCTATCCTCTGCCAACCTCTGATGCCATGATCACTGAGCTACGAGATAGAAGCCCCCTCTAGATGCATACTCCTACGACAAGTTCCCATGGGCATGCATACTTCCATCCCAACCCCAATGATAATAACTTTTGGTAAATCCATGGAAGATCAGGCCTTGCAAATCACCCAACAAATGTATGCGCACATACTTGTGTGTGGTGCACGACCATTATGAAGATCAAAACACAAGGATAGGATAAGAAAATAATGCAGAACAAAACACCCAACTAAAAGCAACTCGGGAGGATGGATTGTACATGAATCCCAAAGCCAAATGAAACCATACATCATGAAATCACTCTACCAGCCTCAATCCAAAAGTATGGATTCTACACGAATCCCAATGATAAAACAAGACCAAACATCATGAACTCACTCAACTGGCCTCAATCTGAGAGTATGGATTCTACACGAATCCTAGTGTCCACAAAACAACAACAAAGGTCCAAAAGAAACCATAACAACAGGTATAAAATCACTCAACCGAACACAAAGTTGAGAGTACGGGTGCAACATGCATCCCAATGCAACATATAAGTGCAATAGTGGGCCGACTAATATCCAAATGTATCATCCAAGTCCACAACCCACCTTGTGCCAAGAAAACCTGAGAAAATAGGGTTGCATGCAAAATGAGGTAAAAACTCTAAATTTTGGAAAAATTTCAAAATTAAAACCCATTTGGCCTTTGGGTACAAAAACCCCAAAAATTCAAAAATAAACAAGTTCAGACACTATATGCAAAAATGGCCAGCATAATGGCATAAAACCCCAAACCCTCATCTCGAAAAATAAGGAAATGTTCATACCCACCCAACTGGGTAGAGCTAGCATACATAAATGGAGAGGAACACTAGTTCTTAGCCACCAAACAAATGGCTACCAAAAATAGAAGTAGAAACAGAGTAGAAACCATAAAATAGGAAAGCCCTACCTCACAGCCAAAAGGGAAAAATGAGAATCTAGATCATAAAATAAATAGCTCGTAGAAGTAGTTGAAAATTATGGCAATCGAAGGTTTCCTTGACCTAGATCTAATGAGCTCAACCTCATGATGATCCCATGCCTATAGCACCCACAATGAACAAAACAGTAAATCCTCATGAAGAGGATTTTGGGTTTTACTCTCAAACTTTCTAATTCAAAAGTGAGAAGTGAGGAATTAAATTCCTTTTTGGATATTTATTCACTTTTCAAGTGAATAATCGATTAGGGCAAATAACTAGCCAACCTAGTTAAACCCCAAATCAACCCAAATGAATATAAATAGGAATTCATCTATGGAAAAGCTACTAGAAATTAAAATAAATCAAATAAAAAGCCCAAAAACCCAAAAACACAGAAATCTCCTTAACAACTTTCGCAACAATGCAAAACTATAAATGCACAGACACGCTCACTGGTCTCATCACATAATGCAAATGAGTTTGGATTTAATAATCACTAAAAGGTTTAATTAAACAATTAAAATAAGGATACATTGACCATACAAGGACGACATTGGTAAAATATGAATAGTTGAATCACTAACTCCATGTGCCACTACTAGGGATATAAATCATGTACACTAAACAACATGATCAAGTGCAATTGCATTTAACAACATAGCTGAAATAATAAATGCATTAATTCACCTAATTTAACAATTTATTTAATTACATTAAAATAATATATTTACATCACTCACGTTTCCATAAAGCATAACAATGCAGGAATGAAGTAAAATAACCATAGCATTAAATCCATCACCTAACATAATCAATGATATGCCAAATACTAGAGAACCAAATATCATCATAAAAACACACTATCATCTCACAATGGCATAATCATGCAAATATGATCAAATGAACAACATAGAAATCTAAAATCTATGATACTAAAATCAAAATATAACATCTGACTCTCAGGCCCTCTCAAATGTAAAACATAACATAAATAACAAATATCTCTTAGATCAAAATATAACAAGGTAAATGTCTGTAGCACATAACCAAATAATCCAGAATGGGCAATCCATTTCTAATCATTTAAGCATTTAATAAAGATTGTTTAAACAACATAAAAAGACACTTAAAACACATAAACAAACACAATCATAAACATGACTAGCCACTACTACAGGAACCTAGTCTAGTGTAGCATGGTAATAGTACATAGTGCAATCTCTACACACGTCTCAAGGTAATCATGGAACAACCTCCTGGTACCACATCGATCCTAGTAACCACTAGCACAAACCTCAGTGAACCAAAAATCACCTCATAATCTCATAAATCAGTCAACATATAATCAAAGCAACTGATATAGAAACATAAATCAAATCACCTCTACGATGTAAACCACTCATGGTCACAATCATGATCCTACACAACAATAGATCAACAAGGTTGCATCCATCAGGATGACTTATAGAAGTCAAATGGGAGAGGCACTACATTTCTCATAAGAGGTTTTAGAGGAATTTTCTCCAAAATACTCAATTAAAAAAGTGAGAAGAAACTCACTGTTAGCAAAAATATGCACTTTTGCAAAGTGACATATTAGTTAGATTGTTTAATTAAGTAATTTAATTGGCTCCCTTAATCCAAATTAAATCAAGTGATTCTGATTGAATTGGAATCCAATTATGGCAAATTAGTCAACAATAAAATAAAGATTAAATCAAATAATTAAACCCTTCAACCCATTAAACATCATTTAATTTAATCTTTTCCATGACCATTGTGAAATCTTAAATGCACAGACATGCTCACAGGTCTAATCACATAATGCATTATGAATCCAAATTTACCCTTTACTAGAGGATTAAAATGACACTAAATATACATCACCCATATAGGGATGATATTGGCTCAACATGAAAGGTCTAATCACTAAATCCATGTGCCACTACTAGGGATACAACTTATGCACAACAAATGAACACAATCAAGTGTAGATACACAAAAATAATAGCCAAATTGAAAATTACATGAAATCATGTAATTAAAGCATCTAATTAATTTTATTTATATAATCAAATTTAAATAGCCCATTTTGCACAAATTACTGAAATGAACAAGGTAAATATCTGTAGTCCATAACCAATGAATCCAACATGGAAAATTCATTTATAATCATTTAAGAATTTAATAATAGAACTAATAATGGTTGTTAAACAAAATAAAAAGGCACTTCAAACACATAAGTGAACATGGTCAAATAAATGACTAACCACTATTATAGGAACCTAGTCAAATGTAGTAGGATAATATTACATAGTGCAATCTTTGCACACATCTTAGGGTAATTATGGAACAACATCATGATGCTACATCAAACCTAGTAACTACTGGCAAAAACCTTGGTGAAACCATCTAATGCATCGTAATCTCATAAATCATCCATAAGCATAAAAATCCAACTAATTCAATTACATAAATCTAAACACTCCAAGGCTATAGACCACTCACAAAGAAAGATTGATCATCAAGGTTGCATCCATTAGCATGAATTATAGAAATCAAATGGGAGAGGCACTACAAAATCAAATTCAACATGTGAGAATTTAAGATAGAAACACATATTTCATACACTAATGGAAGTTTCCTCATAAAATTATGGATCAATTTTTATCCCATATGATGAATGCACAAATCCTTAACCATTTTCCTTAGATCATCTTCCTTGGCGATATAGTCTTGGGCCGTGTTAAAAATATTAGGATCTAATTTTATAAAATCTTCATCAAGTTCAAAGCCCCCCATTTTTTGAACTTTTTCACACAAGATGGGAAACTTATCCCATGATTCCTTGACTATTATACAATTTTTAATATGGAAGATAAGATCATCATATAAATGTTTCCTCAAAGTACCAAGAGAAACATTATTGTTATGAATCCATTCTTTATTATCATAAGGATCATATGGTGCAACTAGGGTTCAATCAACATAGCTAATTAAACATTTTTCTATAATTTTACTCCATACTATAAATTTTCATGTAGTTTAATGATGTGGAGTTAAAATTTGAAATCTGGGAAAGATCATGATCATGATGAATAAAAAACAAAAGAGGAAGAGAAACATAATCACTCAAATAGCCCCCCAGATTCACTCAATAAAAAAACCCCCTAAAATAGATGATTTAAATACTTTATATACAGTGCACATTTAATTACCATTTTCCAAAATGGATGAAAATGAACTTCTAATTTTGATGAAACAATAGAAGATATGAAGCTATAGAAGTATCAACTATATAAAACAGAAGATCACCAAAGGATCTAATCAATTACAAGTGTCAAAATAGGCCAAACTAGTCCAACTACTAAAATTACTATTTCCACTCACAATTTCTCCAAATTGATAGAGGATCTAGAAAGTAGACAAGGAATTATACACTTTGAAAAAATGCACTCAACAATATTTCTATATAAGCCAAAATGAAACCTTTGAAGTTGAAAATCAAGGATTAGATAGGTACAATCACTGAAATATACTAATTCTACAACATGTGTCCACCAAAACCATAAACTAAATGTGCAAATGAAAACATATAATTTTTTTGGCTAAACTAAAAAAAAATTAGCCAATTTGGAAACCAAGTGAACAAGTTATAGCCTTTCAAAGTCTAACTACCAAATAAAAAATGAATATGACAAGGGGTCCAAATTTGTGAATTATGTTGACATCACCAAAACTATGAGAAATAATTAGATGGTTAAACAATTATCAAAATAAAACAAATTTTATAGTTATTATTGTCAAATGAAAATCAAAGTTAAAATCTCTAAATATTGCACAATCATTAGCTAATAATAGAAGGTAAATTTCTTGCCAACTTAGAAAAATAAAAAAACCCACCAATGATAGCTAAATGCATGTCAAGTTTAAATTAGGCCAAATGCAAAAAATTTATCATATTTACCAATTTATGTGTCATCAATTCTAGGTAAGTTAATGACATGTGGAACTATGTTTCTTAGTCCTCTAACATTGATCCCTAATGTAGCAAAGCATTAGGGAGCATTGAGAGTGATATTGATGGCCGCTAAGAGTGGATCGACACCCATGTCCAACTTTTTGGAAGATCCAACATTGAATAATGTGAATGTAGATTAGAAAGGAGGGAGTGATTTAGTGTTGCACTAATTGATAGTGAACATGCATTGATGGACATGGATCTAAAAATGTTAATCTTGTACTTGGATTTCAAATGTTTATAGGGAAGATCAGATGTGGAGTGTGGATACACAATGAGCTTTGTTGGGACTAATGTGGTGTGGGTCACTCAATTTAAGTCTTTTTCTATTTTGAATATCTATCAATAAAAGTCACCTTAGTCTTTGATGTGAGATGGGGTCATGGATTGTCAAAGCTACAAAATAATGCTTTAATGGATTGTGAGATGGGCTCATGGACTGTTTTTGGTTCTCATGTTGCTTAGATGTTCCAATACTCTCTAGATCATGTAAGAGCTAGAAAAAATAATGTTGCTTAGCACTTCATCATCTGTTATGCATAAAAGTATGTTTACATGTGAATTAATAAGAGGATGATAATGTAATAGCAAAAATATGTGAATTTTTCACTTTAAGAGGTATGAGATGACAACAAAATCCATCTCAAGTGCATTTCTCCATCACCGTGTACTAAACTACTTTGCAAACTCTTATGTGTCAACATGATAACTAATATTAAAATATACTATTCTAAGTAAAACTAAATGTATTTGATGAATATTTAATTACACAAACACTTACCTTAGAATAGAAACCTTAAATTGTAATCAACCTTAAATTATACCTTAATAATTAGAGATGAGAATGATAGGTGTCTAGTAATGGTGGCATTCTCATTGGGAAACTTGACCAAACACACTACTATGCCCATGAGATTCTATCAAATCTTGATTATTTATAGGTTCCTTAATTGTGAGTTGGTATTGATTGAAGGTTATTCTAACAATATTATAAAATTCCTAAAAGGGGATAATAGGGATTCTTGGATCACTGATAATCTCATTTCTTCTTCTATCAATATCATTCAAACATTAAAATGTGTTTTATCTCTCATGTCTATAGGGTAGTCAATATTGTTTCTCCTTTTTAGCTAATAAAGGAGTCAATGCCAATACTAATATGACATGGATGAGTGACATGGGCTTGACTAATAATATCAAGGCCCTCCTTAGCCATGAAAGAGTACATCGAAAGGATCATAAAGCTTCCAATTTTTGTAATGATTCTGACAATTGACAATATCATCATTGTGAGTTATAAAAATTGTCTAATTCAATTGTTTGGAACTTTCTGCAAGCCACTACTTTCATGATTTCTAGTTTTTAAGGAAAAGTGTTTGGGAAAAAAAATTGTGTTATAATGATTATTCTTCTTTGGAGACTATAAAAGTTGATGGATAATAAAATGGGTGGTAATTGGAAAAAAATGAAGCCAATTACATCTGATGAGTGGAAAAAGCATAGAATTTGGAATATTGTCCAAATTGGTGAGTTATAAAGTATTTGGAGAGATTATTTGGCAATAGTTATTTTGCTACTATAATCTTTACTAAATTGAAGGGATCGGGAAATCAATCTCTATGGGAGAATGACTAATGTAGTCATTGGTGTGATTGCAATGATAATAGGGCCTTCACATGGAGGGTATGGATTCCTAAAGAAATGGGAAAAATTATAATGTTGTAGTCAAGAAGTTCCCAAAGGCAAAAAATAAGAAACATAGGCTTGCAATGGTTAAAAGTCATATTATATTCCCAAGAAGATACACTTTTGTTTAGAAGAAGGTGCCTAACCTGGTAATGTAATACTTTACTAGATGATAGGTTCACTAGGTTTTATACTTATTATTTTGTGCTTTTGAATAAGTTCGGGTATGATATAAAGGTTTATTCCCCATCTACTTGATTTTTATCAATGAATACAAGCATTTAGGACTATAGAGATAACCATAGGGGTAACCTAGTATAGACAGCCAAAAATGGACTTACTTGTGAGTTCATATTTAATGCACTAATTATTCTTCTATTAATTAAGGGTTCTAAATTGTTAATTAATCATCTTATTTCCTCTATAGTCAAATCTTTGCATCATTTAAGCATTCCTTGATTTTAATTAAATAATTAAGTTTATTTAATTATTTAACCTTTAACTAATTAATCATGATTAGTTAATTAAATTAAATTTTCCAAAATTTAAATAATAATTATTGATTATTTAAATTAACTAATATATTTCTCTTTACTAAATTAAATTCTAAATTTAATTTAATTTCATCTTTATTTCTTTCAATTTTAATTTCAATCAACGTTCAATTAAATTTCAACTAGCATTATGTTTCTGACTTAATTGAATTCTTTATTTAATTAAATCTTCTAAAAATCTTTAAAAAAATTATGAGGGATTACAATTTCTAAAAATTAGAAAATCCTCATAAATAGAAACGTCATTGTTCTTGAAAACCCA
This sequence comes from Cupressus sempervirens, assembly GCA_028749045.1. NCBI lineage: Eukaryota > Viridiplantae > Streptophyta > Pinopsida > Cupressales > Cupressaceae > Cupressus > Cupressus sempervirens. The sequence continues at coordinate 333,140,926 of CM053790.1, forward strand.
AAATTAGAAAGTATGTCAAAGTTTCCATTTTTAATTGTTGGATATTTTATCTCTCTAAAAATTGAAAATATCTTAGATTTTTTTTTTAAAAAAAAATTTAGGCAAAATTGGAATCGTCGCTTATATACAAATTTACATAAAGATATATGTCAATATTTATAATAGATATTATATCGATAAAATTGAAGCTCATAGAACTATATCGTTTTCTAAAATTCTACCCAAATGAACAACTTCAAAAACCTCAAGATATTACAATTTGGCATGATAACAACACTACTTAGCTCCAAACTTCTGGAATGCCACTTAGCACATAATAATCAGTCCACCCACTAAAGATTTAAAATTCAGTGATAAATAATCCTAGGCACTCTACAATCTAGTCAAGCTACAACATGACAACTAAGCTAGCTATTTAAAAATTTCTACAGGAAAAAAGTCATCCCAATATTGTAAAATAATTGGCTACACACATTGGATCTTTAGTAGTTGTCTAAAATCACCATTACTAGCTGGCTTTTGGATCACTTTTGTAGTAGGCATGCCATCACTATCATCATTACCCACTTGCTAGATTAGTATTCTCATTGGAGCTACCATCATTTTTTTTTTTTTTGCATGCATCCTCAAGTTCTTTTCTACTTTTTTCATACAAAATATATTTTTCAACTAGCTGAACTATCTTTGTCATCTACATATGCAGAAATTAGAAAAACTGATTACATATACTGGCATCTGCACATCAACCTTCCAATGACTTGATTGCAATCATCAAAGTTAAACCACTGCCGGACTTCATTAGCGTTGTAGACACTACTTCTTCATGAGATGTTTCTGATTTCACAAAAGATTTGTACAAAGAATAATTCCTCCAGATTGCATTCGACTTTCAAGCTTCAATTTTTCCATGAGGATAGCATCATTATTCACATGTAAAATATAATCATCCTCTTTATATGTAGACTTTGGAAATTTACCATGATTATGTAGGAGCTTCACAGAGCCCTTCAAGCTACTGCTATAATTCTGAGCACTTCAAGCAGCTACTATAATTTTGACTTCGAATTTCTCTGGAATTTCTAGTGGAAGACAAGTTGAAACTGGCATCAATGTTAGAGCATCAACTTGCACTGCTATAATTGTTGCTTGTACGATTACAATCAGAAACAACATGAATAGCCACCTTATGATCAGTCATCCGATCAATAGGAAAAACCCCAAAAGAAACCATATTAGCTGTCGAGCTGGAAAAGCTAGGAAAAACAAAACCTGGATAGTCACACCATATTAGCTTATCAAATAAGTGTTTGGACATGCTTGGTTTTTTCAGGTGTAGAAGTGACCCCAGTTTTCTTCTCTCTAACCAACATTAGGATAACCAACAAACCCCACAACCACACGTGTAGAAGCAGGACACAATGTAGCGGAGATAGGAGATGTTCCACTGTGATAATGAGCTGAATCAGAATTTGAAGCTTTGAAACTTGCTGAAATTGATTCTGCCTCTTTTGCAATCGGTTCAAAAGCTCTTCTTAGACTCAGTAGCCTTGACTTCTGAAATTGCATTAATAAACTGCTCCCCACTATCCCCTGTATCTAGCATTGCAGTATTTTCGTGAACAAATCTATAATTTTTTGGTAGCAATGGCTTGTGGAAATGATTACATGTGTCACATTTGATGCAACTGTCCTCCAATCTTAACATTCGCATAGTGACCAGTACACACAAACTAAAATATACCAATCGATAGATAAATGATTATTTTATACCATTACCAAAAAGTTTTTAGTTGAACTGCTATATTGAATGAAACTGCCCTCAATTGAATGTACTTCATGATCATGATAAGCAATATTCAGATGTTATCAATGCATGTAGTGGTTCAAATTGCTCAATAAATGACATGGCCTGATGTGTATTAACAATGACACCATCACACCTAAGGTTAGATATGTAATCTGCCACCCTATTTCCTTCTCGCAGGGTATGTGATATGGTAACTTTTGAAAATTTATCAATCAAATGCCAAATTTTCTTGAAGATATATTGTAAATGCCATGAATAGGTTTGCCTTTTGATGCAACTATTAATAACCATTTGGGAATCCCCTTCAATATGAATTCTGTGAAAATGTCCTATTTTAATTAATACTAGGCCTGCTAATAGAGCTTGAGTCTCTTCTAAATTAATAGTTCTATCTGGTAACGGGGAGGATGTGATTGCCAACACTATACCTTTGCTATCTCTGACACATGCCTCGAGTCCTGATTTACCCAGATTTCCTCTTGATGTGCCATCAAAATTAAGTTTCACTATTCTTGACTTAGGAGGAAACCATTGCACAACTACTCTGTCTATCTTGGTTTGCTGATTGTTGCTAATCCCACTCCTCCATGGAATAACAAGTGATTTCCACTCACGAATGATGATACTATCCCAACCTGAGATTGTAGGATTAATTTTAGATCTGAAAAGGCTTGCATTTATGACTTCTAATATAGCCTTTTCAATGCCTTTTAACACTATTTCTATCTTTGTAGACTCATTTTTGAAAATCCTCTTATTTCTCTCCCACCAAATAGCCCAAATAACCAAGGTTGGAGTACATTTCCATATTCTCGCAAATAAAGCTTTTGAAAAAAGAAGCAACCAAGACTGAAAAATCTCTCATAGGTTGTTTTGTAGGGGAGTATAATAATGAAGTTTGCTGAGAACAAAGATCCAACATTCATATGCGAAAGAGCATGTGACAAACAAGTGATCAACTGATTCATATTTTTCATTACACAACACACATTTGAATGGAGGAGCAATAGTCAACTTAGTCAATCTATCACTTGTAAGGATTCTCTATTTGAGTGCAGGCCATGCAAAACATCTTGCTTTTGGAAGAACAACATGGTTCTAGCAGAATTTATAAGCTCATTATGGATTCTTTTGTGTAGTCATTCTCTGTAATAGCTTATAACCCTCTTTAACTGAATAACATCCATCTTTAGCTAGAGCCCAAAAAAATCTATCTTCCCCATCTGAGATGTAAACATGTCTCTTTTCTAAATAATCCCTAAACATTTGTTTATCTTGAATAGACAAAGATAGGGGATCCAGATCTTTCCAAGTGACTTTCCTAGAATAGGGACATATCTTTTCTATGTAATCTATGAGTTTGGTACCCCAAACTGGTTCTAAAATGGTCATTAAATTCTAAGAAATCTACAAAGTATGAGGAGGAGGAAATCCATTTCATGAATCCCTCCAAAATAAAACTTTATCTCCCTTATTCAACTCCCAAGAAATATATTTAAGAACAATATCTCTGGAAGAAATCATAAAATCCCAAATCAAAAACCTTTAGGGGGATTTAGAATTGAAAAAATTCTTGTGGGATTGTTATTGTCTAAATATTTTTGTTGCATAATCTGACACCATGAAGATTGAGGCTTAGTATACATTTTCCAAATGAGTTTTCCACCAAAAGTTGTATTTCTCTTAGTCAAATTATGAACACCAGTTCCGCCTATGGCTAGAATATGAGCCATGTACTGAAGTGAAACAAGTGAAATCTTTTTATCCCCATTCATATTTCCTATCCAAAGGAAACCTCTAATCAAGCTTTAGATTTGTGTTAAAATTCAAGCAGGCCCTTTAAAGACTGCATTATAATAATTTGGGATTGTTGAAAATACCAATTTTATAAGTAGAATTCTTCTAGATGAAGAAAGCCACCTGGCTTTCCAAGCTACCACTGTAGACTTAATTCTTAGAAGAACCGAGTTCCAATAGATTGTTTTGTTAGATCCCATGAAAAAAGGAATTCCAAGATAAGTTGATGGAAGAAAATCCTCTGTGAATCCCAATATTTTAACAATTCTATCCGATATCACTTTGTTTGTGTAGAAAAGAAAGATTTTTGACCTATTTGAATTTATTTTCTGCCCTGAGACATCTAAATATAACTACAAAATCTTCTTGATCTGTCTAGCTTCTGACACTTGTGATATACCAAAAAGGAGTGTATCATCTGCAAATAAAGAATGTGTAATGGAAATAGATGTACCACTAATGTTTGCATCCTTCCATTTACCTAAGAGATGATAGTGCCTTATGGTCCTACTAAAGGCTTCAGCCATGATAATAAAAAAAGCTGGAGAAAGGGGTCCTCCTTGCCTAATTCCTTGCTTAGAAGAGAAGAAACCAGAAGCTATCCCATTAATAATGACTGAAAACCAAGCCCCAGAGATACATGCTCTAGTCCATTTACATCATTGATTTGAAAAACCCATATGTTGAAGCACTTGAAGAAGAAATGACCAGAAAAATCTATCATAAGCTTTCATCATATCTAGCTTGATTATGAAAGAAGATGACTAATTAATGCTTATTGAATGAAGTACTTCATGAGGAACCATTGCTCCCTCCATAGTTTCCCTACCTAGCACAAAACCCCCCTGTTCTAATGAAATTAGTTTTGGAAGAAGATGCTGAAGATGAGAATATGTTACCTTAGTTATAATCTTATATGTAAGATTACGTAATGAGATAGGCCTGAAATCAGAAAATGTTTTGGGCTCTTTCAACTTAGGGATAATTGTAATGTTGGTGGTATTAAAATACTTGAGCATTGATTTACACTTTCTAGACTCTTCCATAGCTACCAGAAGATCATAACCAATAAAATCCTAGCTACTTTGAAAAAATAGCACTGTGAAATCATCATGACTCGGTGCTTTGTCTGAAGGAAATGAGAAGACAACCTTTTGAAGTTCTTGATAAGAAATCAAATCCATAAGCATATTGTTATCTTTAGAAGACACCAATGTTGGAATGGCCTCAAGAAAATTTGCCACTTGTGAGGGGGAAGGTGTTAGATATTCAGCTGGAGCAAGAAGAGTTTTAAAGAATCTAACACCTTCCTCTCTAATATGCTAAGAATTTGTTAAGACATTACTCGATTCTAAATGCTTGATATAGAAGATTGTTTTAGCAACTTTTTTGTGTTGTGTTGAAGCATGAAAATATTTAGTATTCTTATCCCCTTGCTAAAGCCATAACTCTCTTGATTTTTGACGCTAATATTCCTCTTATCTCCCACACAATTCTTCCCACTCTTTTTGAAGGTTTTTTTGTTTAATATAAGTATCATTAGACATCCCATTCTGAATGATATGAGTATGAATAGCCTCCTATTGTACCTTGACAATCTCTTTTTGTTTGAAGACATTTTTGAAGATATCATGATTCCATATTTTAATGTGTTTTTTAAGATGTTTCATCTTCATTGCAAACTGATGCATCTTGGAACCTGGGACAAAAGGTGCACTAACCCACCACTACTTTAGGTGTTGGAGAAAATGAAGATGACGAAGTCACATTCTTTCAAATTTGAACAAAGATTTACCCTGATTATGCTTGATATCAGCAGATTGAGTAATAGATAAAGTGATTGGATAATGATTTGAATTTGGATAAGATAAAATTTTTGAACTAATCTAAAATTGTTGCAATATCCATTCTTGGGACAGCAAAAATCTACCAAGCCGAATAGCAATTTGTGCAAAACCATCTCTCCTATTTGTCCAAGTATAATTTCCTTAACTTGGAGGAATATCCATAAGCCTATTAGTATCCAAAAAATTGAAAAAATATTGAATTGTTCTAAGAGGAGGAGAGATGCCACCTATTTTTTCTTCCTCACTCAACATTGCATTAAAATCTCCCCAAAGAATGACTAGTTGAGATTGCTGTGATTGTATTGACTGAGTCAAACGATCCCAAAGTTTTAACTTATCTTGTGTAGAATTTGGCCCATAAACATTAATAAGGACAAAAGAGATTTCAAAATTTGAAATTTGCACCATTTGCCAGTTTGACTATTGTTGAATGAGTTGCTCTTGAATTGACAAAGGGTTCCACAAAATTGCAAGGCTACCCGAAGCTCCAATACTGGGTGAATGAAAAGAATACCACTTTGATCATTTGAATAATGTCTTTTCATATGACTCTTGCAAAAATTTTGTCTCTTGAAGAAACACAATATTTGACTTCATATCATCTATTAATTGTTTGATCCTTTTCCTTTTGTCAAAGACATTAATGCCTTTGACATTCCAAGAATTTATCTTCATTGTGGACAAGGAAAGCCTTTTGTTCTCCTTGTCACTCTCTTAGTAACCATAAATTTATCATCCAGAGCGGTCTGGATACTAGAAGCAATTTCAAATTTGGTCTTGGATCCTTTAGGTTGTCCTCTTGATTTTGGAGTTTTAAGAGTTTGCTGATTCAAGGAAATAGACTGAGAAATTGAAAGAGGTTGATTATAATCAAAAAGGGTTAAAGGAGTTTCATCTGACTAGTCTTCATCCTTTTTATTCTCAGATTATCTTGAGTTGACATCCTCATGTAGTGAAGACTGAGTGATGGCACAATCTTGGATGTCTTTATATATGCACTCTTCAATTCCCAATGGATCCATAGCAATTAGAATATCTTCCTTAGGCCTAGAAACAATAGCATTTGAATTATTCCCAAGTACATGTAGTTTATTAGTATCTTGCAAGCAATGAGAAGACTTATAGAACCAGAACTGATATTTTTGAAAAAGATCATCCAAATTTCTATTCTCATGGATAACACTTGGAAAGCCTTCCTCTTCTGCAATACCAAATATTATGTTGGAAGCAATTTATGAGACAATCTGATTTTCAATTTGATAGATTTTCCAATCAGCCAATCCTTTGTAAATGTTAGAATTTGAAGGCACTGTAAGGAAATTTGACAACAAATAATATAACCATTTCCACATAACCCATAATAGATCTAAAATAAACACGGAATTAAAATCCACATGCAAGAGAATAGACAACATACCCACAAAATTGTGACACAAGATATACCCTGGGAAACCCTCATTGAGGGAAAAAACTCAGCCTCCAAAAGCATCCATCACCATGTGTTATTCAGCAAAAATACCATTGCCATACAACCATGGAAGCCTTCATGGCCATAGCCACAATCGAGAAAACTATGTGAACAAGAATGAATCCACACATCCCATGCCATGCTTTCAACCTTCACAAATGCTCCCTTGGCTAACCTATTAGGCCTTGTCCCGCTCGACTCTTTCCTTTTGTCTTCTCCTTATCACTCTACAACAACTACCCTTTTGGCTGCTTATATAGTAGCAAGTCCCACAAAGCCACCAAGTGGTATTACATAAACCATGTGCTACCTAACCCACTGATCCCACATTTAATATTGGGCATTTAATTCTTTTTTTCCCAATATTAAATAATTACATGAAATATTTTCACAATGTTACAATACAACTCATCAAGAATATTCCATGGGAATCTTTACATGTTGCACGTCCATCTAGGCACAACATTACATAATAAAATAAAATAATAAAATAAAAATATTATGCAATGTGTGCAACACCCATTATCTCAACAGGCACAATGGTCAGTTGAAAAATTATGTTTGGGATATTCAATTGATATGTAGTCAGGGCAGCTCTCTTGAGGGAAACAATAGCCATCCTATCAGAATGGTCCATCAAAAAATGAATGGATGGCATAAGTATTTTTAACAGATAAGAGAACATTATATCTGAAAATGTATAGACAACAAAAAATGTGAATGTGTCTGGTGTAATATCATGCTGGGAATCTTCAACTGGAATTTGAGAAACTACTATTGAAGGAATTTGTCCGACTGTAAATTGGGGAACTTCTTATGAAAAAAAAAATCTGCAAAGATTTGGGTCTAAATTATGATCAGAGCATATTGTTATTGAATCTTGATCACTATTTAGACATTGGGTGTTATAATGACCAAGAATAGATTGAAATCTATGAATTGTGACTGCATCCTTAACTAGAATAGGTTGATTCCATAATCCCCATGGAGAATTAATCTAAATATTAGATGGGATGTTTTTTCACATATCTAAAAGCAAATAGACTCTGACATATAGATGTGGTCGATCATATGGGATGAGATCATGTTTCAAGAAGATGCCAACTTTGTTTGCAAGGACTTCAATAATATTCAAATTTTTGTATTCTAAAGGCAATCAAGGAAAGGAAATCCAGAATGGAAAAAATTGAATCTCTAATGGTTCTGGGTAAAAATTTGGAATCTAGTTCATAGTAAATAAACCAAAACCATTATAGAATCAACTTTTAAATCTATGCACAAAATCTCTAAATTCTTTAGATTGGAAAATTGCAACAAAGAAACAAGATTGTTGATCTATGCAAAATAGCTCTTTAACTCCTAACCAATTCTTAAAAGCATACTATTTAATATCTAAAATGTCAATGGAATCTGAGTTGATCTTACCTATGAGGGTAGATTATCGAAGAGTACCAATTGATTCTAGCAATATATGGCTTGGAAATGTAATGGACAACTGATCTATTTTATGCTACTGAAAAACATTTTCTATATTACCTGGGCAAGATTTCTTTCTCCAAACTAACTTTTTCTTCTTTGGATTGAAGGCATCTTTGTTTAAATCTAGAAATGAATCTGAGGGCATAGTTTTAACAATGACAACAATCATCTTAGCAGGTACTTTACCATACTCTTCATTTGGAATAAGCACTTCAAACAAGGGCTTGGCAGTTAGTGTATGAGCAAGAGACCCTGGTGGAGTTCCATAACAAATGTCAAAGACAGGTTGTTTCTTGAAATGCATGGGGCCTGATGTAAAATGGTGCCTATTTTGTCTATTGCGACCTTTCAAGTGATGCCTTGGAAACTTTCTTTTTGAATTTGTGATATCTTTCCTAGAATTTTCAAAATCCTCCTTTTTTGGAGGTCTTTGCATGGCCTATTTAGATGTCTCACCAAATTCATACAAGGAAAGACCTTGAAATTTTTTATTCTTTCGACCTTCAACAATAGGGGGGAATCTCTAGTGTTGGATTTGGGGCTTCATTCCTTGGGGTTACGATAGGAGATTTGCTACGACAGTCAAGAAATCATGGATTGAAAAAGAAAGGCTTAGTAGGTTGAACTACTGCCTTGCCACAAAAAATATGCTTATAACCCTAAGCTGAATTTTTTTCCAAAAATTTACAAGTCTAAAATTGGGGATCAAGCATTTGAGCCCTAACTGGTTGAACAATGGTTGTAGAAGAAAAAATAAGGCGTGGATCTTGAAAACCATAACCTCTATTATAACCATTTCTAACATTACCAGTCTGTACCCCTGCAAAATTGCTTGAAATCTCTATCTTTTTTAGTTTTAAATAGGAACTTTCCAATTATCTCTCATGTCTCTTTCATCCTTGTTTGTTGACATGTTTTTCCAATTTATGGATTTGCCAAAAAACTATACAAACATCCCACCTATCTCACAATTTAATCACTCACTTTCACATTAAACCTCGATTAGTTTTGTATCATTATGTTATCATTTGAATAATATCTTTTCTCATTTCTCAGAGTTTAGAATCAAGGTGTTTCCCAATTCACAACTAAGTGCAATCCTTCATACAAATGAAGGGAAGCAACAAAGGCTTGAAATAATCTTTCGATTTGTATGTTTTGTTATCTATTAGTTTCCAATTGATTATGTTTTCATTTTTGTTGTTTTTAGGGTTAAATGAGTTGTCTTAGGTTAGAATTTAAATAAATAGGTTAGTTTGAACTTGAGAAAGGTTCCTGAAGTTGAGCAAGTAGTTAATGCAGGTGCTTGCCTTGGATTTTGTAATCTTGATGTGGGAATATAAGATCTACCAGGGACTTGGTTATGACTTCTAGGTTATGGACTATGTTGAAACCAAAGTAGATTCTAATTGGGTTGTTGTTGTTGATGTTGTTGGAATGATGATCTAGCTTTTGGTAGTAGTTAACAATATGTAGGATTGACAAAGAATGATCCTAATTATCTTGGTAGATGTTGAGAGCCATATCTAGTTGGAACATTAGAAAATGGATTATAATAACCTTGGCCTTTAGAATATGTGATATGGATCTTTGTAGTGATAATGGTCAAAGCATTTTCTTTTGATGAACTAGCCATGATAGAAGAGTTGGTTGCATTTTGAAAGGTGGGGATCCCTTGAGATATCATTTGGTTATGGTTAAGTACCCATGTTAAAGAAGAGCCAAACATTTTTTATGTTTGAGATGTCATTGTTTGTGAGGCTTTAAGAATTGAAATGATTTGAGATACCTAACTGGTCAATTTAATAGCTTAGTATTAAAGGATTGGACATCCTTTCATAATGATTTTATGGTCAAATAACATCATGTGTCTTACTTCAAATAGTATAATAAATTCATTTGATTTATCAATCTAGGAGTGTAAACTTGAAATGGTGACTATAAAGTATATTCTCTAATTCACCTTTAAGTTCATTACAACTAAAGAAAAGACAATGCTGAAGGAAATCTATGCTAGAAATGGAAACACCAAATTAACTTAAAGCTTAAGATAATGTTGCAAATGGTAAACCTATCTATGTGCCTATGTTGTAGGAAACAACTAGTGGTGTTGTTACCAAGTGGCTGGAGGAGCAATGGAGTATTTCTACTTTAAGAAAGTTTAATTATAATTCTTGCTTAGTCACAAACTGAGTTCACCTTCCATGTGGGCCCCCACAGAAGAGTGGTTGAATTGAAAAACTCAAATACTAAGATCTAAAAGTATCATTTATTCATTCATGAAATAATAAGTACAAGATGAAATGACAAAGTTGTATTCACTACTTGCTAGATTACAAAATGGATTTCCTAAACATCCAACAACTCCCAAAATCACAAACTCTAGCTTATTCATATACAACTAGAAAGTTGAACTACTAAGAACTAGGATCCTTCCATTCAGGGATATAATAGCTTTTAATTATAAAAGAAATGATAACATTAAATGCAAGATTAAACCACATTAAAATACATAGGAATATAGAAATACATGACTATTGGATTTCCTCCCACTACAGCTATTGAATAAAAGAAACCACAATTGATTACAAATAATGAAGTCATTATGAACCTTGAAAGTAGTTTGTTATCTTGATGATGCCACTTTAATGCCACGTCTCCTTTTACTTTTTGACATATCCTTTCCTATAAGAGATTAACACACACAAAAAATGCAACACATACCAAAGATAAAGACTTATAATAAGTTTCCATACTTTAGCATTATCCTCATCACATAGCTAAAGGAACACTACCCCATTAATGTATAATGGAATGAATACCATACTTCACCATGCATAATCATATTATATATATATCTACATATATATATGCATATATATATACATATATACATATATACATATACATATATATACATATATACATATATACATATATATATATATATATACATATATATATATATATACATATATATATATACATATATATATATATATACATATATATATATATGTATATACATATATGTATATATGTATATGTATATATGTATATATGTATATGTATATATGTATATATGTATATATATATATATATATATATATATATATATATATATATATATATATATATATATATATATATATAGAGAGAGAGAGAGAGAGAGAGAGAGAGAGAGAGAGAGAGAGAGAGAGAGCATACTCCTTCAATCTTAAAAGTAGAAAATACACACACAAGCATAACATAAAAACATGGAAAGTCTAAATATTATTTATGAGAACCTCATGAAATACCAAGTTTTTAAACTAGAAAATCCTGAACTAAATAGCCATAAACTAGGCTCATGATTGCCCCCTAGCTTGACCTTTTGTTGGTCCCACAAAAAAATCAAGTTTTTTATTCTAGTTGTCATCTAGTAGTCAAAATCTATTGAATATTCAACACCTCCCTTGGAAAGACTCCAATAAAATCCTTTAGTTTCCCTATACCTTTCCCAATTGTTCACCTCTTCTACCATATCATAATTGTCTAAATTTTCTAAATTTTCAAATAGAGGAGACATAAGAAAAGCTGGTTGAAATGTAAGTGGAATAAAAGAACTCTCTTATTCTTTCCAAGGTGGTATACCATGGTGTACATCTATTTTTCATGTTGAGATTAAGTGGTGAATGTGACTCCTTATCTCTTAATTCCTTGGTTAAATAGAGCGAATGCCATTGGATGGAGTTCAAGGATGTAGACAACTCATAATTATCTAAGTGTTCATACACCTCAAATATTGCATTCTAGAGCAAGTAAATGTTTTTTTTTCCTTTTTCCTAGGGTGGAATTCTTAACCAATGATAATAAGAGGTTCTTGGGTCCTTAAGTTATGGCCTCAGATAGAGGGAATTTTTTGCTCCAATTCCCTATATGTCTTGGCTTAGGATTCTTGACTAACTTTATTTTGAATCCAAGACATAAGGGCTCTCAATTGGATATCCCCAATAGTCAATGGAGAAACAATTCACATAGCAAATTCTCAATGGTTGTAGGAGAATTATGGAAAGCCTAGGTAAATTGAAAAGGTTCTTGCAATGATGGGGACCTATCCTACATGATGCAAGTCAATTGAAAAGTCAAGAATTGTTCCTTAAGAAATAAGGCATATACATGAGATGGCGACCTAGAGCACATTAACTAAGGAATATGAGATGTTACTTTGTTGAGTTTCTTATGTAGTTTCTCTACTCTTCCTTCCTATTCAAGGGATTCCTGGTAATGCTCATCTATAACCCTACTCAATTTTTATTTATTTTTGTTTCTAGTGTTCTCTTTCTAAAGCTAATTGATTAGATATCTTAAAAATAATAGATAATAGAGACACAAAACCATACTTATCTAACATAGAGCTAAATCTTCCTTGTTCTATTGAATGAAAAACATGGGACTTACCATTTTTAGAACTCAAACCTTTCATGGGATCTATCCATAATGCCATGGATCCCTCGGTGTTACTACATTTCTACATAATAGAGGCCAATGCATCTAATGCTTTACTCAAAATCTACTCTATCATTTGGTTAACAAAATCCAAGTTAATACTAGGGCTTTCTTCAAACAAATTCTTCTTTGTTGTAGAAGATAATTCTAGTTTTTGTTCTTTCATTGTAAAACACTTATTAAGAATCTCATCATTTTTTGAGTCATTGCAACTATCAGTTGTCTCAGGACCCTTAGAGGATGAACCTCTTCTCTAGAATCCAAAATCTCGCTCCCTAGGGCTAGAATTATCACCAATTGTGATAAATTCCTTAGTCATCCATTCCACATGAACCTATTCTTTTTCTATCTTAGGAGATTCCTCAAATAATTCTTGTTGAACATTCCTAGTTTCTTCTTCCTTTTTCCTAGTAGATTCAGATTTAGTGATCAACCCTTCTAGTGATATTTGTGCAGTCACATTTTTCTTATGTCTACTAGTTCTTCTCAATGTAGTTTCCTCCCTTATCTCTAAAACTTTCCACTTCCTAGAAGTGTTTGTGGATATCGGGGATCATTCGTTTGTCTGTTGGCAAGGACTAGGGGTATTTTTTCCTTGCTTTATATTTGTTTCTCTGGGAAACCCTTTTTGACATAGGAGTAATTTTTTTTGCAGAGCTCTTTTCCTCATCCCTATTATGGGTTGACCTAGAGGTAGAGAGAGAAGGGGAACCTATAGGAGTCCTAACCCTAGAAATTTTCTTAGAGGAAGATCCTAGTTCAAGTTCTACAATAATTTTCTTAGCCTCTTGCTCAGTTTGAATTCTTTTCCCAACTCTTCATCCTATAGGCTCTATGATTTGTTATTTAAACCCTTGTGACAAAAGATTGTCACATGAAATTTATGACTATTCTATCAAATTCTTTTCAACAATTGACTTAATTAAAAAATGATGCAAAACAAAGGTAAGTTTACCTTCTTGTCCTAGAGCAGTCCTCTTCTTCAAAATGTTGAACATGAAGCTGTAATGTTTATGGCCCAACTTTCATGTCGTAGACAACTTAAAAACTTGAAATGAATAGAATACAAATATGTCTACTATGCTTCACAAGTGAAATATTTGATAACATGGACTACACACTACCCAAAAGGATCTAGCAAATAAATTACATGTGTACCTTGCTTCTTATCAATATCTAGAGGTGGGTCTATGTGCAGGGTAAATTGTTTCCTAGCCATTACTAGATTGAAGTCTTTAGAAAACTCTTCTCCTTCCTATGAAAAACCTACAACGTCCACCACTACTGCTTGTGAAAAGAGTACCTTTAATCCCTTGACCATGGCTACTTGTTCCTTCAATGTGCTCAGAAATTGTAATGCAACCTCTCTATTCCAACTACTGAGCTCATGAATATAATCAAGCCACCCTCTTACTTGGAAGTATGGAAGACAAGCTTGATCATCTAAGAAAACATTATGCATTAAAGATTCATACTGGAGAAGACCACCTCCCATATTTAGGTTGTCAAAATACTACACAATGATGTTGCAAGAAATTTAAACACACTAAAACACAAATTGTACAAGGATTTTTTTTAAATGGCTCTATAATAGGAAAATTTTAAACTGCAAAAGGTTTGAATATTTTGAAAAATGGATTGAAAATGATATCTTAAGAAGATATGAGTGCAAATTAAGCATATACCACACATTAACTACTCATAATTATATAATCATAGATTTGTACTAGCTAGCTTTGCATGATATGTGTGATATAAAATCATAGTTCTTTAAAAGCCATCACATCACTCAAAGAAAAGGATGACAAGAAATGTGTGAAAGTAAAAATAAGACTTTAAAAAATATAATATAAAGATTTTATGAATATGTGTATTAGAAAATGATATATCTTCCCACCAACTTAATTTGGCAATTGGTCCCACAATTGTGCATGTGACAAGGAAAAGCTAAAATGTTGGAAAAAAAATTAAGAAATAAATACCTCAAGTAGTGTATGAACCTAAAAATGTACCAAGAGCAGCTGCTATCATTATCCACAAATGAAAAATGATGACAAGAGATGACGATGTGGATTTCATTGCAGAGAAATGACTTCATAAAGAAAGTGTTTATTATGGAAGTGACAAGAACTCATAAAGAAAAGAACCTAAATGAGAAGAAGGCTCATTTCTAGATGTAGCAAGAGATGTATTTCCATTGACAAAAGAGAACTATTGTAGGAATTCTGCTTTACTCTGTAGTTTGTGGTACAATTTCAACCTTTGACCATTGACTAGTAATTTAAATCAAACAAGGTCAACAATATATAGCTGGATTGTTCCATTTGGAAACAGAACAACAATTTCATACTTTCCTAACCAATGAGTTTGAAACTTTCTTGGATTGTGTTGATACCTAGAATCATAAAAAAGTGCCCAATCCCCCACAAAAACATTTTGTCTTTGATAAATTATCATGCCATTATTTTCATTGATGTTGGATGAGTTTAGTATTATTTAATGTAGATATGTGCCATTCGTCAAGGCCATTTAAACCCAAATTAGGTCTTTTTATGCAATAGTAAGTTCCATACCAAGCTCCAAAGTAGTCCTTAATGCCTTATATTCAAATTCCACAGGCATTACAACTAACCTACCATAGACTAGATCAAACGGAGTGAAATTTGTAGATTTTCAGGCGGTTCTATAAGCCCAAAGAGCTTCAAGAAGATGTGTGGCCCAATAATTTCTATGGAGTGCTACAATTTTGGTGAGAATGGCTTCTAGCTCCCTGTTAGTAACCTCTACTTGGCCATTAGCTTGTAGATGGTAAGGTAATGATTTACCATGCCGAATGGTATATTCATCTATTAAAGTAGCTATCAACTTAGATGTAAACTAAACTCCCTAATAAGATGTCAACTCCCTAGGGATACCAAACTATGTAAAGATAGATTCATATAAGAACTTGGCAATATTTTTATCCCTTGGATGTTTTATGGGTTTGGCCTCTTCACACTTGGTTACATAATCAATGCAAACTAAAATATAGGATTTACCTTGTGAAGAGGGTTCAATAGGACCTACAAAGTCAATCCCCCATTTATCAAAGGGTGCAATAACTATCTAAGGTTGCAAGGACATTTTGTCTAATTTAGTGGGTCTCCCCATGAATTGACACCTATCACATTTCATTTTGTATCTAGCTGCATTCTTGTGTAAAATTGACCAATAGTACCCGATAGTTAATATTTTAAAAGATATCTACTTGGCTGAAAAATGACCTCCATAAGGCTCATCATGGCATGCCCTTATTATATCATATATTTCATCTTCCCTTATGCACTAACACATTACTTGATTAGGACCAATATAAAACATAAATCTAGAAATCCAAGAATAGTTAAAGTTCTTTTTAACTAGTAACTTCCTTTGTTTAGCAAAGAGGTAAACTAGTGTCTTTCTCGTGGTTAGGTAATTAGGAATATCTGCATACCATGGATTTTGTGCTGATAAAAAAAAGAGGTGTTTCTCTAGAAAACTATCATCAATGGTTGTAGGATCATTAGGGACATGCAACTGAGAATGAAAGTTAGCTACCACATTAGCTTTACCAAAATTATCTACTATTGCGATATCAAATTCTTGCATAAGTAACAACTAGCAAGCTAATCTTCTAGATATTACAAGCTTATTTATTAAGTGCTTTATTGCATAGTGGTCAATATGAACAATATTTCATATCAATCAACAAAGTGCTTGAATTTATTCAATGAATAGATAACCACAAGTAGCTCATTTTTAGTGACTATGTTGTTGAACTCTACACCTTAAAAATTTTTACTAATGAAATAAATAGCATGTTCAACTAAGTCTACCTTCTAACCTAGAACTGTACCTATAGCATAGTTTGAGGCAAAATATATGAATTTGGCAAGGTAGTCCCCAATTGGCCCCCATCAAAACTAGTGTTTTGGTGAGAACCTATTTAAGCTAGAGTAAAGATGTAGTACACTTAGAGTCCCAATAAAATTCAAAATCCTTTTTCAACAAATTATAAAGTGGTGTTGCAAGTTGACTAAAATCATTGATGAGTTTTCTATAGTACCTCACATGTCTAAGGAAATTGTGCACATCCTTTAGCTTCTCTAGTGCGGGCAAGGTACTAATTAACTCAATATGTGTTAGGCCTACTTGGATACATTGTGATGAAATGAATTGTTCAAGTACAAATCCTTCTATCATCACGAAACATTTCTCACTATTTATGGAAAGATTATAGTCTTGCCATCTCTTGAGTACCTTTTCTAGGTGGACCTTTACTACATCAAAAGTAGTCCCATAAATAGTAAAATAATCCATGTAAATCTCGATACAATCAGTAGATATATCTAAAAAGATACTTACAATAGCTTGTTGTAATGTGGCTAGGGCATTGCACAAGCCAAAAGGTAAAATTGAGTAGGCAAGTGTTCCCCATGGACATGTGAAGGTTGTTTTTTATCAATCCTCTAGATCTACTTATATTTGATTATAACCACTAAAACCATCTAGGAAAGAAAAATGTTTCTTACTAGCTAGGTTGTCAAGAACTTGATCTATAAATGGCAAGGGGAAGTGGTCTTTCTTAGTGGCTGAATTGAGCTCCCTATAATCTACATAGTCCCTCCATTTTCCTCCATTCCTTGGTACTATAACCATGGGTGAGATCCATTTTCTATCATAGATGAGGGAGATAAAACTAGAACTTAATAAATTTTGTAGTTCATTCTCAAATATATCCCTCAAAACATGGTTGAATCACCTCTAAGGCTATTGGTCATGTCTGAAGTCAGGACTGATGTAGATCTTGTGAGTGTAGAGCATAGGATCCAATCCTTTCATGTCCATGTATTCCCAAGAAAAATATTTTTGATTCTCCTATAGTAACTGTGACACAATTTCCTGATGGGAAGGTGATAAGGCATTGCTAACATTCAACTTTCTTCATAGACCAACTTCCATCTTAATGACCTTAATTGCCATGAATAACTAAGTAACTAGAGAAGAATCCATTCATGATGTAATAATGAGTGAAGGAATTGGGAGGCTTCTAAATACTAAGGTGTGTTCAAAAGTGATAATATGATTTCTAGGATACATTCCACTTGAGGATACACTTGGAACTCTACTACATACTCATTCATAGTAATGGATGAAGTTATCTCATCTTCTTCTCAAGAGGCTACAAATGACTCTCAGACTATCATCATTAGCTATGGATGGAACCTCCAGATCATCATCACCCAAGTTTGGCTAGATTATTTGATCATCTTGCAATAGTGGCTAAGCAGTGGAGTATAAAGTCAAGTTCTTATTATGGATACCATTATATATTCTCATCTTCCCATATCAACAAGCTATATAGGCATCTATAGTAGCTAACCATGGTCACCTTAAAATTAAAGGATATCCACCTGTGTTATCCTTTTGGGAGATGACAACAAAGTCTACTAGATTCTCCCAAGAGTTTAAAGTGACTACGGAATCCTTTATCATCCCATTTGGATTGATAGTAGAACTATCGGTGAGTTGAAGTATGGTTGGTGTTTATCAAAGACCAATGATATGCATTTGGGACAATACCTCTTTTGTCATGACATTGATTGATGCTCCTAGGTCAAATAAAGCACTTTGAAGTTGTATCTCATGAATGGTGACAGTAACCACATGACTCCTAGGGTCAAAATATTTGGGTACAGTTAATTTGTGCAACATCAGATCAAATAATCATCCTAAGATATGAATATTTTTTGGATCCTTCTTTCTTCCTAGTTGTTTGATACATTCTTCCTTGATGGCTTTAGTATAGGCAATAACTTCCTTGATAGCATCAAGTAATGGTATTTTTAATATCATCTTCTTTAGTTTATTAAGAAAATCAATTACTACTTAGTGTTTTGTAGGTTGACCTTATTCTATCAACATATGAGGAAATAGGGGCTATTTGGCTACAAAAAAGTTCTACTGAACTAATACATCCACTTGTTTAGCTAGGGAATCTTCAACTTTATTTATTATAGGCTTTTGTGGTAAATGAAGAGTAGTGTTTGACCTTAAGTAGATATCATTTAAGGAAATAACGTAGCTTTATTGTTGTGCTAGCTATTTGGTATTGTTAAGATTAGGATTAGGTTGTACTAGTAGCAGAGTCTTCTTAGGGGGAGCATTAGTGGTTGTAGGAGGAGGCATTAAGGCTTGCCAACTAGATTGGTTGTTCTAGTTATGAGGTTGCTACCAACCTTCCTCAGGTTCTTGCCAATTACTATTCCTAATAAAACTAGTATTCTAAGAATTTTTCCATTGATTGTTACTATTATAATTTTGGAGAGGGTCTTGTAGCATACCTTGTCTTTAAGACCATGGCTTTTAGTGAACAAGTTAAGGCACTTCTCCATTTTCATCAATGACTTTAAACTTAGTAGACATTGGTTGTGACTCTAGGCTTACAACATACTTGCATCTATAGTTCCTTTTCTTCTCCCTACAATGTTGATAGTATTCAACTAACATGGCATTAGCTTCATCCTTCTTCCTTCTCACCTACATGGTGTCCAACAAAGTGGTGACATCATTAATGATGTCTTATTTGAAATCTAATAGCAAGTTGGATAGCTCCATCTTAGATACCCCTAAACCACCATTGGACTTATGCGGTGGGTCTCTAAGTCCCCTACCTTTTTTCATAATAGCTCTTGAATAATTCAAACATATATTCTATATATTAGTCTAGTTTTTCTCATTGATATCTCCTCCCTCCATAAGATCTAGAGCCTTAATACTTCTATCATTTACACCTCTCAGAAAATGATGTTTCTTTGATTCCTCATTCATCTAGTGTTGTGTGTTATGTTGTAGGTTGAGCATGAACCATGAGACATAATCTTTGAAGGTTTCATCTTCCTTTTGGGACATTTTGAAAATGTCATCCCCTTTCAAATATCAACCCCCATAGTATTCTTTATACTTTTTAAAAAGAAATTGCTCATTGTAGGCCAATCTACTATAGTGTTGGCACCCAACCCGATTAACCATCTCAAAGAAGCTTTCTTTAGAGTGGATAGAAATAATTCAGCTTGTGGGCATCAATCATATATTCATAACTTCTACAAAGGATGACAAACTCAAAGAGGAAGGTTTCAAGATCTTCTATAATTAGGCTATAGAATTTGGGAAGCATAGTAGAAGGTATGTTCTTCAAATTTTGATTATCTTGATGGGTAGGGATAGGAAAAGGAAATGTAGATTGAGCCATTCCTAGTGGTAGTTGTTGATAGATAACAAGATAAAGTGAGTTGTCTCGGTATTAAAGTTAAGAAAAAAAGGTCATTCAAATGGAATGATTCTTTAGAGGATAGAGGTGAAGGAAATTGTTCATATACATCAGCAAATGCATTCTCAAATGGTTCTTCTTCTTGTATGTTCTTGAATTGGGGTTCCTTAGGATCTAGGTAAAAAGCCTCAAATGGTTCATCCTGAATTATGCAAGGAATCTCCCAAGATGATCTCTTCTTCTATGCATGCAACTAATATAAAATTGAAACTAACATAAATACTTCAGGGTCAAACTAGATTAACACCATCCCTGACAACAACACCAAAAATGATTGGTTAGTTTAATACCTTAGTAACAAAGGATTGAACATCCTTTCACAATGATTCTAAGGTTAAACAAAATCTTGTTTCTTACTTAAAATAGTATATTGAATTCATTTGATTTATTAATCCAGGAGTGTAAACTTGAAATGGTGACTACAAAGTATATTCTCTAATTCACCTTTAAAGTCATTACAAATAAAGAAAAGAAAATTATGAATGAAATCTATGCTATATATGGAAATGAAAACTTAATTCTTAAGATAATGCTACAAATGGTAAACCTATCTATGCACCTATGTTGTATGAAATAATTAGTGGTGTTGTTACCAAGTGGTTGCATGAGCAATAAAGTATTTCTACTTTAAGAAAGTTTAAGTCTAGTTCCCACTTAATCACAAATTGAGTTCATCTTCCATGTGGGGCCCCATGAAAAAGTCAGTGAATTGAAAACTCAAGACTAAGATTTAAAAGTATCATTTATTCATTCATGAAATCATAAGTACAAGACGAAAATGGAAAAGTTGTATTCACTACTTTTTGGATTACAAAATTAATATCTTGAACATCCAACAACTCTCAAAATCAAAAACTCCAGCTTATTTATATACAACTAGAAAAATGAACTACTAAGAACTAGGATCTTTCCATTTAGGGATACAACAAATTTTAGTTATAAAAGAAACAACAACATTCAATTCAAGAGTAAAGCACATTCAAATATGCAAGAATATATGAACACATGACTATTGGATTTCCTCCCAATATAACTATTGAATGAAGGAAACCACCATTGACTAGAAATAATGGGGTCATTATGAACCTTGAAAGCAGTTTGTTATCTTGATGACACCACTTTAATGTCAAATCTCCTTTTACCTACTAACTTATCCTTTCCTACAAGAGATTAGTGCACAAAAAAATTGCAACACATACCAAAGATAAAGATTCAACATAAGTCTCCCTACTTTAGCATTATCCTCATTGCATGGCTATAGGAACACTACCCCATTAATGTAGAATTGAAATATTACCATACTTCACATGCATATCCTTTAGTATTAAAAGTAGCAAATACACACACAAACATAACATAAAAGCATGGAAAGTTTTAGTATTATTTATGAGAACCTCATGAAATACCAAATTTTTGAACTAGAAAATCATGAACTAAATAACCATAAACTAGGATCATCAATGCTTCCAAACATAATAATCAAACACCCAAAAAAATAGAGTTTTCAATATAAAAATCACTACATCAATAATAAGATTTTAAGGAAATTACTATAAAATTATGTGCAGTAAGATTAGAAACTTCTCTAATCAATATGTCCAATGAAATAGAAATCACTCATTAGTGTTCAAGTAGAAAAATTTTAATTGCACTATGAGTTGCTTGCATGAAAGGTAAAAAAGCATTGAAGAAGTGTGTAAAATAAGTCATTTGAACTAACCTTGATAAATTATGAATCTTACAACCATGAGTACTAAAAGAGAAAAGATGACATAAAAAAGATAAAGGAGATTCTTGGTCATACAAATGATATAGATTTTTTTTTTTGGGTTGTCTACAAGCATATTAATGGTTCTTTACATTAGGATCTCAAATTATCATAGGGGAAATCAACAAAACTATAACAAATTGATTAGTAGAACCTATTTGTTGGACCTACAATTGTTGAGAGCTTAATTGGACCAAATTTTATATTGGCATTGATGTCAAAACTATTGGTAAGACAAGTGTCAATCCTACTAAACAAACATTCACTAATAGTGTGGAGTGTGATAGCAATTGATTGATGAAGAGGATTTGAAAAGAAAAGATCATAAGATAACCTAGTGAAAGGTTGATTTGAGATGTATAGTGAGATGGAATTACAATGGACATTTGATAAGTTAGTACTTGACATGATAATATATTTTTAAATCAATACATGAGGTATAGAAGACACTTGGATAAGGTTTAGAGTTGAAACAAGTTATAATGTTAAGCTTGTCGAGTATTAGTGTTGCACAGTCAATGAAGGAGTTAAAGAAGAACATTAAGGAACTTAAGCATTACTGAGTAGAATTTTGTTGGCCAAGTAACTATATTGGCCAAGTGATAGTGATTTTTGAGTGATAAAATCAATCAAGTTGAATAGTGGTGACTGAGTGAGGTAGTTCAGTAATGACCGAGTGATCTAGTGAAGACCAAGCAAAAGAAAATAGCAGTGACTGAGTGACAACAAAAGAACACTTTATGAAAGAATCTATATTTGTGGCCAACATATTTAAAATATTAGAATAAGAAAAATGTGTTGATGATGAGGATTAACAAGCCATATTATTTAATGCAAGGAAATGATTAGTTGAGCAATCAAAGGCTAAGATTTGAGGAGATGTTTCCACAAGTTTTGACAAGAGAATAAGTACAAGAAGGTGGGAAGGTTCATTGAATATTTTGACCCTAATCATAAACCCTCTAATCTATGATTGTAATTAAGTGGAAAAAATGAAAGCTACCTATTGAAGGAGGTTTCTAATATTTTGTATGGTTTGTTGGACTAGAATCTTGTAAAGACAAATAGTTGAAAATCTTGCAAGGAGTAGTGCAAAGTTTATGAGGTGAAGGATTGCTTGAAGAGTTGCAAGAAGATTTAAGATTATGAGAATGATGGAATCTAGTCAATGAACTAGGGTTGAGATAAAATAAGATCTGAATTTGCAAAGTGAGTTGTAGTTTATTAGATCAATTTTTTCTATTGCATTCTAACCATTATGAAATTTGTTAAATCCTTTTCACAAGGTTGACCTAATAGTCATTTGTAAATACTTTAATCAATATAACATTTTAATGGAATGTTCTTAAGTCCTCTAACAAGGCCCACTCCTAACAGAGTGATTAAATATTTTAATAGGGTCACACCTAACAGTGTGTTTTGTAACCTTTAAAGGGGTTAGATCCTATGAGAGCTCACTTCAAAAAAATGAAAAAGTGGTAGCATGTTACTAGTGGTTTTTTTGAAATTGAGTTTTATGTTAAGTCCTAGTGACAAACATGGTGTGGATGTTTGTTGTGTGTTTATGGTACTTACTATTTTTAAGTTGAAGTTTACTGTTGTCTATGATGAGTTTCTACAATTTTGAAAATATAGAACAAAGAGAAATAATGGAATGAATAATTTGGTGTAGATCCCATATTGGTTTTGACATGAGTGTCTATACACTTAACTAATTTACAAGTTAGAACTTAGTTCATGCCGAACAAGTAATGCATGTCGAGCATAACATGTCAGATAGTGCATGCCAAGTGAGATACTCAGCAAGTGTTGAGTAAATAGTTAGTTTCAAGTGACTCAAGTGTTGAGCAGTCAATATGTACTGAGTCATTTAGATACCAAGTGAAAACATTGAAGTTGAAGTTGATGTCGAGCATTAGGGACTTCAGATTATAAGTTAAATAGTTTTTGACAAAGTTGTTTGTAATGGTACAAACTTCCATGTAAACTATTTTTTAGCTGACTTAAGGATTATTTTGTGGTCCTAGATGATAAGAATGAATCTTAATTGAGAATCCCTATGTAGTACATTTAGCCAATTAGTTAAAGGGATGAATTGAGTGCCTATATGGATGAATTAAAATTGTTGATTCATACCTAACCCTATTCACCTAGATCTTCTTAAGGAAGGTAAACCCTGAGATATGGTGTGACCGAAAAGAGAAGTTTGCATGCATAAATTGAGAATTCAGGTCTAACTAAGGAAGAGTGATCATAGTGTATAAATTGTAGAATTAGTTAGAGGAGAATAGAGGAAAGGAATTAGAGGACAAAAGAGATATAATTGATTAGAAGAGGATTAGGGATACATGGAAAGAGGTTGTCTATTATTTAGTAGTAGAGTGCTAACTATAAGATCATTACTGAGACATTCTAATAGGTGAATCAATTAAATCTCTTAATAGAGTAGTCTTAACAGGCTATTGTAAATCCTTTAACATGGTGCTTACTTCCTTGTAAGTTGAAGTCCTTTAACCATGAACACTTCTAACAGGGTGTTAAAATCCTTTAATAGGGTAAGATATAACAATCTTGTATGCCTTTAGAAGGGCAAACCTTTCACAAGGTAGATCATGTTTCATGATCAAACATTGTAACCTTCATTGAATAAACTTTACAACTAAATTAGTGAAGATTTTTGGGTGTCATCCCTACCCCAATTTTCCCTTCTCATTGGAGGGTTTTTGGGTAATCATATCTTGTGTCATTTGCATGAATGCTTATTTATTTTCATGCTATGGATGTATATACTTAATTTGCTACTTTAGTTTACATGCAAAATTGTGAGGGGGTTGTATGGTGAATGATTTTATGGTTGAAGTTTTGAAGTGTTGATTCACCCCTTCCCCCCCACCCTCTTAGAGTTTACCTTTCCTATTGTATTTCCAATAGTTGGATTATAGTGAATAGTTTTGATTAGTGAATTATTGGGTTAAGTTTGTTGAAATTTTAAGTGTTTGATTTATGCATCTAGACTTGAGGATAACTAGTTCACCACACCCCTCTCAATTATTCCAAATATTCTAACAATTGGTATGAGAGATTGGTTGCTTGTTTGAAAGTTTGAAGGACTAAAAGCTAAAGATCAAGATATATAAGAGATAGATACTAAAGATAAGAAAGGAGAATATTTCAGCATGGAAAATGTTGATGAAGTTGCATCTATCAGGTATTGGAGATTTGGTACTTTACTATCTTGAAAATGATTACATTGAATTTACTAGGCCTATGACTATTGAGTAGATGAAAGAGAAGTAGGAGATTAACCAAATGATGATTGAGCTTGCATCCTCTCTAAGCTATTCTAAATTTGATTAAGTTAAAGAATGTTTGAATACAAAAAAATTATGGGACAAGATGGCATTAAATCATGGAGAAGACACAAATGTGATGAGAGCTAAGACAAAAAATATAAGAGGAAAGTTTGATGACATGAGAACATAGCACAATATGTTGCAAGAATTAAAAGAAGTTGTAAATTCTATTAAGAGTTCTAGAGGTGAAATATCTAAGGAGAGGGTGATTAGAAAGATACTAAGAAATTTACTTCCTATTTATGCTATTAGAGTGTCCATAATACAATTGTTGAGATGCAAACCTGGTATTGATCTCACATTGGATAGTCTAGTTGGTAGACTCATAACTTTTGACTTGGATAATTTTTATAGTTATTCCCTTACTAATATTGAAAGTTCTTTCAAAGAAAAATAGACTCTTGATGGTTATATAAAGGATTAAAAAAGTAAACATGTGAATATTGGTAGTGACACATGTGATGAACTTGATGAATTTGAGGTGTTACTAGCTAAGAGGATACCTAGAGGAAAAGGTAAATATAAAGGTAAACTTTCTATTATCTATTTCGCATGCAATAAAGTTGGTCATACTACTATAAGGTGTCATGATAAATAAGATAAGGATGACAGGAAGGACAAAAGGTACTAAGATAGGAGAGATTATAGAGATGGAAAAGGGGACAAAGACTATAAAGGAAAATGTAAGAAGTAGTGATACATTGTTGAAGAAAGTTTTGGTAGTGGAACTAATGAAAATGATGAAGAGGTCATGTATGTTTCTATGAAAGATGATTCTAATGAAGATGAGAGATGTGAAAAGACTACCCTAATTTTTCATATATGCAAAAATGAAAGATGGATAATTGATATCGGATGTTCACATCATATGAATGGTGATACAAGTAAGTTTGAAAGATTGATTCAATACAATGGTATTATGGTTAAGATGGAAATGATACACCATGTAATTTGAAATGCTAAAGGATAAATTATCCTAAATGATAAGATCAGATGTGATAATGAATATAGGGTTGATGGTTTGGAATATAATTTATTTAGTGTGGTGTAATGGATCATTTCTAGCTATAGGGAAAGGATCTACGATGCTACTAGTGAACTAAATGGAAGTGTAGAGAAAACAAGAGGTAATTTTTTCTATATATACCTATCTAAAGATACATGCATATTTGCACAATATGAAGATGTCTGGCTATGTCATAAGAGGTTGTGTCATGTGAATTTTAACAATTTGATTGAGATCAAAAAGAAAAGAAAATAAAGAGGATTTCCAAGACTGGGTAAACTAGATAAGTTGATTTAAAAATAATGCCAATTAGGAAAAATGACTAAGTCTAGTTTCAAGAGAAAAAAAATACTTCTAATGATATTTCAAAATTGGTTCATACTAATTTATGTGGTCCTATTGGAATGAAAAGTTACTATGGTGATAAGTACTTTATATAATTTTTTGTTGACTTCTCTAAAATGATTACTTTAATGTTTCTTATGTTGGTTAGAAGAATAGTCTTGACAATTGAGTCTCAACACACTTAACCATTTTTCACTATATATGTTGAGTAGACAATGTATGCTGAGTAAACCAAGAAAGTAATAGGTCCCAAGAAAATCAAAATGTAGTATATGCCGAGGGATCTAGGAAATGTACATGTGCCGAGCAATAAAAAACATACATGTGCCAAGAAATATAGTGTTTAATAGATACCAAGCAAACCA
Source organism: Cupressus sempervirens (assembly GCA_028749045.1). Classification (NCBI taxonomy): domain Eukaryota; kingdom Viridiplantae; phylum Streptophyta; class Pinopsida; order Cupressales; family Cupressaceae; genus Cupressus; species Cupressus sempervirens. The sequence goes on from CM053790.1 coordinate 333,168,000, forward strand.
AAAAAGTAATAGATGCCAAGCAATCTAGGAATTAGTTCATGCCGAGCATCAGTAATGTAATGAGTGTTGAGTAACTCAGGATCAACATAAGAGTTTTTCCTTTCACAAACCAAGATGTAAACCATTTTCGGAGCTCACTTAGAAAGATTTTGAAGGAGAAAAACGATAAGGATGAATTATTTACATTCCCTATGCAAACTACATGCAACCAATGAGAAAAATCCAAGGTATGAGTGAGAATTTGAGATTAAATATGGATTGTAAATCTATACCTAACTCTCAAGTCTTTGCATTCTTTATAAGGAGGTCAAAAATCCATTGCATGTGTGCATGAGAATAGTGTATGGGGAAATTATAGCAAAATTTCAATGTGAAGAAGGAAAGATTTAGAGAAATAGAGCAATAATTTCATATCAATTTGATTAGAACAACACAAGGGACAAGGAACACATACAAAAATTAGATCAAGCAAGGATTTGAATGAGAAGAGCAGATTTAGTACCTAAACCTTGCAATTTGAGATTGCATTCAATCAAGTAAAATGTTCTAATAGTCTCTCACAATTATATTAGAGGTTGAAATCCTATGTTGATAGGTTAGCTTAATAGCTAGGTAGGAGAACCTTTGGAGAAGGTCTTGAAAATCCTATGTATTAGGTGGATTTAAAAACCTATTGTAAATCCTCTAACAGGCTAACACTTCATGTAAGTGTTTGTAAATCCTCTAACTAGGTCACTATTGGCATAGTGTAAAGCCTTTAACAAGGTAGGCCTTTCATAGGACAGACCATCAAAAGTAGTTGAACATTGATTGTTGCAGTGATTTTTGTGGGTGTCATCCCCACCCTAGTTTTACCTTCCTATTCTTGGAGAGTTTCTGGGTTACCAAATCTCTGTGTTATGTGTTGATGCATGCTTTCATTTCATGTTTTTTTATATGTTTACATGCATGCAAATTGTTTTTTCAATTATGTGTTAATAAGGGTTTAAAAGGATGAAAATTGGTTACTTCTGATTCACTCCCCCCCCCCTCCCAAAAGTACTCTTCCCATTTTGAATATTCCAACAATTAGTATCAGAGCTATGGTTCTCACAAGCAGAAGCCTAATAGATGGAAGTCTTCAAATTTGGGAAGATCATTGACAATCAGGTGATTGATGTGCAACTATCTCTACACAAAGTAGAGGAAGCTAGGGATGAACTAAGAAAATCCTTGAAAGGAAAGAAGGAAATAGCCTTAGCTAAAAATGACATACTCTACAAGGAGATTGATACCTCACAAGTGTTTTCCAATGGAGATTCCAAGGAATTTGATGCAACAATAGCAGAGTTAATGAAAAAAAATAGAGCACAAGCTGAAGAAATCAAATTACTCAAGCTTGAACAAGAATCACGAGCCATAATGCTTTGTGAAGTGATTGAACACAAGAAAAGAGTTATTGAGGACAAATCCATGATAGAAGATGATAAGAGAAATCTCATCAATAGGCGTGAAGAGAAGACAATTGAATTTGAAAAGATCTCAACCATGCAGCTAAACACCTTAAGCTAGATGATGAATGCTCATCATGAGCTAAACATGAAGGACATTGAGATATCCACCCTAAAGATGTAGAATGAAAAATTGAAAAATGAATTGAAGAGAGAAAAGGAAATAGTAGAAAGTTACAACAAACCCAATTAGACCATCAAGTACTTTGAGCAATTGCTGAAATCACCAAGGGCTAGTAATGATACTTTAGGACTTGGCTACATTAGCACTGAACAAGGAGAATCATCCAAGGCTCCAAAAGAAAGAAGAAAAAAAAAGTAAGAATGCCAAACCTACTTGTCATTTCTATGGTAAAAAGGGACATACCTCTAATGTGTGCAAAAGTAAGAAAATTCATCAGCATGATAAGCCTACAAATGAAAACTTTTGTCACAAATGCAAGAAGCAAGGACATTCAACATAAGGATGCAGAATCAAAACCATGAGGACACCAAGATTTGAGGGTCACTACTACAATTGCAAAAAGTATGGACACAGAGCATTTGAATGTAGATCAAAGCCTATGTGGACACCTAATTAGCCTATAAGAGGAATCAATCATGCACATCACTACAATTAGGATTACAATACTAGGTATAGCAGTTACTATTGCTAAGAGTATGGACACATTACTAAAAATTGCATAAGGACATATTTCAAGGGAAGTTACAGTAGGTGGCTAAACCAAACTACATGTTTTAGTTGCTTGAAGACTAGTCATATCAGCAAAAACTATCCTACAAAGTCAAAAGCACCAAAAACTAAAGTCAACAAAGGAAAAGAGAAGATTGATGTTGAACAAATAAGAGGACAAATGAATAAGACATGGAAGAAGAAAGGTGAATGCAGCACATCAAATGGAGAGATCACTTCACCCAAGAGGTCAAGTGATCACACCTCATCTAATTAAGCAGAAGATAGATACATGGGGTTGATACATATAAAGATGTATCATACTTCAGCCCAAGAAAACATAGAAGTACTGCAAAGAAGAAATATGCATGAGAAAAGATGTCAAGTTAGAAGTTAGAAGATGATGTCGAGCTACCTTTGGTTGCTGAGTGAAACCCTATTATTTACCGAGTTGAACAGTTTAGTGGATGCCAAGTAAGAGATGTTAGTAGCTTCCGAGTAAATGAACTTCAATGGAAACTAAGTGTACAACTATAATCACAAATGCAATAATTGTTAGGTTTTTAAACCTAACAAAGGTGAAAATTGTTTATTTTTTGAATCATTCGAACACAAAGAAAATTTGAGCATAGCAAATAAGCAATTCTACAGTGATCAAACAATTATTTGCAACAATTTCAACTATGATTCAACTTCAGTTCATCGATTCACAGGTATTTTCATCAAGTACCAAGCTACGCAAAGGTTGAAATTTTATTTAATTTTAAACCCTAGTTTGGAAAAAGATAGCATCTGGATCAAAATCTACCAAAGGAAAGGAAGGTCTTGAAATTCAATTAGTTAGTAATGAAGTCAAATAGCTAGAGTTCAGACCCATCCCTGAAGTCACTTATAAGAATGATCCTGCTGGTGCCCTATCCATAATTCTTGATAAAGTTGTTATGGTTCAAGACGTTTGAAAGTGTCATAACTGTAAAGTTGGAGCCATAAGAGATTTGGAGATTTTTAATGCATTTGATAAACTGTGTGAAAATGGAAAACTTAAAGAAGAATTCTCCATAGTTGAGAAGAAGGGTCTAACCAAAGTCCTAGTTTTCCCTATTGTTTTCAAAATGGAATGGATAGGCATAGTATTGAGCAGAATCCACGATGGAGCCTTTTGGTTATAGATAGGCCCAATGAAGCTTACAAAGAAAATTTTCCATAGGGTTACTAGTATTCCAACCCTAGATCAGTTGAAGACCCTAAGAAGTGACAAATAGGAAGCCATAGAGAAGAATATAGGTGAAAAATGGAATAATAGGGGAATGACAATAGACACCATTTAAAAACCCCTACTAGATTTTTTTGTGAGAGTCATATCCCACAAATTCTACCAATCAAGTAGACTAAATAGTGTACCATGTATAGTAGTGGATGTTACTTATAAATTGGTGAAGAAAGATCATACATATGATCTTGCAGAGGTCATGCTACAACAGATCAATGAGAATTTGGGAGCTATAAGGAAGTCTAAGGGAGCTTAATGCAAATTTGGCTCAGTTTTGGTTTGTATATTTTTCTATATTATGAAAGCATTCCCTTTAGTAGGCAAGGTGAAATGGGATCTAAAAAAGACCATTGTTGAGCAAATAAATAGATTCATTGATCAAATGGGTGAGAATTTTGATGCCCAAATGACTAGCTATTTTGAGGACTTCAAGAAGTCCATGAATCAAAGGATGAGGATACTAGTCTAACTAATTGAGCAGCATGAAAAGGATATTTTATTTCTTGTGGATATTGATTACACTTATATATAGGTAGTCATACCTAGAGTGAGATGGCTTAGGCCACTAGGTTATGAACTTGATGTTGATCAAGCCTCAGCAACAATAACAACTCTACCTATAGAGGAAATTGACAAGAATGAAAAACATTTTGGAACTTATGACATTGTCAAATCAAGGGTGGTGGTAGACCTTAAGATGGCCACAATAATGAAAAAGAAGGTTAAATTGATCAAGAAGATCAAGAAGAAATTTGGTGTTGAAGAGGTATGCACACCAGAGGAAGATGAAGCAGATGAAGAAGAGGATAACAATGAAAATGAAGAAGATGAACCTCTACAACTGACACAAGGTCTAGGTGAGGAAAAGGAAGAAGGTGCTGAGGAAGAAGAAGCTGAGGAAGCACCTATCAAAACTAAAGTCACCAAGAGGAAGGCTAAAACTCCACCTGCTCCTCAACCCAAAGTAAAGAAAGTGCCAAAACCTGCACCAAAGAAGCCTACTACCAGAGCCACCACTAGAGCTACAACACAAAAGGGTAAAGAAGAGGCAGAAAAGAGGAAGAAAACACATAGGAAGATTGATGAGGAGCCAAGGAAGAGAAGAAAATATGTAGCTCAACCTGACTCAAAAGAACGAAAGATAGAAATATATGATAATGGTCAATTCAAAGTGGTAAGTCATTCACCTAAGTCTTCAGTGGATAAAATATGCACAAAGATTAAAAATGATAACTTAAAGGATTTAAAGAATTTAGATTTTAATAAGCTCACTAAGGAAGAGAAAAATAAAATAGAGGAATCTGTGTATGCTATGATGGTCGAGTACAAGCACACACCTCTAGAGCTAGATGGATCAATGCCCAAAGAATTGTATAAAATAGTAGAAGACAAATGGTATTTTTGCTTACAAATGGAAAAGGAAATAAGGGAATCTAATTTAGCTAGATTGTTGCCTAATTTGACTAGGGGTCAAATAACTAATGTAGCCAAGAGGCACAATAGTAGATTTACTCCTAAGTACAGAGCATTTTGTATTTTGCAAAATAAAATTGAAGATGTAGTCAACAAATCCATGAGATTGTGGAAAATAATTTATAAGAAAATTCATGATGTTTTTGATGAAGAATACAAGGCAGAAGCAAGTGCCAAGAAAAAGGAAATGAAAGAAATAGGAAGAAGGAGGAAGATAAGAAGGAAGAGGAAAAGAAGGCTAATGAAGAGAAGAAAGTGGAGGAAGAGAAGAAAGATGAAGAGGAGAAAGAGGAAGAAAAGGGTATAGATGACTAGCAAGAACAAAGTGTGCAAGACACACAAATATCACCTCCTAGTCCTCCTCATACCACCATAACACTTGCAGATATTATCAAGATTAAGGATGTTATTGACACTTCTGGTGAAAACATCAATCCATTAATTGCAGAGGATCTAGAAAAAATCCTTGACCAATCAACACAAGTAGCTAGATTATGTACAAGCCCAATACTAGTCAGTATTGATGAATTGCAAAAGGCAGTAGTAAAATCAAAGGAATTCAAGGTGCAAACACAAGAACCACCTTTGACAACTCAAACTACTAGAATCCTATTCCTTCCTCCACCATATCCACCAAAAGAAGTGATAGACGTACTTCAAGTACTGAGTACTACAACAGCAGGGAAAGACAAAGAGAAAATAGAATAGCCAAAAAGCACACCCCTAGCCATTCATAGTGGAAAGGAGAAATGAGTTGAAGAGAAGGAAGACACAAGACATGAGGAGGAATCTGTAGTACAAACTTTGGTTGAATTACCAAAAATAGGTACTCCCACTCAAACTCTTCAAAAATTGAGCTTTGAAATGCTAGCATTACAAATTAGAACACCAAGCTCGAGCTCAACAAAAGTAGCCAAGAAATTTCATTATGGAATTCTTGAGCTTGATGAGGAAATCACAATACCTTACTATGAATTTAGCACTCTCACTGCGGAGAAAATTAGTGAAATACAGAATGCACTAGATAGAAGAAGAAGACAAGAGGTATTGAGAAAAGAATATAAATATAGGCAAGCACTGAATGAGATCAAGGACATCTTTATGGATACCTTTAGCTTGCAGACACATAATGAGTCAATGTCAATAGTAGAGCAACTATCTTATATAGTTGATCAGGTGACAAATGAAGATCATGATACAAATGTAAAATTAATGGAATGGCCAAAAAGGAAGTTTCAAGGAAAGTTAAATGAGAAAATATCTGGTGATATAGCACTATCACAAGTTCAGCTAGCTAAGAAACTGGATAGAGTAAAAATTGCACATAGGAATATATTCTCCCTATACAACAAGTTGTGTGATTTTTCCAACTTCACACAAGAGACTAGCCAGAAGATACTGAGCTTGGAGAGAAATACAAAGATTTCTAGTATGAAACTCCCCATCAATTCAACTCAAAGTGAGAAGCATTTTACTCAAATGCTTCACACTCAAAGAGAATTAGTTGTATTAACAGCAGAAGAGGCTAATACAAAGGCTAAGTTGATGCAAATTCAGTCCTTTATAACCCCTCACTTGGAGGTACTTCATAAGGAGAAAATGTATGTAGAAACAGTCCTCAAGAAATATTCAAATCTTTCTACCTCAGATGGACTTGTACATCTAGCAGTAGAGGTTACCATCTAGCATAAGTCATTAGACATTGCACTAGCAAATTGGGATGTAGCTCTGAAGATACTCCTAGAGGTAAAAAACACATTTTTGGCTAAGCATGGTATTACTCCATAGAACCCTTTGACATCGGTGTCAAAAAGGAGGAGATATATGCATAAGGGGATCCATTTTTTATTACATTCTTTCATTCATTTTGTGAATAAAGTGGAAATTCTATAAATAGCCAAAAAGGGGGAGACTAGTAATAAAGAAGAAATGGGGAGATGCAAAATTTTGAACTTCGCACATATCAGATACAACACAAAGGCTCAGAATGCAAAAATAGGACAAAGGACAGAGAGAATCAAGCACATTAGCATAGAATTTTAGTCTCAAGAATGGCCAAGGCATAATCAACTCAGGGGGAATCATAAGGTATATTGTTACTTACAATATTTTTGAAATTTTGCATGAATGCCAAGCGAATAAAGAATGTACTCAATAAGGTTAAGTTCATAAATGCTTAGTTAAGTGTTTTTGACACTCATGTCAAAGGGGGAGATTGTTGGTTAAAAGAATAGTCTTGACAATTCAATGTCAACACACTTAACCATTTTTCACTATATATGTTGAATACACAATGTATATTGAGAAAACCATAAAAGTAATAGGTGCCAAGAAAATCAAAACATAATATATGCCGAGTGATCTAGGAAATGTACATGTGCTGAGCAATACAATGTTTAACAGGTGTTAAGAAAACTAGGAAAGTAAGAGATGTCGAGCAATCTAGGAATCAATTCATGATGAGCATCAGTAATGTAATGAGTGCCAAGTAACTCAAGATCAGCATAAGAGTTTTTACTTTCACAAACCAAGATGTAAACTATTTTTGGAGCTGACTTAGAAATATTTCAAAGGAGGAAAAGGATAAAGATGAATTATTTACATTCCCTATGCAAATTGCATCCAACCAATCAGAAAAATGGAGAAGGCAAGCAACCAATGAGAAAAATCCAAGGTATGAGTGAGAATTTGAGATTCAATATGGATCATAAATCCATACCTAACTCTAAGTCTTTGCATTCTTTATAAGGAGGTTGAAATCCAATTTCATGTGTGGATAAGACCAATGTATGGGGAAATTAGAGCAAAATTTTAGTGTGAAGAAGGAAAGACTTAGAGAAACAAAGCAACAATTTCATATCAAGTTGATCAAAATAGCACAAGGGACAAGGAACACATACATAAATTAGATCAAGAAAGGATCAGAATGAGAAGAGCAGATTTAGTACCTGAACCCAGTAATTTGAGATTGCATTCAAATAGGTCAAGTGTTCTAATACTAGCTCACAATTGTATTAGAGGTTGAAATCCTATGTTGATAGGTTAGCTTAACAGCTAGGTAGGATAACCTTTGGAGAAGGTCTTGAAAATCCTATGTATTAGGTGGGTTTAACAACCTATTGTAAATCCTCTAACAAGGTGAGACTTCATGTAAGTGTTTGTAAATCCTCTAACTAGGTCAGTATTGACACAATGTAAAGCCTTTAATAAGATAGGCCTTTCACAGGGCAGACCATCAGAAGTGGTTGAACATTGATTGCTGCAGTGATTTTTGTGGGTGTCATCCCACCCCCAGTTTTACCTTCTTATTCCTAGAGGGTTTCTAGGTTACCAAATCTTTGTGTTATGTGTTGATGCATGCTTTCATTTTATGTTTTTTTATATGTTTACATGCATGCAAATTGTTTTTTCAATTATGTGTTAATAAGGGTTTAAAAGGATGAAAATTGGTTACTTCTTATTCACCCCCCCTCCAAAAGTACTCTTCCCATTTTGAATATTCTAACATCTTAAAGGAAAATATAATTATTTTCAAATATTTAAGTGCTATTTGGCTAAAGTGGAGAAGGAAAAAAATAAGATTCCAAAATTCTTTAGATCAAATAGAGGTGGAGAGTTCATATCTAGAGAGTTCAAGATATTGTATAATGAAAGAGAAATCAAAAGGCAGATGTTTGCACTTAGAACTCCACCATAGAATGGTATAGCCAAAAGTAGGAATATATTCATAATGGATTATGCAAGGACATTGATGATGAAGAAGAATGTTTCATCAAAGTATTGGAGAGAAGTTGTTAGGGTTGTAGTCTATACACTAAACCAAGTACAAGTCAAGAAAGGTACGGAAAAAAAACCTTTTATGTTATGGAAATGCACCTAATCTAAATTATTTCAAACTTTTTGGAAGAGATGTTATATAATGAATGATTCAAGGAATGAAAATCTTGATGCTAAAAGTGATAAAAGTATATTCTTAGGTTAGTCCATAAAGAGTAAGCCATACAAATGTTTGAATTCTAACACTAACAAGGTTGTGGAAAATGCAAATGTTAGAGTTGATGAATTTGAACTAGAAGAATGAGGTGGAATGTAAGAAAGAACATGAAGACTAGAGAAATTTTGTATATATCCATGAAGGAGAACCTAACAACATTCTTGAACCAGAGAAACTAGATGAAGAAACACAAAATGTGAACACTATCAAGTCACAATAGAAAGGCCCTACCAAGAAACATCAGCCTACCAAGAATCACATTGTAGAATCCAAGTAATGGGTAGAGAATGTCGAAGATCAAAATGATGAACTTGTGATACAAACAAGAATACAAGAAGAAGAACCTAGAGTGATTGAACATGTCAAACCAAGTGAAAATAGTGAACATAAACAAGAATAAATAAGAAAAGAATATTCTCTAGAAATGTATGTGAGGAGAAATCATAAACCACACCAAATAATTGGAGACAAAGATTTAAGAGTTATGAAAAGAAAAAGACTGAGTGATACATGTTTATTGTGTGAGTATGATCCTAGATCAGTCAAGGATGCACTTGAGAATGAAGATTGGATTACAACCATGAATGAAGAGATTGAGAAATTTGAAAATAAAAATACATGGAAACTAGTACCTGGACTAAATTACAATAATTTAATTGAAAAAAGTGGGTACTCAAGAACAAGATGAATGAGAAAGGTGAAGTCACAAGGAATAAGGAAAGACTAGTTTGTAAAGGATATGCACAACAAGAAGGAATTAACTATGGATAAAATGTTGCTCCAGTAGCAAGGTTTGGAGTAAGAAGTTTGGTTGCATATGTTACATACAAAGGATTCAAAGTTTATCAAATGGATGCGAATTTTGCATTTCTAAATGGTATATTTGAAGAGGAAGTCTAAATTGAGCAACCTGAAGGTTTTTTTAGCCTAGTAAGAAAAACATGATATATAAATTGTACAAATCTTTGTATGGGTTGAAACAAGGTCCTAGAGCATGGTATGAGAGATTGCATACATACTTGGTGAAAATTGGTTTTGCAAAAACAAATGAAAATAACAATTTGTATCTGAAGAATGAATCTAAGAGAAAGATGTTGTTATATTATAATGTTGTTTCTAGATTTGATTGTGTAAGTTTTTTAGCATCAATATTTTAGATCACACTCTGTGATCCATCATTGGGATGAGAGAGAAGGATAGAGGAGAAAGAATTTTTTTCTTTCTCTTCTATCCCTTTCTCTCTCTCATCCCAATGATGGATCATAGAGTGTGATTTAAAACACTGCTAAAAAATTTACACAATCACTTCTAGGAACAAAATTATATTACAAATGGATTGTAGAAAATTGATTGTTTTAAGATATTGTTAGCTGAATTTTTTTTATGACATCATATTTTGAGGAAAGGATGAATTGTATAAATCATTTGTTGATGATATGAAGAGAGAGTTTAAAATGTGTATATTTGGAGAGATCAAATTCTTTGTTGGCCTACAAGTATATCAGATAAAGAAAGGTATCTATATTACACAATCAAAATATATCAATGATGTACTAAATTCTTTTGGTATGGAAGACTCAAGACCAGTTAGAACACCTATGGTTATTGGACATAAAATTTCAAAGAATGGTGATTCTAAAGAGGTGAGCTAGATATTGTATAGGTCAATGATTGGAAAATAGTAGTATGTAGTTCATAGAACACCTAAGATTGCATTAGAAATTGGAATAGTTGCAAGCTTTCCTTGTAATCCTAAGAAAAATCACATGATGGTTGTGAAAAGGAAACTAAGATAGCTGAAAGGAACAAAGAATTATGGCCTATGTTATAAGAAGAGTATTAAATTTGAGCTAAAGGTGTATACTAATGAAAATTAAGTTTGAAATTTTGATCATAAAAAAAGAACTAGTAGAGGAATTTATTTCTTGGAAAGAAAGTGATTTCATCGAAAAGCAAGAAGTAGAACTACATTTCTCAATCCACAAAAGATTCTAAGTATGTTTCTATAGTAGTAAATTGTTCTAACATTGTTTGGATCAAATGATTGTTCAAAGGTATGAAGGAAAATATTATTGATCTTGTAGTAATATATTGTGATAATACAAGTGTTATAAATATTTCAAATAATCCTATGGTGCATACCAAGAAAAATCGTATTGAGATCAAGTATCATTACTTGAGAGAGTTAGTACAAGACATGGAAGAAAGGCTTGAAATGTGTACACAAAGGATTAGATATCAGATATATTTACTAAGGCATTCCATAAGGAAGTGGATGAGTACTTGAGAGACAAGTTAGGGTTCATTCTCCTCACTAAAGATAACTAAAATGAAATGTGGCATTGTATCAAATGTTATTATTAGAATATCATATACATCGATGTAGAAGAACACACTTTAGGATTTTCCTAAAGGTGTGAATGATGTGAAGAGATGATTTTGATGATGAACCTAATGATAGAGGGAGAAATTATATAAATGAGACTAATGATATCTACATTGATAAGTAGGAGATAATTTCTATAGCAAGTCAAATTGTGATATTGCTATCAAGATTTAACTATGTGATTTTGAGTCAAACTCATTGACCCATGTATAACATTGAAAAGATATCTAACAATGTGTGATATCTACATTGAAAAGATGTATAACAATGTACTCAATGTTTTTATGGTGACTATGATGTCTTCAGTATTTTTGTCAAAGAGGGAGAGACAATAATGAAGACTATTGTTAATAAAGGAAGAGGGAGATGATGAAGACTATAGACAGTGGCATAAGATCATAAGAATAAGTTTGAAGAGTTTTGTTATCAATGAAGTTGACTAAATGAGAATTAGAATGAAAGTAAGGATATTACTAAAGATCTACCTATTGAACACTTACAATGTTGTGCTATTTTTGGATTGCATGGTATCTTGAAGATGTTTCCATGAATGCCAAAAAGGGATATTGCTAGAGCTGCAATTGTTGAGAGCTTAATTGGAACAATTGTTATATTGTCATTGATGTAAAACCTATTGGTAAGAGAAGTGTCAATCCTATTAGATATAAATTCACTAACAGTGTAGAATGCCATATGAATTAGTTGATGAAGAGGATTTGAAAACAAGAGATCATGGCATGACCTAGTGAAAGGTTGAGTTAAGATTTGTAGTGAGATGTAATTACAATGGGAACTTGATAAGTTAGTACTTGACAAGATAATTTGTTCTTCAAATAAATACATGAAGTGTAGAAAATAGTTGGATAAATTTCAGAATTAAAATAAGTCATAATGATAAGATTGACCAAGTATTAATGTTACATGGTCAATAAAGGAGTTAAAGGAGAAGATTAAGGAACTTAAGCATTGTGGAGTAGAATATTGTTGGTCGAGTAGCTGTATTGGATGAATGATAGTGACTGTAGAGTGATAGTAATGACTGAGTTGAACAATGGTGACTAAGTGAGAGAGTTTAATAATGGCTAAATAATCTAGTAAAGACCAAATAGAAGAACATAGTGATGTGTTGGTCTCTTTAAATTTGTTTTTATTAGTGTCACACACATAGTCATTTACTAGGCAGAGTCAAATGGTCATCATTGTGATTGAACTACTCTATATAGGTTGAGTCATGTAAAGACTTGTATATGTTGATCTTTATAGGAGTCAAGCAATTATGTGGTCACTAAGTATTCTCAATGTAAAATAAGTTTGATGTTGACTAAGTAGTTCAAGTTTATACAAGTCAGGCTACACAAAAGGTATCGAGCATAGTAGAGACTGAGTATCATTAGCATATATAGTGAGTGTTGAGTGTTAGAAATAGTAAGTGCCAAGAAACACATAATTTACATTCAAGTTGGGAATGATACAAACTTTGAAGAAAACTATTTTAGGCCGACATACACATGATATTTAATATTTTTAGAGTTTTTTATAGAGAGTTTTATGTGTTTTATGACATGGATCATAGATCCCTATGTTCTATGATGAACAAATTAGATGGAGAGATGAAAAAAGGAAGCATCTAGAAAAATCTTTATGAAATCTTTAAATAGGGTAAAACCTAACATAGTTTTGCAATGACATGTATGGTATGGTGAAGAGTATGAACATTGTAGAAGAGGTAGAGTGTTCTATTATTACAAAAAAAAGAAAGTGACCTATTCAAGTAGTTAAGGACATAAGAGCCATATCATATCAGAGATCATATCACATTGGAAAGAGGAGATCCAATGTCATCTTATTAGAGAAAAATCAGGATCAGGTACTGAATCAACTTTAACAGATTGAGTTAAGGAAAATATTTTAATAGAGTGGTCATAATAGATCTTTATAAATCTCCTAATAGAGTCCTTACTTTTTTTTAAGTGTGAAATCCTCTAATGAGGTAAGATCTAACAATATCAAAAGATTTTAATAGGGAAGGCCCTTCATAGGGTAGATCATTGGATATGGGAAAACATTGTAACTGTAACAAGTTAACTTTATTACTATAGTAATAAAGATGTGTGGGTTTCATCCCCACCTCATTTGTATTTTCATTTTGAAGTTTTTCTAGGTAACCAAAATATTTGTGTCATGAATTTTCATGCATGTGAATGACATACTAGATTGATATGCTATTATAGTTTGAGTTTATAAGTTATGCATGCATAAGCATTTGGATATGAGATGGTAAATGTAGTGAATACATTATAGAATTATTGAATAGGTTAAAGTGTTATAGATACTATTTCACCCCCTACCCCCACCTCTCAATATCTTGGTGTCCAATTAAGACTTCCAACATGATGATCAAGTGACAACAAAAGAATACTTTATGAAAGAATCTAGATTTGTGTCTGACATAGTTGAAATCTTAGAATAATAAAAGTGTATTAATGATAAGGATTGATTTGTTGTATTATTTAATGCAAGGAAAAAATTAGTTAAGAGATCTAAGGATAATATTATAGGAGATATTTCTATAAGTTTTTAGAATAGAAGAAGAAGAAGAAGTTGGAAAGCTTCATTGAATATTTTGAATCTAATCATAAACCCTAAGATCTATGATTGTGATTAATCATAAAAAGATCAAAGCTACCTATTTAATGAGGTGTCTAATATGTTTTTATGGGTTTTTGTACTAGAAGCTTATGAAGACAAGTAGTTGACAAACTTGCAAGGATTTTCGCAAAGTTTGTGAGGTGAAGGATTGGTTGAAGAGTTGCCAAGCAGATCTGAGATGATGAGAATGATAGAGTCCAATTAATGAACTAGGGTTGAGCTAAATAGATATCTAAATTTTCAAAGTGAGTTTTAGTTTATCAAATCAAATTTTTTCTATTACTTTCTAACCATTGTAGTAGTTGTTAAATCATTTTCATAAGGTTGACCTAATAGTCATTTGTAAATCCTTTAATAGAGGTGACATTCTAATGGAATGTTCTTAAATCCTCTAACAAGGAAACTCCTAATAGGGTGATTAAATCCTTTAATAGGGTCACATCAAACAATGTATTTTGTAACCTTTAATATGGTTGGCTCCTAAAAAATCTCACTTTAGAAGAGTGAAAAGGTAGTAGCATGTTACTAGTGATTTTTACCAAATTGGATTTTGATGAAGGTACACTCTGATACCACTAATGAAGGGTCACTCTGATACCATTGATGAGATTGCACACCACCCTCACAAACTCATGACCAATAAAAATATGAAGATAAAATGTTTCACAAAGCATTCTTTTATAATACTTGAAAGTCCTTATAACATCAACAAGATGGTATTATAGCTATGGCTTCTCTAAAAAGAAGCTTACAAATTCGTCAAGATGAGAGAACTCCCAAATAAGAGCTTCCAAACTAAGAACTTTCACAAGAAGAGCTTACAGTAAAAAAGCTTCACCAAGAAGAATTTCACAACTAAGATCTTCTACAATAAGATCCTTAACCTCCAAAGCTTAATTACAAATGCTCATATTCTTTACTTAGATAGGAACTCACCACCCAAGATATTAGAAACACACCCAATTTGGGATAAAAAGGTAAATGCAAATACCTTACAAAAAATATTAAATTCTCACCCAAATACAACTAAGCATCACCATGTGGGCCAATTAGAAAATTGCATTTCCTTTGTGGATCACAACAAATATTAGATACATGATTTAAGGAACTTTCCACAAACTTCTAAGATGCCATCTATACACCTCGATAAATGAAATGACATCTATTTTTCTTATTTTCCTTTTTATGCCACCCATGGACCCTAGTAAATGAAAAATCATTTTTCTCCATTTTTCTATTTTTTAATATTTCCTTCTATTTTCATCACTTTCTTTCTCCATTTTATTTTTTAATAATTTTTATCACATGCCCTATTATTTTTTGATGCAAGATGCTCTTGCATCAGGTTTCTAAGTTAAATCCCAATGTCAAACATTGAGTAGATGTTTGTTGTGTGCTTATGCTACTTATTATTTTTTAAGTTTAAGTTTAATGTTAATTATGATAATTTTTTGCAATTCAACACATTTAGAAGAGAGCTATAATGAAATGAATAAGTTTGATTATAGTGAACATTTATGATCAATAAATTATTGGGTTAATTTTGTCTTTTTTTTTTCTTTTTTCTTTTTTTTATACAGCTAGATCACCCCCCCCCCCCCCCCCCCCAACTCCCGCCACCCCCCTCTTAGTTATTCCAAATATTCTAATAGTATTTATTTAAAATGCTTAACTAAGACAACCCATTTAACCCTACAAAGTACAAAAATGAAAACATAATCAATCAGAAAGTAACAAGTAACAAATTATGAAAAGTGAAAGATTATTTCAAGCCTAAGTTGCCTCTCTTTGTTTGTATAAGGGATTGCACTCAGTTGTAAATTGGGCATCACCTTGACTTTAAACTCTAAGAAATGAGAAAACATAGGATTGAAATGATAACAAATTGAAAGAGGTTCAATGTAAAAGTGAGTGATGAAATTGTGAGATACGAGTGTTGTTTATATAATTTTTTTGAAAATTCATTAACGATTGAGATCAATTTGGAAAAATCATGATCAATAGTTAAATATCAAAGAGACTGGAGAGATAATTATAGTTTTTTTAGTTTTAAACTAAAAAAGACGTAGGATAAAATCTAAGACATTTTCATTTTCTTGGAGAGATAAAGTTTCCAAAAATTGAAAATGAAAACTTTGACCTATTTTCTAATTTTGGGTTTTCAAAAAAAAATGATTTTTTAATTTATGAGGATTTTCTAGTTTTCAAAAATTGTAATTCCTCATAATTTAACTTTTTTAGATTTTTAGAAGATTTAATTGAATTAAAAATTTAATTAAAATTGAAAGATGATATTAGTTGAAATTAAATGGAAGTTGATTGAAATTGAAATTGAAAGAAATAAAGATGAAACTAAATATAATTTAGAATTTAATTTAGTAGAGAGGAATAAATTAGTTAATTTAAATAATCAATAACTACTATTTAAATGATGGGAAATTAAATTTAATTAACCGACAATGGTCAATTAATTAAAGGTTAAATAATTAAATAAACTTAATTATTTGATTAAAGTTAGGGAATGAGTAAATGATGCAAATAGTTGATTATAAAGGAAATAAGATTATTAATTATTAATTTACAACCCTTAATTAACATAAGAATAATTAGTGCATTAAATCTAAACTCACAACTAAATCCATTTTTGGGTCTCTATACCTAGTTCTTCTTAAGGGGTTAAAACTAATTATTTATGAGCATTTTAATATTCCTTTCTTGATTGCCATACTCTTTCCATTTCTATGTCTAAGGAGGATGGGGTTAGTTATGGGGAGTATGCACATGAATATTGGGATACTGATGTTGGTGAGGATATTAGGGAGTCCCCTCCCATTAAAAGACCCAAATTGGAGGGTAAGTCTCATGTCTAGAGTAAAGGTAAAGATAAGGGTAAGGCCTCAGTCCCTCTTGTTACTTGGCCTCAAAGAGTGTGGGTAAGCCTAAACTTGGTTATGAAAAAGGCAAGGTGTTTGTGTTTGATTCCACCCCTTTTATTTTCACTCAAGGTGATATTTTACCTCCTATTTTTGAGGACTTTTCTAGTGAAAATGGTACTATTAATATTATGAATCTTAGAAAAGTTTATTTGTATGAGATTAAAGACCTTAATCTCAAGCAATAGGCTCTCTCAAGAAAGATGGATAATATTGACCGACTCATGTTGTTAAGAATAGTGCAAAGGATTCTATGACTAAAGAGATTTGGACATCAAGGGGATAAATAATTCCTCACTAATTTCCTTTCTCAAACTATGAAGATAAGGTGAATTTTAAGAAAGACTACAATGAAAAAGTTGGGGAGGTGGAGGCAAAAATGAATAAAATGGATACTACTATGCATGTAATCATGGAAAAAAGTCATAAGGTGTCCAAATATTTCACTGAACATGTGATCATTTGGTAGTATAATTAGAGCACACTAAATAAGATAAGTCATTAAGAAGATAGATTTTTAAAAGAATATCATTTTGAGACAGTTTTCTACCTAGGAAACACACTCATGCAAACACTAAGAATAGGCTAGTGAATCATGATTTAGAGATTGAAGAGATAAAGAAGGAAGACAAAAATATCAATCAATTGATGCTCAAATCTATTGAGTTGTTGAGAAACCTTTCTAAATTATGACCTAACTGTTCATTCTTCTATGTCTTGTTACTAGTGTTTTCTTGATTTGTTGTTCCATTTTGGTCCTTGATTATTTTTCTTTCCTTCTTTTATCTTATTTTGTAGGCTTTTTGTCTAAATTTGGTTGTTTCTACGCTTTGAATGTTATTTTCTTTGTTTTCCTAATGTAAAGGGTTTTATATCCTTTAAGCCCTATTTTTACCTTAATAAAAAACTTAAGGCAACATTCAACCTAATATTATTTAAAATTTGCATTTAGTAAAGAATTGTATTTCAAAACTCAAAATATGGTAATCTAGGTATTATAATAAAATGTTTTTCTAATTTTTCTAATCAAATTTTATTAAAGAATCATTTTTAAAGAATTTTAATTTTATAATTATTTGAAAGAAAAAATTCATATTCTATATTTATAAATATTAAATTATTTTTTTGTTGAACTGAGTGAGGGATGTGATTATTGGGTGGCATGTCACAAACCTAGAAGGAACCGGTTACATGAGAAAAGGAAAGACTAGAGGAAGAATTTTGACATAGAAGAATGGGTATAAAATTCTAAAAGATAAGCATCTTTTGATGACATAAGGGAACAGGGTGAGAAACATAGAAATAATAAAAATAAAAATTGTGATCTACCTTTCAAACACAAATCAAAATAATGATTCAAGAGAAGATTCTACTATGCACTAGGAAGATATAACCAATGGCATTGGCCTAACATCATAGAAATATTTTTTCAACAAAATATTGAATATGTCCCATCATAATATTTTTCACTTAAGAGAAAACAATGTTAACCTAGGAAAATGATTCTAGTAAGGCAGATTTGGACCTAGCACATGAGAAAGATAAAAATATGTGAAAAAGCTTCTTGAAAGCCAAGACAGAAGAAAGTGATTCCTTTCAGAAATGTAAATGATTCAAAGGTACAAACTTTTATGGATGAATTTAATAAGAAAAGGATTCATGGGATAGAGAAAGGAAAATGAATCCTCCAAATCGAGATAAAAGTAATGATAAAGACAAACATGAAATGCAATACATGCTAAGGAACCTAAGAGGATGACAAATAAACCACTAAAGTAGCATAATAAGTTTTTTAGAAGTAAAATTATTTCTTCAATTAAATATCGTGATTATATTTACCCACTATGAATTTTCAATTGAAGATAAAATAACATATCATATTTATATTCATGAGAAAACATAAATAAAATATAGTCTATAACATTGAGTTGTGTCCTCTATGGGTTCTATATTATTGCTTCTAAGAAACACAAATACAACACACACACACACACACACACACACACACACACACACACACACACACACACACACACACACACACACACACACACACACACACACACAGCTTGAATTATAATAAAATAAAATCTCATTTAATATAAACCTTGTTACCACCATAATTAGGCTTATTTTTAAACATTAATTTAGAATATTTCTAGTTTATTTTCTAACATGATACTGATAACATCAAATCTAAACATAATGATAACATATCATTGAGAATATTGATATACCTATTTTCTAAACTATCCTTTTCATAATCCATTTACAATTATATTAAACATAATTACAATTACATAAATCTCTCTATAGAGTGTTTAATTAAAAAATAGATATAATAATGAATTATACATGACATGATACAACACATAAAGAAATATCACCAAAAGACATGAATAAATGTACTAAAAATAGGATCCATTCCATGCTCATGAATAATTTTTAATTATAACATAAGTCCAATAATAGTTTTTATGTTATACTCTTATGCCATTAACTAAAATTTGGACTTGTTTTTATAGACTTTTTTGGGTGATGATGTACCTCGTGACCCTGATGGGCGTGCTTATGGTGGCAATATCGCATGTTCTATCCTCCACTTATGTTTTCTTTTGAATATATATAGGAATAATTGTAATCGATGATAATATGTTTGAACAATATTTTTTTATGCTATAAAAATCTTGTCCATGATATTTCATTCTTTTTTTAATCTAACAATCCTATTCTTCAGCACCTCTTAATGATCCTATGGTGACGCTACCTCTAATGAAGAACATAAACTATGATGTATTGTCATTTGTAATATTGGCAACATGCACCATGGCCCCAGATGCTACTACACCACCTATTAGTATGTACATCCCTCTTTTTATTTCTCATTTTATTGTGTTTATTTCAGTTGAAATATTAATTTTTAGGGGCATTTCACAATATTGGATTCATTTTATGCAGCACAAGATGCCACACATGATGATCAAGAATTTCTTGGATGCACCCATATTCATTGTATTGAAACGATGGAGAATTGTGCCTTGATCATGAATGATGAAGATAACTTCCCTTGAGAGTTTCCTAGCTTCCAAGTACTTTAAATATTGATCCTTTTTTTACTATACAATCTTATACTCATAATCTAATGCAATAAACCCCTATGCAAACCCTTACAATAACTAATGATCTCATGATTATTTATAGGGAACAATGTTTTTTTATTAAAAACTTAGTGATGAGTGTCTATGTATATTTGGGCCTACCATACATATAGGGTGGAACATTATATCCAAACTAAAACCCCAATCCACTATCTTGATTTCATAACATTTCTAGAATAGTTTTCCTCGATCCATTAATGAATCTAACAATTTTTCTTCTTCTTAAAAGGTGGAATATCTAAAGTCCAAAGTTAAATGATGCTCTCATTGATAGTATGACAAACTATTTTAGACCTCATGCATTTAAAAAACTTAAGCTCCTTAAGAATGTAGGGTCATTTTTTAGGCACATTAGGGACCACTACAAGGCTAAATTAGAAAAGAACCTTAAGTATGAGTGCCTCCTCCTACATTTCTGATTTAGAATGGAAAAATATTAAGTTGGATGTAGGGGAAAGAAGCAAAAGACATGGAGGAAAAGTATAAGAATATGGAAAAAGAAGGTATGTGATATTCTTAAGAATGTAATTGTGTACTAAATAGTCTTTATATTTATATGATCTAACATATTTTAAAAATATATATATTTCCTTATACATCAAATGCAAGACATGAAAGAGTAGATAAGAATGGGCAACACAAGCTTGGTTTTGGTGGTTACCCAAATCTTTAATCCACATAGTTAAAATTATGAAAAACTATATGCAAATATTCATAAACTAAAATCAATTTTGTTTTGATGAAATAATACAACAAATATTTACAATACCAATAAAAAATGTAGGGCTTTGAGTTCAAAAGAAAGCTCTTGGAAGAGGAAAACAAATAGCCTTCAAACAATGCTACAAAGTCATGGCTAGGAAGTTAAAGGAAATGAATACACAAGGTTTTGTTGAGGGATCTATTGTGGTAAATAAGCCAAATGAATTTTATTTCAAATTGAATACTTTGCCAATTTATGCATTTGATGTTAAGTTCCAACATAAAGTCAGTATATTTGTTTTAAGTAAGAAAGAAATGATAACAATGCACATGACATTAGAATGAAGCATTCCAATCTTAGTACACCACCAAAGCATGATGAAGTTTTTGGTTTGGATGTACATCATAGTGCTCATGGTATACATTTTCTATTAAAAATTCTAAATATAATTATTAGTACAAGTAAACATCTTAAATTGAAATTGATAATACAAATAAAAATTTAATTGTAATATGTATTTGGATTAACGAAACCTTTTGTGTTACAATTGTAGAGGATGTAGAGGCTACTAATTGTGATGATTACAAAATGATAGCATTACATTCATAACACATGCACACAATTTTTCATTTCAAAAACTATTCTTTATACCATTTTTTTTGTATTCTCAGCCTTGATACTCTCACCTCATACCATCTACCCTATCAAAATTTCAAATAATCTCCCACTTTAGAATTGATGGCAACATATAGGAAAATTGGCTAAGTCCCAAAACTCAAAATCTTAAAATTTGTGAATCTTTACATGGCCTTTAACAAAATTTCAAAATGTGGATCATTTTCTATTTATACCATCTTACATCCTTGTATCTCCTAATTAAAGTAATCATATTACTCTCCCTCTGACTATAATCTATCTTATATGTCCCTTTACAAATTACATATAGAATATATTCCATCTTGTATATGTTAGATACAATTGTTTAATTTTTTGTTGTCTTTGATGTTACACAAATGTCATATCAGTTATCAGTTAGAGTCTACCAAGCTCAATTGGTCAGTACGGCAAAATATAGAGTCTACTGAGCTCAGTTGATCAACAAGGCAAAATACAGAGTCTACTGACTTTAGAAAATTAGCAAGGAAGGTTGACAGTGTCTACCAAATATTCTCAAGCTTTATCTTGTGTAGATAGTTGTTGCTGAGCTTTCAAGGTTAAGTAAGACAATTCAGTGTCTACTGAGCTTACTAGGTCATCAAAGGGAAATATGGCAAAAAATAGTTCTTACCAAGCTATCACAAAGGAAAATAGTTCTCACTGAGTTCACTCGGTAGCCAAAGGATTTTACAAATATTACAATGTTAACCAAGTTGAGATGGTTAACTTAGGAAATTATTTCTAGAGCAGTGTTTACTGAGCAGGGTCGGCCAATGAAGGATTTCATTATTTTGTGAAATAAAGTTTATTTTTTTAATGTAACATTTGTAGCCAACTGATGTATGGTATATTAGTAAATGTAACTTGTGAATGAGCCGACTTGATAATCTGAATGGTATATATAAGAGGTCAAGTTGCAAATTCTAAGTGTGTGATGAATTTGATGTGAAAAAAATGTGAAGGACTGATTATTGTGAGAGAAAATTTTGAAGGATGATCAAAGATCATTGAGGAGTAGCAAAGCTATATTTGATCAAGGAGGATCTATTGGTGGAGAATAGAGATCTGTAATCAACAAATTTAGTTGCATCATATTCAAGTCAATTCATTGTTACTTTCTAACCATTGTAGCAGTGATTTCAAAATCTCTTAACAGATTTGGTTTAGTAGCCATTTTGTAAATCCTCTAACAAGGTGATAGTTTAGTTGAATTTCTCTAAAGATCTCTAACAAGGCCACTCTTAATAGGGTGATTAAATCCTCTAACAGGGTAACACCTAACAGTGTATTTTGTGTTGGAAATGATTGAAATGATCATAAGAAAAGTTGTTGGAATGATATATGAAACTGGTAAAGAATGTTCTCAATCATTTTTTTGTCATTGATGTCAAACTTGCTACTTGCAGGAATGACAATTACTTTAGTGATCCAAATACTATAAATTAGTTGATTGTCAAGGAGGAGGCAATCAATAAGATGTAACTAGAACACCTAGAGAAAGGTTGAAGTTATGATGTTGTAGTGAAGTACAAGGATCAACTAAGCCATTGATGAAAAAGTGTATTTGATGAAATAATATAAGATACAGAGAATGGGCACACTGAAACATATCAAAGATGTAAGGTTTTAGCTAAGACATTTGTAAAGCTTAGCTAAGTTCATTAGAGAGAAGGAGTTGAGCAAGCTAGTATGTGTCGAGCAAATTCCTAGTAAGTGCCAAGTAAACTTCAAGTGTTGAGCAAGTTCAAGTGCTGAGTAAACTTCAAGTGCCGAGAAAGTTCAAGTGCCAAGTAAACTTCAAGTGTCAAGAAAGTTCAAGTGCTGAGTAAACTTCAAGTGTCGAGCAAGTTCAAGTGCTGAGTGATATTGAGTGCCGAGCAGAGATAGGTGTCGAGTAACACAGAGATGCCGAGCACCAGTAAAACCAATAGTGCCGAGTAACACAAAGATGTCGAGAACCATTAAATCAATAATGCTGAGTTGCTACATTATTTTGAAAATTGAAGATTTTTTGGATCTAAGCTGACAAGGTTGTTATCTTGAAGTTTGTGAATTAAAATGGAAGATAAGAATGATGAGCTGGTGGCACAGAACACCATGTAAAACATTTTAAGGATACAACTGATGAAGTTTGAAGATAAGAACAAGATATGAGGTAGATACATTGTATCCTACCTAATCCATTCGAAACCCTAAAATTGGAGAGGGAGAAATGAGCGGCAAAGGCAAATCAGATTTCTATTTAAGGAGTCATAAGTTAATGAAAAAAGAGAGAGAGGCGGTCAAGCATGAAATGCTGAAGGAGGTGCTAAGGAGATAAGAGAGCATAGTGACTCTATTTTAGTAATAAGACTTAAATGTCCCTTTTATGATTTTTTATGATATCTCAAGCCTCTAATCCAATCTTTAAAATCAAACAACCAATATTAAAAAGATCCACCAATTTCTCAATAAACCCCAAATCGAGTATGCTCGAAATAGTGCCAAAAACTTCACAGCTTCACATATTATTAATAAATTTGAAAGTGGAAATTTTTATAGAAATTTCAGCAGAATAAAAGCCTCCAAAATTACATTTCTAGATTTGTATAAAATTTACACAACAGCTCCCAAATGGAGGATAAAAACAATGCTCATTGAGCTCCCGAAAACAACACAGAACAGCCCAGAAACACCACAAAAACACTAATAATCTATCAAAAAAGTATAATCATGACCAAATAAATATATTAAGCTTTATTTTAACATCTAAATGTCTGATATACAGCAGCAACCAAAACTGATATGAAATACTCAACCGAAAACACCAAACTCTTACAAAAAATGCACCTGAAAACCCACAAATCTGCACTGTTCAGCACAAAGGAAAACTTTGCATGAGCATGCACATGGAATGGCTAAAAATCCCATCCTTAGAATTCCTATAAAACTATAAACTCCCATTTTTGGTTCTCCTTCTCCATAGGTTTGGCAGCCTCTAAAGAACAACAAAGCAATGCGTAAAAATCAAGTTCTGGAATCAGCCCAAAATGCCCAAACCCCTTAAAAGAGGGCATAACCCTAACTCACATCGAAGAGAGGTTAATGAAACATATTTTAATAATAATTTTCATTTATTAGTCCAACAGTTTCCAAAGATTAACCCCCTTTTTCCAAAAATTCACCTTCTTGGGCCTACCTGCCTTGACAAAAATTATTATTTTTAATTATTTGAAAAGGGGACATGACAAGTCCTCCCCTTCCAAATATTTCTTGTCCTCAAGCAATGGCTGAACAATAAACCAATCAATCGACCTGGATCCCAAATGTAGTCATGAACTATACTATTGTAAATTAACACAGGCTCCTGCAATATCATCTGCAATATAACCAAGAGGAATCCATTATCAACCTGACAATTAGTGATCAACCAAACTCCAAAGTCACAACTTCCACAGTCAGAAACCCATGAGACACAAACTCTTAGAACATCAAAACCCAAGTAAAGTGGACAAATCAAACTACCAACATAGTAAATATCGTCAATGCATCCCACTGGCCTATATGGAATGTACAATCCAACTCTGCAACAATGGTGAATGCTCTTGAATAAAACTGTACCATGTATGGAGAATCCACACACTGTACAACTCCTGTAGTCAACACAAATCTGCAGATCATCGGCCACTATCTCATAACCATAACTCCCATGCACCCTTGATTGTGAGAAGCCATCACAAGATAAAAAACAAGAAATGGAACCCAAACCAAGTTTTCTTGCCATCAACTCCTCAACACAAGGATCAAATGATAATTGATGTACATACCCTACAATATAATGTTGATAAAAAAAACCAACCTTAGTCAACAACTCACCATGAACAAGTGATACAACCCACTATGACTAATCAGCAGCTAAGTGAGGAGATGTCATAGCCAAAGGAGTAGAATCAATAACAACACCTGCTGAAGCATCACTCCAAAACTCCTACTCTAAGTCATGTATTATCAAGTTGTTAACTACATAACCTATTGCCATGTCATGCCCATCACAACTCTTATCCCAAGGTGTCAAACTATCCCATAACTGATGATAAGCACTAGGAACCAAAGTACATCTTTGTATCATCATCTCATCAACATGGTCATCAAAGGTGAATTGATGAGCATACCTCACAATGTAATGTCAATAGAATGTGCCAATCTCAGTCAGTGGCTTAGACTGCAATCTAGATGTAACTAACTACAATTGATCACTAACCAAGTTGGAACTAACTACTACCTCTGAAGACATCGCCAAGGGAGTAGTATTACTAGCAGGAACCATACTAACTATCGGCTCACCAACATCACACATGGTCTTTAATACATCATCTCTAGTCTTTGTGCCATTAGTAGTAGAGGTCACCACCGTGTCTGGCATACCACAACAATCTGCTGCAGCACCCAACTCAACTGAACCTGACTCTAGTGGGGATGAACCCGATATGCTAATGTTAGTATCAAGGATGGATGCATCCCCATCTCCACTATATTTGACAATCTTGATCATGGATATCCTCATATCACCAGACACCACAGCTTGTGACAGTATAGAATCTGGTAGAGATTGTAGTTGCTCTAACTCCATGGTCACCTTAGCCAAATGAAACTGTGACTCCTTGAAAGCCAACTGTGTACTCTTAAGAATCTCAGAAGTCACCTCAAGCTGCTGAGTAAGCTCACTCACCTCATCTTCCTTGGCCAAAAATGCATTGTATGCTATACTTCCCCACTCCATAAGCTAATCTCTATCAGCTACCAATTGCATATAATCCTGTCTCAAAATCTGGATAGCCTCCCATAAAGAGTGGAACTCTTTCAAGGAAAGATAACTACCTCCCTGCTCATCACTAGTAGGAGAACCCCATCCATAAACTGCTAACAATTGATGAACATCATCAAAATGTTGGCAAGCAATACCAATGTCCCACTCACTAACTCTCAACTGACTAGACACATGATGGCACTAGCTAGACTGTATCCTACAAACCTCCTCTAATGCACTATCTAAAGGAGTATCCTCAAGGTTATTGGTCTCTAGAGTATTACCATCCATAACATGCGAATCAACTCCAAAGCTCATATCAACATATGGAGTATCAAAAACTATAGCACTGCTATCCAACTCCTCTGTACCAAAAGAAACCACCAAGGAAACTAAGTCTTCAAAACTGCCCACTGCATCCTCCTAGATGTCATCAATGCCAATATGATCCTGAGACTTATCTGTACACACTGCCAAATATAAAAGATCATCAACACATTCCAGCAAAAATGGTCGACTGGATATATGAATAAAGCCCAACACCGGTGTATAAAAACTAATACCAACATCGGATAAGCTACTAGCACAAGAAAAGACAACACCGTGCAATCTGCTAATCAAATCCATGATAGCACCCAAACAAACACTGCTACCAAAAAGTGTTAAAGATCTCCAGTCAACTGAATCCCAAACGCCAATATAACAATCTTGAGTCCATATCTGTAAACTAGAATCAGCTAGTAACTCAAGAAAACTCCTCACCTGAGTAATATGACCAATACCAACTAACTCCACATACCTTTCATGATCAAATAATGAAGTCACAATACTATCTTTGTTCACTTTCAGCTGGCTAGAAAAATCATGTGAAGTACTACTAGCCTCAACCTCATGTGACAAAGCATCTAACTATGCCCGGTACTCTTTCTCAACAAAGTCATGAATGCTCAATGTTTGCTCATCTCTACTAGGTATCTCACCATCATGCACAACAACATCCTCATAATCATCATCTAAACCCACTACGTTGTAGTCACTGCCTGTTGTAACTATACCATCCTGAATACCTATGACATCACCCTTTGATGACTTGTATACAATTATCTCAGTTTGAGTATCAAGTTGACCATTACTATCAATCTGCATAATATCCTTTCTCACTACCTCCTATGGCGGAGTAGAATCTAAGACCTTTGCTTGGCTATAAGCTAGTTTCTCAAGCTCCTCATGCAAGTTCTTGGTAATTGTGTCACCTGCCTTGTGAGAAAATCTGTCAAATAGAAATCCAATCAACTTATCCACCTTAGCTGGGTCGGACAACATGTCATTCATCATACGGTGGTGCTCAACCAACTATTTAGACATGTCATGGCTTATTTTCCTAAGTTTATCTCGAATGTCTAAATAACCATCCTTTCTACTATTCTGACTCTGGATATCAATTGTCCAAGATCGTGTCCTCTGAGACTCTATACTATACCTGTCCATTTTGAATAAAGTAGAGTGTAACCCCAATAGGTTATAACTTCTTCAAACACCAAGAACTAACATGCAAATGATTAGAAGTAGCATGCAACCATAGATTTTGACATGCAGCTGATTAGAAGCAACATGCAACCACCAAATTCACTAAGAATTAACATGCTAATGATTAGATGTAGCATGCAACCATAGATTTTGACATGTAGCTGATTACAAGCAACATGCAACCATAGATTATGACATGCAAGATTTGGGTAGTTGTCAAAACTGACATGCAAACTTCTACAAACCCTCATGCTGGCAAGATCATAGCTCTGATACCACTAAAATGTCCCTTTTCTAATATTTTATGATATTTCAAGCCTCTAATCATATCTTTAAAATCAAACAACCAATATTACAAAGATCCACCAATTTCTCGATAAATCCCAAATCGGGTATGCCCGAAATAGTGCCAAAAACTTTAAAGCTTCACATATTATTAATAAATCTGAAAGTGAAATTTTTTATAGAAATTTCAGCAGCATAACAACCTCCAAAATTACATTTCCAGATCTGTATAACATTTACACAACAGCTCCCAGACAGAGGATAAAAACAATGCTCATCGGGCTCCCAAAAACAACACAGAACAGCCCGAAAACACCACAAAAACACTAATAATCTATCACAAAAGTATAATCATGACCAAATAAATATATTCAATTTTATTTTAACATCTAAATGTCTGATATAAAGCAGCAACCAAAATTGATATGAAATACTCAACCGAAAACACCAAACTCTTACAAAAAACACACCCGAAAATTCACAAATCTGCACTGTTCAGCACAAAGGCAAACTCTGCATGAGCATGCACATGGAATGGCTTCAAAATCCCATCCTTAGAATTCCTAGAAACCTAAAAACTCTCATTCTTGGGTCTCCTTCTCCACAGGTTTGGCAGCCTCTGAAGAACAACAAAGTAATGCGCAAAAATCAAGTTCTGGAATCAGCCCAAAATGCCTCCAAACTCCTTAAAAGAGGGCATAACCCTAACTCACATCCAAGAGAGGTTAATGAAACATATTTTAATAATAATTTTTATTTATTAGTCCAACAGTTTCCAAAGATTAACCCCCTTTTTTCGAAACTTCACCTTCTTGGGCCTGCCTACCTTGACAAAAATTATTATTTTTAATTATTTGAAAAGGGGACATGAAAAAGACCCCTGATATGGATGCATTGGTACAATGAGTTAGAATACTCAAGGAGGTGAAGCTTGAGAAGAAGTCAAGCAGTCAGAGCTGAAGTGATTGAAGCCAAGAATTAGGATTGAACTAAAATTGTGATCTGAAATCTGCAAAGTATGTTGTAAGTTATATCAGATCAAAAGACCATTATTGTTACTTTCTAGCAATTGTAATAGTAAAGTTTAAATCCTATGGACTTAGGTTGGTTTAATAGCCATGAGATAAATCCTTTAATAGGGTGACATTCCAAGTGAATGTTCTAAAGTCCTTTAACCAGGCTCATTCCTAATAGTTTGGTGAAATCCTCTAACAAGGTCACATTTAATAGTGTTTTGTAAGCCTTTAACAGGGTAGGCTTTTAACAGGGCATCACTTCAGAAGAGTGAGAATCAAGTAGCATGTTACTGGTGGTTTTTTCCAAATTGGGTTCCCACATAAATTATTGTGTCATGTGTTGATCTTGCATGTTTTATCTTTGCATGTTGATTTACTGTAACTTGCTAATATGGTTGATTTAAAGTTTGGATGGATGAAAAGTGTATGGATTCATTAAAAGTAGTGAAAAAATATTAATAGGGCATTTGGACCTTGGATAACTGATTCACCCCTCCTCTTAGTTATTCTAAAAAATTCTAACAATTGGTATTAGAGCCTTACTGTTGACTCAGTTTAAAGGAACTATAAGCAGAAAAGATCAAAATGCCTAAGAGAGAAGTTCTCAAGCTCAATAAAGACAACTTTGTTGCATGAAAAAGATTTATGAAGCTACATCTTGGATCCATGGGAGATTACGCCCAAAATTTAATTATCACTAAACATGTAGATCCAATAGGTACTCCTACTGCAGAAGATATGAAAAACAAGCAAGAACACAATCAGATAATGCTGAAAATTGCCTCTGCACTCAGCTATGCTGAATTTGATGATATCAAAAGATGTGATACTGCATTCAAAATGTGGAAATCCCTATCAGACAACTATGGAGGAGATCAGAATGTACAAAGAGCAAAAAGAGAGAGTCTTAGAGGAAAGTTTGATGATATAAAAATGAAGGAAAATGAGAATGTTGCTTAGTATGGTGCAAGAATAAAGGAATTGGTAAGTGCAATAAGATGCTTGAGTGGTCAATTGGATGAAGATACTATTAATAGTAAGTTCTTAAGAACCTTGCTTCCTATCTATGCTATTAGAGTATCAACAATACAAGAGCTAAGATGTATACTAGGAAACAATCTAAGTTTTGAAGGTATAATAGGTAGACTCACTGCATTTGAGTTATCTAATTTTGACAACTACAAACCAGAGAATGTTGAATTTTCCTTTAAGGCCAAGTTATCACTAAAAGATGTTGAATAGGTGAAATCAAAGAAAGGAAGGAAAATGAAGTATGTATCCAGTGATAGCAGCACTGATGAGGAAGATGTGGAACAATTGGAAGCATTGCTTGCTAGAAGATTTCATAGAGGTAAAGAAAAATTCAAAGGTAAGATGCCTATCATTTGTTTCAATTGAAATGAAGTAGGTCATATTGCTGCCAGGTGTACACAGAAAAAGGATTACAAGGAAGGCAACAAAAACAAATTTAGAAGAGATGATGACAAAAGAGATTGCAAAGAAAAAGGTAAGAAGTGTTAAATTGTTGAAATTTTTTTTGATGAAAATGATGATGAAGTTGTTTATGTAGCCATGAAGGATCAATCTGATGAAGAAGAACCCACAACACTAGTAACATGTATGAACAAGAATGATAGGTGGATCATAGACAGTGGATGCTCACATCACATGACAGGAGATAAAAGTAAGTTTGTTAACTTTACTCAGTATGATAGAAATAGTGTTAGATTTGGTAATGATGCTCCATGTCAAATCAAAGGAAAAGGTTCCATTAAGCTCACAAAACAATTTTCATGTGATAATGCATACTATGTTGAAGGATTAAACTACAATTTACTAAGTGTCTCACAGTTAGAAAATATAGGATGCAAAGTGGAATTTGGAAACAAAACTACAAAAATCTATGATACTGATGGTAAACTAATAGGAAAAGGAGATCAAACAAAGAGCAATTTATTTTACCTTGATATGGATGATGTTTCTTAGTTTATTGCAAAATTTGATGATGAATGGTTATGGCATAGAAGATTATATCATGTCAACTTTGACAATCTGGTCAACATCAATAAAATGAAGAAAGTCAAAGGTTTACCAAAATTGAAGAAGCTTGATAATATCATGTGCAAACAATGTCAGCTAGGAAAGATGACTAAGTCAAGTTTCAAGAGCAAAAAATATACATCTAAAGAAGTACTTGAATTAGTTCATACTGACTTATGTGGTCCAATGGAAGTACAAATCTATAGAGGAGATAAATACATAATGTTGTTTGTTGATGAATATTCCAAGATGATGATTGTTATGTTCTTAAAACAAAAATTTGATGCTTTTCAAATGTTTAAGTGGTATGTGGCTAGAGTTGAAAAGGAAATAGGAAAAAGCTTGAAATGCCTAAGATCAGACAGAGTTGGTGAATTCACATCAAATGAATTTGAGATATTCTATAATGATAAATGAATCAAAAGATAAACGTTAGCTCCTAGAACTCCCCCACAGAATGGAATTGCTGAAAGAAGAAATAGATTTTTGATTGACTGTGCCAGAATACTAATGATGGAAAAGATTGTTGCTCTAAAATACTGGAGAGAAGCTGTAAGTGTAGCTGTTCATACACTGAATCGAGTACAAGTCAAGAAAGGTACATATACAACACCTTTTGAATTATGGTATGGTCACTCACCCAATGTAAAATATTTCAAAGTGTTTGGTTGCAAATGCTTTATCCTTAAAGATGCTAGAAATGAAAAATTTGATGCAAAAAGTGATGAAGGTATATTTCTTGGTTACTCCACTAGAAGTAAGGAGTATAAGTGTTTGAATATTAACACTTACAAAATTGTGAAAAGTGCAAATGTAAATTTTGATGAGCACACAGAAGTCCAAGCTAAAGTACCAAAGAAAATGGAAGAGTACAAAACCTTTGTGTATTCTTGTGAACACTAATACATTTGGTACCAAATTATAATGGCAGTGTCGTTGCAATTTTTCCGTCACAACCTTGTCATCGTCGCAATTGCGACATTCTACCATCACAATTGCGAGGATGACAAGGTTGTGATGAAAAAATTGCAACGACGCTGCCCTTGCAATTTGATACCAAAGTTATTAGTGGAAGGAATGATTTTTGATGAGGATGATGTCAATCAAATTGAAAATCAACAACAAGTATCAGTTTCAGCCAAGTCACAACTAGTGAATGCCGAGTTGCATTTAGAAGTCGAGTTGCAAAATGAAGAAAATGCACAGTCTAATTCTAAAGATAGTACACATGATGAAGAAAAACCTGACAATGAAGTGCATAGTGATCCTAAATCTGAAAGATCGGACATGGAAACAAGGACAGAGCCAAGATTATCCAAATATGTAAAAAGACATCACCCTGCTGAATAGATAATTGGTGACAAAAATGCAAGACCAATGACAAGGAACAGACTAAGACATGAATCATGTTTGATCAGCAAATCTGAACCCAAGATAGTATATGGTGCATTACAAGATGGTAATTGGTGTAAAGCTATGGAAGAAGAAATTGATCAAATAAAGAAAAACAAAACCTAGAGTTTGGTTCCCAGACCAACTAACAAGAATGTGATTGGCACCAAGTGGGTATTTAGAAACAAGCTAGATGAGAATGGTGAGATTACAGAAACAAAGCTAGACTAGTATGCAAGGGTTATGCTCAAGAAAAAAGAATAGACTATAGGGAAATATTTTCCCCTATTGCTAGAATGGAAGGAGTAAAAACTTTACTTGCATATGCTACCTACAAAGATTTTAAAGTCTATCAGATGGATGTAAAATTTTCTTTCTTAAATGGTATACTAGAAGAAGTCTACATTGAACAACCAGAATGATTTGTTGATGAAAACAATAAGGATATGGTGTGTAAGCTAGATAAAGCACTCTATGGTTTGAAACAAGCACCTAGAGCATGGTATGAGAGACTTCACAAGTATCTAGTGCAAATTGGATTTGAAAGAACTGATGATAATAGCAACATGTACATCAAAGTAGAAGAAGATAAAGATATTATTGTATCTAAAATCTTTGTGGATGACATAGTGTTTGGTGGAAAGGAAGTGCTTTACAAAGGCTTTGCTGACAAAATGAAACATGAATTTGAGATGTCTATGTTTGGAGAAATCAAATTCTTTGTTGGATTGCAAGTACATCAACTCAAACATGGTATATTTGTGACACAATCAAAGTTCATCAAAGAGATTCTTAAAATGTTTGGATTGGAGGAATCCAAACTAGTCAGCACACCAATGGCAACAGGAAATAAGCTATCCAAAAATGATGAATCAACTAAAGTCAATCAAACAATGATAGATCCATGATTGGAAAACTACAATATGTTGTACATAGTAGACCAGACATAGCATTAGCAGTTGGAATAGTAGCTAGATTCGCTGCTAATCCCAAAGAAAATCATCTTATAGCATTAAAAAAAATAATGAGATATCTTAAAGGAACTGATAACTTTGGTCTATACTAAAAAAAGAATGAAAAATTTGAGCTCAATGCATATACAGATGTAGACTAGGGAGGCAACGTTGATGATAGAAAAAGCACAAGTGGAAGTGCATTATTTTAGGCAAAAGGCTAGTTACCTAGACTAGCAAGAAATGAACATGTACATCCCAATCCACTATAGAGTCAAAATATGTAGTAGCTGCAGTAAATTGCACAAACATTGTATGGCTCACACATCTATTGAAAGGAATGAAAGAAGAGGTTTAAAAATCTGTGATATTATATTGTAATAATACAAGTACTATAAACATATCCAATAATCCAGTGATGCATGCAAAAACCAAGCATATCACAATCAAGTATCATTATGTCAGAGAATTGGTAGAAGACAAACAAGTGAAGTTGGAATACATTCACACAAAGGAAAAAACTACAAATATCTTCACCAAACCATTTCCCAAGGATGCTTATGAATATCTTAGAGGCAAGTTGGGGGTAATACCCCTAACTCAAGCAGTTTAAACCAACAAGGATGCTGCCCTGCATCAACAGAAACAAATCATTGAAATATCAGAAGAGTGATGTAGAGGATGACAGTAGGAGCAAAAACTCTAAATCAGTCACAAGCATGGTGACAAAGGGAGAAAACAACAAGAAGCCAAAGCTCATATTTAGCATGATAAAGATGCTACATCTTTGGCATTTATGTCAAAGAGGGAGAAATGTGCAGAAACCTGATCAATATATAAGAAAGAGGGAGATATATGAGATCAATAGTAAAAGATGCAATAGCAAAGAAATATAGCAGACAACATATACAATCTTGGTGGTAACTAAGTTGATCAATTGATCAGTTTGGTTTGCCATCAATGCCAAAGAGGGAGATTTTTGGAAATGATTGAAATGATCATAAGAAAAGTTGTTGGAATGATATATGGAATTGGTAAAGAATGTTCTCAATCATTGTTTTGTCATTGATGTCAAACTTGCTACTTGCAGGAATGACAATTGCTTTAGTGATCCAAATACTATCAATTAGTTGATTGTCAAGGAGGAGGCAATCAATAAGATGTAACTAGAACACCTATAGAAAGGTTGAAGTTATGATGTTGTAATGAAGTACAAGGATCAACTAAGCCATTGATGAAAAAGTATATTTGATGACATACTATAAGATACAGAGAATGGGCACACTGAAACATATCAAAGATGTAAGGTTTTAGCTAAGACATTTGTAAAGCTCAACTAAGTTCATTAGAGAGAAGGAGCTGAGCAAGCTAGTATGTGCCAAGAAAATTTCTAGTAAGTGCCGAGTAAACTTCAAGTGCCGAACAAGTTCAAGTGCAGAGTAAACTTCAAGTGTTGAGCAAGTTCAAGTGCCGAGTAAACTTCAAGTGCTGAGCAAGTTCAAGTGCTGAGTGATATCTAGTGCCGAGTAACACAGAGATGTCGAGCACCAGTAGAACCAATAGTGTCGAGTAACATAGAGATGCCGAGCACCAGCAAATCAATAATGTCGATTTGCTGCATTATTTTAAAAATTGAAGATAGGTTGTTATCTAGAAGTTTGTGAATTAAAATGGAAGATAAGAATGATGAGCTAGTGGCACAGAACACCATGTAAAATGTTTTAAGGATACAACTGACAAAGTTTGAAGATAAGAAAAAGATATGAGGTAGATACATTGTATCCTACCTAATCCATTCAAAACCCTAAAATTGGAGAGGGAGAAATGAGCGGCAAAGGCAAATCAGATTTCTATTTAAGGAGTCATAAGTTAATGAAAAAAGAGAGAGAGGTGGTCAAGCATGAAAGAATGAAATGCTAAAGGAGGTGCTAAGGAGATAAGAGAGCATAGTGACTCTGTTTCAGTAAGAAGACCCCTAATATGGATGCATTGGTATAATGAGTTAGAAGACTCAAGGTGATGAAGCTTGAGAAGAAGTCAAGCAGTCAGAGCTGAAGTGATTGAAGCCAAGCATTAGGATTGAACTAAAAGTGTGATCTGAAATCTACAAATAATGTTGTAAGTTATATTAGATCAAAAGACCATTATCGTTACTTTCTAGCAATTGTAATAGTAAAGTTTAAATCCTATGGACTTAGGTTGGTTTAATAGCCATGATATAAATCCTTTAACAGGGTGACATTCCAAGTGAATGTTCTAAAGTCCTTTAACCAGGCTCATTCCTAACAGTTTGGTGAAATCCTCTAACAAGGTCACATTTAACAGTGTGTTGTAAGCCTTTAACAGGGCAGGCTTTTAACAAGGCATCACTTTAGAAGAGTGAGAATCAAGTAGCATGTTACTGGTGGTTTTTTCCAATTTGGGTTTTCACGTAAATCATTGTGTCATGTGTTGATCTTGCATGTTTTATCTTTGCATGTTGATTTACTGTAACTTGCTAATATAGTTGATTTAAAGTTTGGATGGATGAAAAGTGTATGGATTCATTAAAAGTAGTGAAAAAGTATTAATAGGGCATTTAGACCTTGAATAACTGATTCACCATCCGCCCCCCCCCCCCCCCCCCCCCCCCCCCTCAGTTATTCTAAAGAATTCTAACATTTTGTAGCCTTTAACTAGGTTGGCTCCTAACAGGGCTCACTTTAGAAGAGTGAAAATTAGTAGCTAGTTACTTGGTGGTTTTTCCCATATTGGGTATCCATGTTAAATCTGGTGTCTCTTGTGTTCATGTTATTTACTTTGGCATGCATGTTAATGACTATGAATGCTTAAGGAATAGTAACAAATTAATCTATCGAGTTACAACATTTTGTGAAGTGTTTACCAAGTATCAACAGTAACTAGTTATTTAAGACATCTAAGGGATCTATGGATTTGTTTTTGTGGTAACTGATTCACCCCCCCTCTCAATTACTCCATCTATAATTCCAATAATTGGTATTAGAGATTTTGGTGCTTTTAGGAAAAGATTTCAAGGATCTAAGCCAAAGATCAAGATGTCTTATAAAAGGGAAATTCCAATACTTAACAGGGACAACTTCTCAGCATGGCAAGGGTTGATAAGACTTCATCTAGCTTCTGTTGATGATACAGGGTTGAAGTACCTTGATGAAAAATATGCAAAACCTACTAGTACATTATCTGTCAATGATATTGCTAAAAAGAAGACTCACAAAAACATGATGATAGGTATTGCATCTGCCCTAAGTTATGAAGAATTTGATGACATCAAGAATTGCAAAACTATCTTTGAAATGTGGAACAAGCTAAAAGAGATCTATGGAGGTGATGCTAATGTGAGAAGAGCCAAAGCAGAAAGTTTGAGAGGTCAATTTGATCAAATGAGGATGAGAGAAGATGAAAATATTGTAAAATATGTTGAAAGAGATAAAGCATGTGTTAGTGACATCAAAGCATCTGGAGGAGATATCAAGAAGGAAATAGTTATAAGTAAAGTTCTTAGAACTCTACTTCTTATTTATGCAATCAGAGTTTCTATAATTCAAGAAAGAAGATGTGAAGAAAACCATAAGATAAATTTAGAGGCCATAGTTGGAAGATTGACTACATTTGAGCTAGATAACTATGATAATTATGTTCTAGCTGCCAAGAATGTTAAATCAACATTTGAAGCCAAGCTTTCACTCAAGAAGAAAGGAAAGAAGATAAAGGTTCTCAGTCAGACAGTGATAAAGAATCTAAACAGAGTTTAGATAGTGATCTTGAGGTGGTTAAAGCTCTACTGGCAAGGAAATATTCAAGAGGAAAAGGAAAATATAAAGGTAAGGTTTCTCTAATCTATTTTTCTTGTGAAGAAATTGGACATATTACTGCTAGGTTCCCAAATAAGCAGAACAAGGATGAGAAGAAAGGTCACAAGTGAAATGGCAAGAAAGACTTCAAATCATTCAAGGATAAAGGTAAGAAAACATGCTTCATGGCTAAAGATTCTAATGATTTTGATGATGAAGAAGAAGATGAAATTGTTTACATTGTTGTAAAGGATGAGTCTGATAATGATGAGGAAATGATGCTTATTTCTCATATAAGAAAAAATGATACATGGATTATAGATAGTGGTTGTTCTCATCACATGACTGGTGATAAAACTAAGTTTGAACATTTTGAAGATTATGATGGTGGTAGTGTAAGGTTTGGTAATAATGAACCTTGCTACATAAAAGGAAGAGGAAGAATATCACTAACCAAGGAACTTGTATGTGATAATGCATATTAGGTAGAAGAACTAAAACAAAATTTGTTAAGTGTGACACAACTACTCAATAATGGAATTAAAGTGGAATTAATGCATGGTAAAGCAAGATTGTTGGATGACAAAGGAAAGCTGATTGGATCAAGCACTCAAACAAAATGTAACTTATTTTATCTTGAACTTGGTGAATGTTCATGTTTTATTTCTCAAGTTGAAGAAATTTGGTTATGGCATAGGAGGTTGTGTCATGTGAACTTTGATAATTTGGTGAAAATAAGAAAATTTAGGAAAGTAAGAGGCATTCCTAACATAAAGAAACCTGAGGTTGGTCTATGCAAGAATCATCAAATTGGCAAGATGGGAAAGACTAGCTTTAAAAGTAAAAACTATCAATCTTAAGAAGTTTTAGAAATTGTGCATACTGATTTATGTGTACCTATTGGAATTGAAAGTTATACTAGTGAAAAAAAATTCATTCTTTTTGTTGATGATTACTCAAGAATGATGACTGTCATGTACCTAAGAGAGAAATCAGAAGCATTTGAAAAGTTCAAATGGTATTTGGCCAAAGTAGAGAAGAAAATAGGCAAAATACTAAAATGTTTAAGGTCAGACAAAGGTGGTGAATTCATTTCACATGAGTTCAATAAATTTTGCATTGAAAGGGAAATCAAAAGACAGGTTTCAACACTTAGAACTCCTAAACAAAATGGAATAGCTGAAAGAAGAAATAGATCTATCATGGACTGTGCAAGAACCTTAATGATTGAAAAGAATATTTCTATCAAATACTAGAAGGAAGCTATCATTATTGTAGTTCATACCTTGAACCAAGTACAACTAAACAAGGACTCATTCAAAACCCCCTATGAGTTATGGTATGGCTACCAACCAAATGTAAGTTACCTAAAAGTACTGGGAAGCAAATGTTACACTTTGAAAGAATCTAGAAAAGGAAAATTTGATGTAAAGGGTGGTGAAGGAATATTTTTGAGATATTCTTGCAAAAGTAAAGCATATAGATGTTTGAATTTTTCTACTCACAAAGTCATAAAAAGTATACATGTGAAAGTTGATGAGTTTGTAGAAAGAACTAAAGAAGAAAGAAAAAGGGAACTAGAAGATTATAGGAGATTTGTTTACATTGAACTTGATATAGTGCCAAATAAACTTGTCAATCGAGAATCTTCAACTCCAAGTCTTCCGTAATCGAGTCACAGGAAGTTCAAATTGAGCCAATACCTACCGAGCTCCAAGGACCCAAGTTGCAAAAAAAAAGCTACTGAATCAATAGCTACCAAGCCCTAGCAAAGCATTCAAAGCATGAAGCTAAAGTGCAAGAGAATGAAAATGAAAAGCATTCAAAAGGAAAGAAACCTATATTAGCCAAGTATGTAAGGAGGCATCATGCACCAGATCAGATCATTGGAGATAAATCTGAAGGAACTATGACAAGAAGTAAGTTGAAAGGCACTTGTTTACTTGCTGATTTTGAACCTAGAAATGTCAAAGATGCACTAGAAAATGTAAGTTTGATTGAAACTATGAATGAAGAGATAGAGAAAATAGAGAAAAAAAGACATGGACTTTTGTGCCTAGGCTTAAGGATAAAAATGTGATTGGAACTAAGTTGGTATTCATAAACAAGTTAAATGAAGATGGCAAGGTGTCAAGGAACAAAGCTAGACTAGTATGCAAAGGATACTCTCAAGAAGAAAGTATAGACTATGGAGAGACTTTTGCTCCTATTGCAAGATTGGAAGGTGTCAGAATCTTACTTGCATATGTTGCATACAAAGGATTCAAAGTTTATCAAATGGATTTCAAGTTAGCATTTCTCAATGGTATACTGGATGAAGAGGTTTACATTGAACAACCTAAAGGTTTTGTAAATCTAGAGAAGAAGGACATGGTCTGCAAATTGCATAAAGCTTTGTATGGTCTGAAACAACCCCCGAGAGCATGGTATGAAAGACTACACAACTATCTTATTTAGATTGGTTTTTAAAGAACTAATGATAATAGTAGCTTGTATATCAAGGAAGGACCAGATAATAAGATTCTTTTGGCAAAAATATTTGTAGCTGATACTTTGTTCACAAGAAATGATGATCTTTGCAAAGAATCTTCAGAACAAATGAATAAGGAATTTGAAATGTCAATGTTTGGTGAGATCAAATTCTTTGTTGGTCTTCAAATTGAGTAGAATAAGAATGACATCTATATCACTCAATCTAAATACATCAAAGAGATACTAAAAAAAATGGTATGGAAGACTGCAAACCAGTTGGGACTCCTATGTGTACTGGATTGAATCTTACCAAAGATGTTGAATCAAAGGAAGTGGATCAAACATTGTATAGATCTATGATTGGAAAGTTGCAGTATGTAGTGCATAAAAGACTAGACATTGCTCTTACAGTTGGTATTGTAGCAAGATTTTCAACAAAATTAAAAGAAAATCACATGATGGCAATCAAAAGGATCATGAGATACTCGAAAGGAACTGAAGATTATGGATAATGGTATAAATTTGGAGGAAATCTAAATTTAAAAGTGTTTACTAATATAGATTGGGTAGGGAACATTGATGATAGAAAAATTACAAGTGGAGGAGCTTTCTTTCTTGGAAAGAGGTTGGTTTGTTGGACAAGTAAAAATTAGAACTATACATCCTAGTCCATAGCAGAGGCTGAATATGTTGTTGCAGCAACAAACTATTCAAACATTATTGGAAGGCATAAAGGAAGAAATAAAAGAACCTGTTGTTATGTTTTGTGACAATACTAGTGCAATTAACATATCCAAGAATCTAGTGATGCATTCAAAAACCAAGTATATTGTTATAAAGTATCACTTTGTTAGAGAATTAGTGCAGGATAAGGAGATCAAACTAGAATATGTCCATACAAAGGAACAAATTGCTGACATATTCACAAACCCTTTACCTAAGAATGCATTCTTGTATCTAAGAGGTAAGATAGGGGTCATTCCCCTATCTGAAGCTCACTAAAATATAGTTTTAGTGATGCGTCAACAAGAATAGAATTAAAGATCTATCAATTGATGTAGCAAAGAAATTAAGGCATTGCATATGAATCAATACTTAAGGTACATTGAATTTCATTTAAGTTTGAAGTTGTGTTGTCTTTGGCATGTGTTGTCAAAGAGGGAGAATTTATTGTCATATCTTTCTGAAATTTGCAAAAAAAAGAGAGATTTTATGTAAGAGGGAGAGATTACTATGAAAGAGGGAGATTACTATATTTGAGAAGTTTTGTGGATTGAAATGAAAGAACATAAAGCATTCTATCAGTGAAGACTTGTTTTTAAATTTCATTTTTCCATGACATGTTGTGTTGCCATCAATGCCAAAGAGAGAGATTACTGGATACAATTGTTCAATTTTGTGTTGTCTTTGATGTTACACAAATGTCATATCAGTTATTAGTCAGAGTCTACCAAGCTCAGTTGGTCAGCAAAGCAAAAGACAGAGTCGACTGAGCTCAATTGGTTAGCAAGGAAAAAGATAGATTCTACTGAGCTCAAAAGGTTAGCAAAGAAGGTTTATAGTATCTATCGAGCATTCTTAGGCTTTACCTTGTGCAGACAGTTGCTACTGAGCTTTCAAGGTTAAGCAAGCTAATTCAGTGTCTACCGAGCATACTTGGTCATCAAAGGGAAATATAGTAGAAAATAGTTCTTACTGAGCTCTCATACACAACAAAGGAAAACAATTCTCATTGAGTTCACTCGGCAGCCAAAGGATTTTTTAGATATTACAATATTAACTGAGTTGAGATGGTTAACTCAAGAAATTGTTTCTGGAGTAGTGTTTACCGAGTAGGGTTGACCAATGAAGGATTTCATTATTTTGTGAAATAAAATTTATTTGTTTAATGTAATATTTTTAGTCGACTGATGTATGGTTTATTGGTAAATGTAACTTGTGAATGAGCTTACTTGATAATCTAAATGGTATATATAAGACGTCAATTGTGAATTCTAAGTGTGTGATGAATTTGATGTGAAAAAAATGTGAAGAAGGACTGATTATTGTGAGAGAAAATTTTGAAGGATGATCAGAGATCATTGAGGAGTAGCAAAGCTATATTTGATCAAGGAGAATCTATTGGTGGAGAATAGAGATCTATAATTTGCAAATTCAGTTGCATCATATTCAGGTCAATTCATTGTTACTTTCTAACCATTGTAGTAGTGATTTCAAAATCTCTTAACAGAGTTGGTTTAGTAGCCATTTTTTAAATCATCTAACAAGGTGACAATTTAATTGAATTATTCTAAAGACCTCTAGCAAGGCCACTCTTAATAAGGTGATTAAATCCTCTAATAGGGTTACACCTAATAGTGTTTTTTGTAACCTTTAACCGGGTTGGCTCCTAACAGGGCTCACTTCAGAAGAGCGAAAATTGGTAGCTAGTTACTTGGTGGTTTTTCCCATATTGGGTTTCCATGTTAAATCTGGTGCCTCTTGTGTTCATGTTATTTACTTTTGCATGCATGTTAATGAGTATGAATGCTTAAAGACTAGTAACAAATTAATCTACTGAGTTACAACATTTTGTGAAGTGTTTACCGATTATTAGTAGTAACTAGTTATTTAAGACATCTAAGGGATCTATGGATTTGTTTTTGTGGTAACTAATTCCCCCCCCCCCTTCTTAGTTAATCCATCTATAATTCCAAGAATATATCCCTTTAAAAATTACATATATAAGTTTCCATACTATACTTTCCATTTGACATCAATGACAAAGGCAAGTTAGGAACTATATACAAATAAAAAAATTAGGTATACCTTTCTCTCCTTATTGTTGATGAATTATTTAAAAATGTGATACAATCAAGAAATTTATTCTTCAAGCTTGTTAGTCTATCATTTCATACTTTTTTCACTAGATCTGATACTGTAAAAAGTACACACAATCCATAGGATGCTAACTATGTTGCTTGAAAATATGGATAGATGAAGTGTTTGAATGGTGTATTTGATTTCAAACAATCTTTGAGTTGTCTCTGTACTATGTCAATCTTCAAAGGTATATTTTCTTAGAACAAAGAGAATCTCTACAATAACTTCTCTCTACTACTTTCTAGTAGTCTTCTTTCATCATAAATTTTACTAATCTTTTGCTCCAAGTGAATCACTTGGGAAGCTACATTCTTTATTTCATTTATCACTTTTCTCACTTCATCCTCATTTGCCTTGATCTAAGATGTAAAGATACTTATTTGTTCATGTGCAAGAGCATATTTTTTATAAATCTCCTTCCCTTCATGAATACATCTCCTTAATTCTTTAATATATATGTCTTAGTTAGCTAAGTCATCTTTCATTTTTTAGCATACCTTTCTAAATAGATTTGAAACATGGTTTTCCTAAGCCTTGACTATAGCTTCTACCATATTCTTAAAGAGACTATATAACTCTTTCAAGACTTTTACTTCTTTCTTCTATGGATTTTGCTCATTGATCTAGATACTCATTAAACTCTCCATCTTCCTTATCATCTTCTCAAGGATTTCTAAGGTTCTCATATTACCTTATCTTTTCTCTACCATCCTTCTAGTGCCTAATGATGATATTTTACTTAGCATTTCCATTTTAGGATCCTTTATCAATGTTTGTGGTGTATAGATCATCATAATAGAAATCAAGGTCTCCAATAATGATTTTGAAGAAATCATTGCTTCTTATCTTATATCCTTAATAGGTGTGACTAATTGTAGCTACAAATTTTGACTTTATTCTTGTTCTCTTCTCTACTTTTCTTCTTCCTCATCTTTCTTTTCTTCTTCAACTTCATCTCCATTTTCTTCTTTATCCCCTCCTTCATTCTTAGAACTAGTATACCCTACTAAATTATCAACACTATTGCCATAATCCTTAAAAGTATCTTCTATTGTGTCTACTGTGATTTTGGTATTATCAAAATTCATTTTATCTATGTTTATTGTAATATAAGGTGCATCTAATTTTGGT
The DNA here is from genome assembly GCA_028749045.1 of Cupressus sempervirens. NCBI lineage: Eukaryota > Viridiplantae > Streptophyta > Pinopsida > Cupressales > Cupressaceae > Cupressus > Cupressus sempervirens. The sequence goes on from CM053790.1 coordinate 333,211,662, forward strand.
GCATCTATTACCTTGCTACCCTTTGCATTTTTCATCTCTATGTCCTTTGCTTCTATTGATGTAGGTGTCAAAATTGCTTCATCTTTTTCTCTATTGGTACTGCTATTGTGTTATGAGTATGGATTGATCCTCTTAACTATGTGCTTTCCTCTTCTTTCCTAGGTTCATTAGAAGACAATATTTTATCATCTAAAGTCTTTTGTACTTTAGTATTTTGAAGCTCTGTCACAACTTTAACCATAATTTTCTCTGTCTCTTTGTTCACATCTTCATAATTACCTCCCACTGTCAAAATAGATCTTATCTTGTTTCTTACCAATGGCTCAATAATCTTTAGTATTGATTGAATGTGCTCTTCATTTTCTAATTTTAAAATATTACTGATCAATATTTCTCTTATTTCCTTGTTTTCTTTTGTTACCCTTTTCTTTCTTCCTACTAGTGTGTCATATTGATCTTTAGGTATATTTCCTTGAATTTCTAAGAACTTCTTATTAGACCAGATCATATGTCTAATAACTACATTTTTTAACTAGAATTTCTCAAAGTTATCATATAAGTGGTAATACTTGTTAAACTGCACAAAGTTTCCATCATCAATAATCATACAATTTAATTTCTTGATCTTAGGCTTTCATTTCTTTCTTCCTTCAAGTTTGATTGCCTCTTTTCTTATTTCATTTTCTGTGTAGCCTCAAGAATGCCAACATGTCCTCTAATATTTTTCTTTCCTTCATATGAAATAAGAACTTTTTGCCTTTTTTCTAGGCCCAACTATCATTTTTTTCATTCTCTTGGGTTGGGTGCCTCTACTAGCTCTTTCCTCACTTCTACTAACCACATAGATCTCCTTGTACCTTTAGATGTAGATGATTTGACTTATACTATGTTGACATCTTCTTCTTCTTTGTTGGTTTGAACTAGTAGAGATGCAATAAATTGTGGTTGCATAGGTGCAACTATTGCATATGGGGTGGAAGATGCCTTTCCTAATGGTTTTTCTACTATGACTCCCATAGATAATGGTGTTGATTCTATTGGTGTAGGACCAATTGGCACAAATAAGATGTTTTCCTATCCAATCTATTCATGTATAATATGGTATATTTTACTATTGTAAATTCTCGCAAGGTCATGTTAGTGTATTTCATGGTTTTCTATATTCTACTCTCCACTTTCCTTTTAGCAAACTTCTCAAGCTTGGTTTGATAAGCCAGCTACATATTCTCCTCATAAGTTCCAAACCTATCAAACTCAACATATGATTCTAATTTAAGAATATCTTGTACATAACCTTCAAATTTCCTCTTTACTTGTCTCATAGATGAGTGGATCAAGATATATCATTCTAGGTTCAACTACCATAATGTTCTCTGGCATCCTGATGATGGATCATGTAGTATGATCCGAAACGTTGATGATTAAAAAACTGCACACAATCTAACCCAGAAACCAGAACTCTTACCATAATGTTGGTAAAGTTTGTATCAATCATGAATCATATCTAGTCCTTATAGTTAATTACAATAGAGGGTGAAATTCTAAATTTCTATTTCATCTCTATTTGAAATGTCTATACAATAAGTTTTTTTTTGCTTTCAATTTTGTCGATTTGATGTCTTCTCTATAGGTTTGTGATCTTTTACATAGTGCACTTATCACTGTTGTTCAAATAAGAAAAGAGGCATGAAATGGAATCTCTCAATAGGTGGAACAACATGTGATTAATTAAAGATTGAAATATGAACTATCCATTCTTTACTTTCTTGATTATCTCCAACTTCTCTACCAACTAAATTCTCAAAATTTCACATGAATTAACTTTGGTTTTCTTAATACATGTCTTGTATGTTGCATGGACAAACTTAGTTGAGGTGTCATTATCTCTAGAACTTGAACATAACTTAGTTTCCATAATATTTCTTTCAAACCTCACATCATTTTGTTTGATCTTACTAAGAACTATGCCTTTTCCATTATATGTTGATTTAGTGTTCTCAGTTATAGTCTTTGTAACATTTTTCTCATTCAATGGAATAAAAATTTCATTTCTCAAACCACTTACTTAATGGATTAGATTGGATGATTTCTCAACTATATTATCATCCATCCAAAACTTCCCATCATGAATTATACTAAGAATTATCTTTGCCCAATTTTATTTTGTCAAAGTCATAGTAAAACATATACTTCACAACATCATTTTGACCTAGGTATTCATAACCTACCTTGAATGACATGTTTGGATTGTAAATTGTGTCAAATTCACTAGAAAATTTTCCTTCACCTATTGTTTCAAATTTGCATTGTATATAACTACCACTATCCTCCAAATATTATACTTTGTCTATGGTTTGTGAAAAAGTGGTTCCTGGATCATCCTCTAATGGTAGAATAGGGTTTAACTTGATCTTAGGTGTAGGAGTGTCCTCAACATTTTGAATCATTTTTCCTTCCATTTCAACTAATAAAATAATCAACGCAACTTCACAAGATCATAAATACTTTTGAAATCACATAATTAGGCCTTACTAACTTTTCTCCCAAGTTTTCTTCAACTCACTTCAATTTCTCTTAAATTTTCCTTTTGATTTCTCCTTAACTTCTTTCTTGATCAAATGGTAAATATAAATATGATTTCATCCTTTTAACCTTTCAAATTAACTTTTGCATTAATTGTGCAAGTACACATTCATCAAAACTTGATTTAATTAACCTAAGAACTTCTTTCTCTTTTTGCACTGACATATGAATTCAAAATATAATGTGCATTTAACTATAGCTTACTTACATCAATATATACATTATATTAACTATGCAAACATTAACTCTTTCTCTACAATTTCAAATAATTATTTGATTTGGATTTCCCTCTATTTATTATGAAATAAATTTCTCAAATAGACATCGGTTGGTTAGAAACTATAACTAACTTCAACTTGTTTTTGGGTGTTTCACTTGACTTATTTTTTAGACAATCTTGTGGACATGTTGGAGTCTTAGCCTTATCAAATGTTTCATTGATATTCTTAACATGTTCTTTCACATTCTTTTATTATTATTATTATCTCTATTCTCATTCCTTCTGACATTGTTCATATTCCTTCTAAGTTTTGGGTCTCTCATATTGTTCCTTATATTATTTTGCATTCTTAAATTGTTCATCCTATAAAATCTTGTCATGTGATCCATAATATTGCAAATATGACATGTTATCACATTGTATCTATATCTAGGTCTTGACTGATTGATTTGTAATATGCAATCTCTAGCAATATTTCCAAATTTGTTACACTTATAACACATTATACCATTTTTTATAACATTGGTCCTCCAATAGGTCTACATCTAGCTACATGATTAGTACCTTGATGCATATTATTAAATCTAGGCATTCTACACTCATTGGCTCTATGTTCAAAATCATGACAATTATAACAATAACTAGAAATAGGGTTAGTATACTTGTATAACACTTCTTTCTTTGACCAAGTTCATTACATGCATAACATCTTCTAGTAAATTGCCTTGTTACTTCTTTGGATGGTTCATCTTGTTTAGTTACATCTTCATATTGATTTGAATCAATCTTAGTTATATCTAATATTATAGTGTAGGCTATCAAATCACAAGATCTAATTCCTTAGTGACTTTCAATATTTGAGATGTTTCTCCTCCAAAGTATCCAAGAATAGTCTTATCACAAGAAGGTCTATGTGCTAAAATATACTAATCATTCCTTTCACTACTTGAATACAACCTTTCAAGATGTTTCTTAGATTGTGTAAGCTCTCCTTTCACAATCACATTGTACTTCTCAAGTTATACATATTGTAACTTTGAATATTCAAGCTCAAATGTTACCATTATAAGTTTTGATCTTAAACCTACATTATTAGATCTCAAATGTGATTCAATATGTTTGTCATCACCCTTAAAGATCAGTTTTGAATTTGTAATCTCTAGCTTATGCTTCATAGTCTCGAACTCTTTCTTAAGTCTTGAAACCTCATCACTATCCTTGATATGATCTTTTGGCTCTTTCTTGGATTTAATATATTATATCTTTTCTTTTAGCTTCTCAATTTAGTCCTTCACATTTTCATATTTTTCGTTTAGATTATCTCTTTCTTATATAAGTACGTCAATTTTATCAAGAGCTTCATCTAGGTTCTTTAATAACTAGTCCAAATCCATAGAGATCTTAGTCAATTTGTTGGGCCTTTGCTGAGTAACTTTTCTTTGATACCAATTTTTAAAAATAGAAAATAATAAGAGGGGGATGAATCACTATTCCACAAAAAAATTTCCAATTATGGATATCATAAATAATCTTACAACTTTCATAAGTAAATAAACAAATTAAGTTGAATAGCAAACAAAACCATAAAGTAACTCACATAACACCATTATTTTTTAATTATGGAAACCCTAGCCAAGGGAAAACCCCAATGGGGATGGTACCCACAAAATGATCTACTAATCAAAAGTATCTTGTGAAAGATATTGACCCTGTTAGGAGTCTATTACATATGTATAGTGTCTTAGTCCTTGTTAGAGAACTAGGCCTTGTTAGAAGCCTCAACCCTTTTAGAATTTTTTTTATTACAATTACAAAATGTATACAAGATGAGCTAACTTCCCAAACATGTAATATGCAATGATATTCTACATACAAAAAGAATAGATACAAAACCACTTTCTCAATGCTAATATATTCAATATTTTATATGATCTTTATAGCTCTCTATGCTAACTTTTCATGTACTACTTATTACCACTTTAAAAATCAAATTTTGCATCACAAAATGATAGAATTACATTTATAACAGTTGCACACTATCTCACATTTCCAAAATTGTTCTTTATACCATATGTTTCCTTATTGTTAGCCTTCATACTTTCACATGTGTAACAAAATACAAAACTATACTTTTTCCACTTAGGTTTAATATCTAGGATGTTGTCCTAATTAGTCAAGAAATTATTTTGATTAAAAAAATACTTCCTTAACATAAAATATTCAACTCATTAACTCTCTCCCATTCTATATGTTCGATACTACAATTTGTAAAACTACATTAACTCTGTCTGTACTAATCCAAATGACTTGTGCACTTACATGCATGTGATTTGATGTCCACTCTATCCTCTACTAACTATGCATGTGCCAATAATATTTATGTGAAGCTCACTAATAAAAATTGTTCTCGTGCAAAAAGATAACCTTCATGATACTTAGATAATGTTCTGAGTCTGCTTACCAAAACTTCATCTTCATAATATTTTCATTTAATATTGATTATATCTAACCATAAATGACAACATCGTACAATTTGCCCTAGTCATATTTCTAATAGTAAAGAGCACCACACTTATTTTCTTTAAAATACTAAAGTACTTGTAACAATTATAAAAAGGTGTTTTTAATTTATCCCTTTTATTTTATTTTCCATATGACCCCCCTTTGCATCATGAGAAAAGAACTAGGCATGCATAACTAAGATCACAAGAAGAGACAAAAAGAACTGCTAAGGGGGGAAATAAATTTGATGATATGGATGTTCCTCTTTGAGAATTTAGGTCTCAATGAATATAACTATGTACTAATGAATGTTAATGAATCCTATGTGTTAATTAATTTTATCATGTGATAATTGATGAATGTTATATTTTTTTAATTGATTAAAGAATATATGAATGTTATATGTTAATAGGGATTTTGGAGTGATGTTAGTGAAGGAGGGGACAAATGTGCTTCCAACTACATGTGGTTGGCCCTAATTAGTAGATAATATTGAACTATTATAATAAAAAAGTGAATCTCAATAGTATTTTAACTTATTTAGGGTCTCAATTGTACCTAAACACTTGCCACTGATTATTGCAGGCACACAAAGATTACAAAGGAGACTAGGTGCATGCATTTTTGTGTGATCTCATAGTAGATGAACTCATTGTTGAACTTTTTCCATCTTCAATTGACATCATTACAATGGTATGGCGATCATTATTGATTTTACTAAATATGCCATAATCTTTTGGTCAGTATCATTCATTCTAAGAAATTTTAATTTTTTGTAATTCCACTAATCTTAGATATTTATTTGCACTTTTTAATGATTATATTTGTATTAACATGTTAAGTATCATGAATAAAGGTTAGAGAATAATGAGGGGGAATAATTTGGATACAAAGAGAGCCTCATCATGGCTTATGGCCAAAGATAGGTGGTTATCAAGTGAAATTGTACTCTCACTAAGACCCTACATCAAACTTTCACACGTAAGAGAAATATTCCATCAAGAAAGGTAGTTTCAAGTCTTAATCAAAATCTCAATTAAGATATTATAGCTAAATTGCCTTGATGTATCAAAGAATCATTTAAATTGTCTCAAAATACATCATTCAAAAAATTCATTCTCTCTCATTTCAATTTGCAATAGATATCTTGTGTATTGTTAGTACTTGAGTGATATTATCCTATAGAGTCCTAAGAAGATTTTTTCAACATTCTTAATTGTAGTGACACGAAAGATGTTGCAGTATGAAAACTAAAATATTTTTCATTTGGTAATTATTGTTTTGATTAAAATAAGTGGGGAAAATATTGGTCCCATTCCAGTATGAAAAGAACCTAAAAGTTGTACAAAACAATACATACTGGCTAAGAACAACAATTTTCTAGCACAAGAATAGAAAATAAAAAATAGTAAACATGAAACAAGAAACAAATAAATATGCTAAGGTTATAGTGGTCACAAGATTTATCCCCCTCCTTCCAAGAGAAACATGAAGATATCATATTTTTCCATGGAAGAGTTGGAAGTGCCTTGCTCATTACATTCTTTTAATTGTAATAGATATAGGGTAGCCAAAGACCTTTTCATAAGAAGAGCTATAAATATAAGCATGTTATTCTAGTTATCCTTGATTTTATCCATTAGTTTCCTTATGCTATCAATTATTAAATTTAGGCATTAGTTTGATAAATTTATTCTACAACATTTGGGCTTATTAATGGTTTCCACTAGAAAATGTCTCATTTTTTTGTATTTTTATCTCTCCACCACACTAAACAAATATTCTCCAATAGAATAGTGAGAATGAAAACTTGCAATAGAATTGCCCTTTTTTTGGCCTATTCCTGTCACAATTGTATTGAACTCATATGCTTGATATAGGTATGTAACTCTGTATTGATCCATGATAAGATAAAATTGTAGTGTATGTTGGACATCAATAGTGGAAATTACACTATCTTTTCTACTATTCCAAATTTGATTAGGAATTTGGTGAAAATTTAAATTAAAACTAAGAAAGGAAAAGAGAATACATTACCAGAAAAATAATAGAAGATTCAATATATTTGGAATTCCTCAGTATTGGAGACATCCATAAATGACCATGGAAAAATATAAGTAGTCATATTGGCACATTAAATTGTAAAGTTTAAATAAAAATTAATTAGAGAAAGTAATTAAATATTTTAATACCTCAAATAAAGTCAAAATCATCCATCTCAATGAGAAAAAAATTCTATTTTTTGATAAGGAGAAACACAACTTATCAAAATTAAATTGTACCTCTCCTTACTTGAGATTCCCCTCACTTTTGTACTTTGAGGCCTCACCAAAAAATCAAATCTCTTTTTCACTACAAAATAAGTTAATTTTTTCCTTTGAAGATGTTGCTCCAAGATGCAAAAACTAGATGCATTTGCCCTCCCAATTTCATTTTTGAAAAATCATTTGGTTATTGTAGATCTCTCTAAGAAGAAACCTTTGAATTATCTTAATTGTGGTCTTAATAAAATCCAAAATACAGTCAAATTCTTTTGACACTTATCTTTCTACACATTTTTTGCTTCAATATTGGGCCTTATAGATTTCAAGTATATACATTTTTTATAAAAAAAATAGTAATGTTTCTTTTTGCATATACATAGAATTTTCAATAAGTTTTGGTAATCAATTTTACATGGAGCTACTATTCCTTCCTTGCATCATCAAATGAACAATTATGAATTTTTATCCTATGATATGTCAATTCACTTTAGTTGTTTCAGATTATATCTTGTTAGTTTTTATTGCAACTAAAGTTTGTGTAGTGCCCACCTATAGTTTATTTTTCTATTATATTTATTAAACTCTTTTATGCCTATTTCATGGACATGTTAGTTTCAAGAATATTATTTCTTAACTTGGACTAGAGATATATCAATGATGATTACTTAGTTGACTATATTGCATGTGTTGTTTAATGATTATGGTTATTGTTGCATTAATAATGCTTTAATGATTTATAGTTAATAAATGTGATTTCTTTCATAAGAATGTTAGAAAATGTTTTAATGATAATTACTTCATATTCGTAATGATGCATTATTTTATCTAAGCATTTGATGTTTGACTTATAATTATTATGGTACTTACCCCATACTTGCATGTGTCTGTTTTATCTTTCTATTTGTCATGTTTGATGTGGTTAAGGGAATGAGTTGTAGTCACCTACTAGCCAAGATCTACACGATGTACCACTCCTCATCATTACTTACTTAGTTTAGATATATTTATATACATGTACAGGGTAAGTGCACAAAGTTGTGGTGCCAAAAGGGGGGTATAAGTAGACACCTTTTTCCTAAAATCAGCAAATTTTGGACTTCAACAAGAATTTGAAGATAGTTACGCTCAAAATTTTAAGATATGACAAAAACAAAAGTCATAGTCCTTTGAATCTAGTTTCTAAACTACTAATTTTTTTTCAAAATGGTTTACTTTTAGGTCCTCAAAAAAGGGGGCCACAGAAAGTGGTACTGTTTATTCCAAAAAAACATAACATAGTACAAAGTGTGGCCCCCCTAAAATTTTAACTATTTTTTTGAAATTCTTTAATCGCTCCAGTCAAAAGTTACCTAACACTATGTAGTTTATCCCAAATTTTTTGGGTAATTTTATAATGTGTATTTTTTTTTAATGAATTTTTTAATTAGACCCATCCCAGAAATGTGAAATATCTGTGTGCTCCCCCTAGAAATGGTTGAAAACTAATCTAAAATCAAAACTTCTTTTTTTCAAGGTGTGTAGAATGGAGTCTAGTTTCTAAAAAACTAAGTTGTTACAAAATTCGATGAATGAGCTAAATTCTACAGCCAATTAGTACATGGTGGTTTTTGACAAAAAATGAACATACATTCAAAAGAAATTATAGATGAAAGACTTAAAATAGTTCAAATTAAAAAAAAATTATATGGTTAGATAGCTAACATAGAGACCTATAATGTTATGTAACCTGATCTTATAGATACCCAACCACGAGGAATATTGAAGGGGAGCACACAAGAAAAATCAATCATTTTTTGTATGTTTGCTGGAAAACACGTCTCAGACCTGTTTATAAACTCCAAACCTTTGGGTTGGATCTCCAAGGCAAAACCAAGCCTTAGGCTTGGTTTTAATGCAAAGCTTTGAATAGCGTGTGCGCCCTATAGCGTACACGCGCTATTAAAACACTATTGAATTTGAGGTAGTGCGCATGTGCTATAGTGTGCACGCACTATTGAGACCTAAATTGCAAACCAAAACCAAAAGAGAGCTAGGGGGGGTGGGGCGAGGGAATGGCTATTTGTGTGTGTGAGAGAGATAGAGAGAAATTAGGGGATGGGGGTGAGAGGAAGTGAGAAAGAGTAGGGGTGGTAGAGAGAGTATAGGATGGGAGATAGAGGAAATGTGAGAGAGTAGGGGTGGCAAAGAGAGTACAAGATGCAAGAGAGAGGAAGTGTGAGAGAGAGAGTAGAGGTGGCAAAGAGAGAGTACGGGATGGGGGAGAGAGATTGAAAGTAGGGGATGGGAGAGAGAGGAAGTGTGAGAGAGAGTACAAGTTGGGAGAGAGAGAGATTGAGAGTAGGGGATGGGGGAGAGAGAGAGTAGGTGGTGGGAGACGGAGTGGGAGAGGAAGAGTGAGAGAGAGGAGGATGGGAGTGCATGTGTGTGAAAGAGAGAGAGTAGGAAATGGGAGAGGGGGAAGATAGAGTAGCTTGAGAGAGAGTAGGGGATGGAAGAGAGAGTAGGGGATGGAAGAGAGAGTAGACAATGGGAGAGGGAGTGGGAGAGGGAGAGAGAGGGGGGATGGAAATGTGTGTAAGAGAAAAAGAGAGAGAGTGTGAAAATGTGAGAGAGGGTAGGGGGTAGAAGAGAGAGAGCAGAGAGGGAGAGAGTGAGAGAGAGAGAGAGAGTGAGAGAGAGAGAGTGAGAGTAGGCAGTGGGAGAGGATAGAGGGGGGATGGGTGTGTGTGAAAGAGAGAGAGTAGGGAATGAGAGAGGGGAGAGAGAGATAGCGAGAGTAGGGGATGGGATAGAAAGAGAGTAGGCAATGGCAGAGGGAGTGGGAGAGGGAGAGAGAGGGTGGATGGAAGAGAAAGAGATTAGGAAATGGCAGAGGGAGTGGGAGAGGGAGAGAGAGGGGGGATGGAAGTCTGTGTAAGAGAGAAAGTAGGGGATGGGAGAGAGTGTGAGAGTGTGAGAGAGAGTAGGGGTGGCAAAGAGAGAGAGTAAGAGTAGGAGATGGGAGAGAGAGGGAGAGTGAGAGAGAGAGAGAGATAGTAGGCGATGGGAGAGGGAGTGGGAGGGAGAGAGAGAGGGGGGGAATGGAAGTGTGTAAGAGAGATAGAGTTGGGGATGGGAGAGAGTAGGCAATGGGAGAGGGAGTGTGTGTGAGAGAGAGAGAGGGGGGGGAATGGGAATGTGTATAAGAGAGATAGAGTAGGGGGTGGGAGAGAGTGTGAGAGTTTGAGAGAGAGTAGGGGGTGGTAGAGAGAGTTTGTACAGGATGGGGGTGAGAGAGAGAGAGAGAGAGAGTAGGGGATGGGAGAGAGTGTGAGAGAGAGTAGGGGATGGAAGAGAGAGTGAGAGTAGGGGATGGGAGAGAGAAAGTAAAGAGGGAAAGAGAGTACTTGAGAGAGAGAGAGATAGTAGGTGGTGCAAGAGGGAGTGGGAGAGGGAGAGAGAGGGGGGATGGGAGTGTGTGTGAAAAATCTAGAGAGTAGGGGATGGGAGAGGAGAGAGAGAGGGGGGATGAGAGTGTGTGTCTATGAAAGAGAGAGAGTAGGGGATGGGGGAGAGAAAGTAGGCAGTGGGAGAGGGAGTGGGAGAGGGAAAGAGAGAGAGGGGGAATGGGAATGTGTGTAAGAGAGATAGAGTAGGGGATGAGAGAGAGTGTGAGAGTGTGAGAGAGAGAGAGTAGGTGGTGGTGGAGAGAGCTCATACAGGATGGGAGAGAGAGAGTGAGATTAGGGGATGGGAGTGTTAGAGAGAGTGGGGGATGGGAGAGAGAGAGAGAGAGTGAGAGTAAGGGATGGGATGGGGGAGAGAGAGAGAGAGTAGAGAGGGAGAGAGAGAACTTGAGAGAGAGATCTAGTAGGTGGTAGGAGAGGGAGAGGAAGAGAGATAGGGGGGATGGGAGTGTGCGTGATAGATGTAGAGAGTAGGGGATGGGAGAGAAGAGAGTGGGGGGATAAGAGTGTGTGTTTTTGTGAAAGAGAGAGAGTAGGGGATGGTAGAGAGTGTGAGAGTGTGAGAGAGAGTAAGGGGTGGCAAAGAGAGAGTATGAGATGGGAGAGACAGAGTGAAAGGATGGGAGAGATAGAGTGAAAGGATGGGAGAGAGTGAGAGAGAGAGTAGGGGACGACAGAGAGAGAGAGAGTACGAGATGGGAGAGACAGAGTGAAAGGATGGGAGAGAGTGTGAGAGAGAGTAGGGGATGGGAGAGAGTGTGAGAGAGAGTTGGGAATGGGAGAGAGAGAGAGTAAGAGTAGGGGATGGGAGAGAGAGAGTAGAGAGGGAGAGAGAGAGATAGTAGGTGACCTAGGAGAGGGAGTGAGAGAGGAGGAGAGAGAGGGATGGGAGTGCGTGTGACAAATCTAGAGAGTAGGGGATGGGAGAGAAGAGAGAGGGGGGATGGGAGTGTGTGTGTGTGTGTGTGTGTGTGTGTGTGTGAAAGAGAGAGTAGGGGGTGGCAAAGAGAGAGTACGAGATGGGAGAGACAGAGTGAAAGGATGGGAAAGATTTTGAGAGAGAGAAGGAGGTGGCAGAGAGAGAGAGTATGAGATGAGAGAGATAGAGTGAAAGGATGAGAGAGAGTGTTAGAGAGAGTAGGGGATGGGAGAGAGTGTGAGAGAGAGTTGGGGATTGGAGAGAGAGAGAGAGAGTAAGAGTAGGAGATGGGAGAGAGAGAGAGTAGAGAGGGAGAGAGAGAGATAGTAGGTGGTGGGAGAGGGAGTGGGAGAGGAGGAGAGAGAGGGATGGGAGTGTGTTTTAGCGATCTAGAGAGTAAGGGATGGGAGAGGGGAGAGAGATAGAGGGATGGGAGTGTGTATCTGCAAAAGAGAGAGTTTAGGGGATGGGAGAGGGGAGAGAGAGAGTAGCCTAAGAGAGAGAGAGAGTAGTGGATGGGAGAGAGGGGTGGATGGGAGTGTGTGTAAGAGAGAGTAGGGGATGGGAGAGAGTGTGAGAGAGAGTAGGAGGTGGCAGAGAGAGAGAGAGAGAGAGAGTGAGAGTAGGGGATAGAGAGGGTGTGAGAGATAGAGTAGGGGATGGGAGAGAATGTGAGAGAGTAGGGAGAGGGAGATAGAGAGAGGGGGATAGGAGTGCATGTGACAAATCTAGAGAGTAGGGGATGGGAGAGAAGAGAGAGGGGGGATGGGAGTGTGTGTGTGTGTCTATGAAAGAGAGAGAGTAGGGGATGGGAGAGAGTGTGAGAGTGTGAGAGAGAGTAGGGGGTGGCAAAGAGAGAGTACAAGATGGGAGAGATAGAGTGAAAGGATGGGAAAGAGTGTGAGAGAGAGTAGGAGGTGGTAGAGAGAGAGAGAGTACAAGATGAGAGAGATAGAGTGAAAGGATGAGAGAGAGTGTGAGAGAGAGTTGGGGATGGGAGAGAGTGTGAGAGAGAGTTGGGGATTGGAGAGAGAGAGAGAGTAAGAGTAGGGGATGGGAGAGAAAGAGTAGAGAGGGAGAGAGAGAGAGAGATAGTAGGTGGTGGGAGAGGGGAGAGAGAGAGAGAGAGAGAGAGAGAGAGAGAGAGAGAGAGAGCAGCCCAAGAGAGAGAGAGTAGCGGATGGGAGTGTGTGTAAGAGAGAGTAGGGGATGGGAGAGAGTGTGAGAGAGAGTAGGAGGTGTCAAAGAGAGAAAATGGGATGGGAGAGAGAGAGAGTGAGAGTAGGGGATGGGAGAGAGTGTGTGTGAGAGAGTAGGGGATGGGAGAAAGAGAGTAGAGAGTAGGGCATGGGAGGGGAGAGAGAGAGGGGGATGGGAGTGTGTATCTGTAAAAGAGAGAGTTTAGGGGATGGGAGAGAGAGAGTAGCAGATGTGAGAGTGTGAGAGAGAGTAGGGAGATGGGGGAGAGAGAGAGAGAGAGAGAGAGTAAGAAGTGGGAGAGGGAGGATGGGAGTTTGTGTTAGAGATCTAAAGAGTAGGGGATGGGAGAGGAGAGAGGGTGAGAGAGATAGAGATAGTAGGCGGTGGGAGAGGGAGAGCGAGAGAGAGTAAAGGATGGGAGAGGGGAGAGAGAGAGTGTGTGTAGGGGATGGGAGAGGGGAGAGAGAGTAGGGAGGGTGGAGAGTGATGTGTTCTCACATAGTGCGTACCCGTTATGTGAAATCACCTAAAAACGGTCAAAAAACAACTTTGGGGCCCGTTTCATTCATTCTATACTTTTGTTCTATTCTGCACTCTATTATCCCGACAGAAATTGCGAGTTTCAACACAACAAACACTCTTTCAAGGTGGTAAACACTATTACAAGGTGGCAAACACTTTTGGAAGCTAGCAAACACCAAATTCAATCATTGGATACACGATTTGAAGACTTTTTGAATATTCGTTGTATAGAAAAGGTTAGTGCAATCTATTTTAAATATTTTTTGTTGATATATAGATACAAATTTGATTATAATTTGACATGTTGTTTAATATATAGTGAATTCATTGAAATTTGTATCTTTCAATGAAATTTTATTTCGAAATGGTTAGAAATTTGACAGGTCATTATATATATATATATATATATATATATATATATATATATATATATATATATATATATATATATATATATATATATATATATATAGTGTATTCATTCAAATAATTATAATTTTTATATGTATTTGAATAATTTGTAGATCCGATGATATACACACTCCATCATGTCATGTTGAAGGCATAACATCAACACATCAAGTAGGTTATATTCCATCTTTTGCATCTTATTACCAAGGCACATCATCTTCGGTTCAAGGTACGCAATACACTCAACCTTATGTTGATGTTTAAAATGTTGAGAGAATTGAAGAGATTATAACACCTTCTAGAATTCATTTTAGAAGACCAAAATATTTGATTGATATTGATAGTAACATTTTGAAATAAATGCCTGACAAGATTAGCAAGCGTACTTGTCAAAGAAAAGTTAATCATACGTGGAGATTATTTTTTGATGAATTAAATATTACAGGTCAATGCCAATTATTTATTGAAATGATGAGAAATTTAAAATTTAGGCTTATCATGAAGATTCTTGGGCTAAGAACGATGGATGATTCAAATGAAAAAAATATTGTAAAGAATCTAATGAATGCTTATGACAAAGTGGGTTCTAAATCATGCACCAAAAATAGTAATATCGCAAGACGAGTACTTACATCGACAAAAGTAAGTAGCCAAATTAAGAAAGCTTTAATCATGAGAAAGACAAGAAAAACATTAAAAATTGGTAGAGGTACTCTAAGGAGAGCCATGCTAAGGCGTGAGAGATTGGAAGATCCAAAAAAAAATGAGTTATGGACATTTAGCGGTAGACTACTGCAAAAGGATAAAGAAATTAGTGAAGCCTTGAAATCATTGATTGAAGATTTTTGGAAAAATAACACATGTGTTTCCCCTAATCAAAGAGATGTAGGAGGATTGGTAGCCAAAATCGTGAGCCACATGCGAAACATTTTTTGGACACAACTCAAACACAATTTTTTGCAAAATTTATTGGTATGTATCCTCAAATTCAAATAAGTCAAAGATTTTTTTGAGATGGGTAAACCTTTTTATGTGAAGATAAATCACACATGCACAACTTGTTGTTGTAGGATACATATTGAATTTTATAACCATTTTGATGTTTTTAGGCATATATGCGTAATTTTGCATTCTCAGTTTGTTTTGCAGGATTGTGACATAAATGAGCCACCAAGATCTTCAAGGGAATTCATATCCAACATTTTATGTGAAATAAGGGATGGCCAACAATTTTACAAGACATCATGCTTGGATGGTACGTGCTTATTTTGTGGTTCTTTGCAACTTTTATCAACTTGTCAACATATGGATAGTACACATGCAATTGGAAATGAAATAGTAGATTACGAAAAATTTAAGAAAGTTACATATGCTCTAAAAGATGGAAAACATGGTAAAAGATGTGATTTAGTCATTGAAAAGATTCTAGTGTATGAGTTCATGAAGATTTTTCATAAAAACATTATTTACGAGTATGCAAGGCATACCCATAGAGCTTGATGGCTGGATTTGCAATTCAATTTGTGCAAGGATACATTTCCATTGGATACCATTGTTTTGGTTGTAGATTTCACAGAGAACTACACACTACAACCACAAAATGAGGTGCAAGCAAAGTATTATACTTCTCAACAGGTTTCCATATTTGTTCACATAACATTCATGCATTCACCTACAAGTACAGAGGATGAAAGGAAGATTTTGAGGGAGTATCATTTTTACATCAGCGATGATCGATCACATTCTACGGAGTTCGTACATGGTTGTTTTCAACTATTTTATGGAGATTTGGCTAACAGGGGCATCACATATCGTCAACACATTATTTGGTCAGACAATTGTGCATCTCAATTCAAGAATGCACGAATGTTCTATTGGTTGAGCAGGATGCACAAATTGTGTAGAATTCAATACATGTGGAATTTCACAGAGGCTGGTCATGGAAAGGGAGAGCATGATGGTGCAGGCACATGCATCAAAAGAGCCTTAGCTCATGAAGAACTAAAATACAAAGATGGAGCAATATTGACAGATGCAAAATCCATCGTCCAGTGGTGTAACGCTACAATGGGTCCAGGTAAGGAAGGTGAGTCTACGGTTTGTAGATTTTTTTGGTTGATAGATAATACTAACATTGCACCATATCAGGATTGTTGCACACTAACAGGATCCAGTGAGTTGCACTCTTTTAGAAGCTCTGATGCAGGTTCATGGAGTATCCACACATGAAAAATGGCATGCTATTGTCCATCATGTGTAGAGGAAAATTGGGATGACTGTGAGTTGATTGAATGGGTGGACAAATGGGATATATGGGTTTTGGACCTAATTGACACCTATCGTCCCTCACAAGCACTGGAAATGGTACAGATGGAATTTTCTATTGACTTTGACCGCTTGTCTGATCTAGTGCAACTTGGTAATATATATATTTATATATCTTTATAATTTCAATATGTAACTTTATAACTTTTACGCAAGTATTTTCTAAATTAATGATCGCATTTTGTACATTTGTCACTGCAAGCCATTTTTTTGTTGTTATTGCACCTGAAGACAATGAAGAAGGGACAGATTATTATTTTTGTCGTTGTGTTCAAGCCAAACAAAAATTGGATCACTCGGTTATAGATGGTGAAGGTTTAGAGTACCATGTCGGTGCGGTGGTTGTAACTAGCACATGGCTTAGACGATATTCTATGAAGAACCCTAACTTGTGGTTATTCGAGGATTGGCAAACAGAGAGGAAGATTCTTCATTATTCAAATCTTGTTGTCGCATCAAATGTCCACTTGATAAAATATGGTGGAAAACCACATAATAAGAATCTTTGGAAAGTTTGTGAGTCAGACCACGAGGCAATACTTGAGACAATAAAATGTCGAGCAGATCCAGTTGGCTCATTAGATTGAATACAGAGAGAGAGAGAGAGAGAGAGAGAGAGAGAGAGAGAGAGAGAGAGAGAGAGAGAGAGAGAGAGTGATCAACTGGATCCAAATACATTGTTGCAACCTCTTCCCCAAGACTGTCCACATGACTAAGGTGGACCGTATTGTTATGATGCGTAAGTGATGAGATTTAGTTTAAATCATAGATTTTATGTTTTGATTTGTTTAGAATCTAGATTTTATGTTTTGATGTCTCCAATTTTTTTAAAGCTAGAACAATATTTTTCATATTTTCTTATTGTAACGATATTTTTCTTTCATTGCATGTTCTCTTGGATGACAGGAGGGAGAGAAGAAAAATAAGTAGATTTCCAACAGCCAGCCACCCTTCTTCATGTAATTTATTCATTTAAGGTAAAAGTCCCATTTCCTTTGTTTGGCTTTGGTATTTGGTTATTTAAAGTCATTATTCTAGTTGGACCTTCATATGTTTGAATTTGGGATTGTTTAGTGTCTATTTTTTATGATTATACTGAATTATTAATTCTATGATGTTTCTATTATTTAATTATTTAAAATAAATTTAAACTTTTTGTATAAAATTATTATTTTTTATTTCTATCTATTTGTTATGATTATTTCTATTATTTAAAATAAATTAATTCTATAATATCTCTATGATGAACTATTTATATTTCAAAACTTTACATATTTTAAATTAGATATCTCTCGACTTAATTTACCAAAAAAATTAATTAAAATTTTAGGTATGCTAGTAGTACACCATGACCAACAATCAAACTATTATAACAATACAAATACATTTAAATAGTAATGTAAGAATGGTTTAGTTCACATAAAAAATAAGTCTATTTTAGATATTCTAGATACATCACAAAACTTTATCGCTTCAAAAAAATTGGAATTTATCCCATCTACTTGAGTTCCCATCAATTGTCCATAAAACTAGGAAAGGGAATAGGTGCTATGCTCCCAATCCCAACATCCTCCTATCCACTACTAGGAGATGTGTGTAATGTAGGATTCAGCTCCATCAACTTAGTCATTTTCTTCACTAGTTGATTGGGACTCTCACCATTTGTTGCCAACTATGGTGACAATTCTTGGGGTTACACTTATTAAGTAAGAATATTTCCTAATCTAGGGATTAGAGCATTGAACATATCAGAATGTGATTTATGCTATGGGAGAAGAGGTATATCAAAATATTTCCTTCATGTAAAGTGCATTAGCCTCAAATAACTTCTTAGTCTCTCTTGTTCCTTAGAATTTTGTATCCTTTTCTTTGGTAGCTATAGGAATATACTGGGTAAACCACTATGTTGTTTTCTATTTAGTGGCATATAACATATAAAATCAACATCTCCATCATAGTCATTTTGGGCCTGGGTATCAAAAAATTGTTAACTATTTATTTCATCACGGTTGCCACCATTTACAAAGCATTATATTGTATTGCATAAAATTGTAACCAAGATTATGCAAACCTCAAACTATGAACATAACAATGGAGAGTATGTTTGGTATGCTCTTAGGAACACAACAATGGATGAATCTCTTGGATGTGTGAAATGCAAGTATGAGTAATGGAATATGTACCTAGACTAGATGATGTGAGAAGTCAAAATGACAGAATGATAATGCAATGATCACCTCTGCTTCTTGCTTCTTGCTTCTTTTTGGAAAGCTTGAGACAAGATGTCTATTAAAGTAGACGGAGGAAGCATCTAGAATGTGCTTAGAAACCACTAGGAGATAAGGATAGGGATTGACAACTAAGCACAGGAGATAAGGATAAGAATTGACAACTAAGCACCTTATCTCACATTCTAGATAGATGGATAAGACTGATGAGATGGCATGTGTCTATAGAAGATTCCTATGGTGTAGAAAACATGTGCTTAAAAGATATATGGACCCATGTGATGACAACCCATATGAATGCACATACTTTTAGGCAGTTTGAATAAAGATTGAATTAAATAAAATTTAATTTAATCAAGGTCTAGAAGAATTAATGGGAATATGGAGGATTTTAAATAAATAAAATTTATTTAAAAAAGAATATGTGGAGAATCATGTGTTAATTTAAATTAACACATTAGAGCTAGAGTATTTAAATTAAATTTAAATACTTAGGCAAAAATGAACCTATTTAATTAAAATAATTTAATTAAATAAGTAGAAGAGTGTGACTAGTATTAAATAAATTAATAAAGTCATTCGGGACAATTTTTGTTGTCTACATTTTGCCCCTCTTTGATGTGATGTCGGCACGACATCATATCAAAGAAAATACAGGTTGCCCCAGAGAATATAGGAGAGGACTGGTGACAACGACAAAGGAGAAGGGTGATGGAAAATGATAATCTAAATGCAACTTAACTACATGAATGCAAGAGATTCAATTGTGTTCATATGGAGAGTAAACCTTATTTTAATATTTCAAGAGGAGTTATGCACCAAATGCTATAGAAGCATAGATGACAAGATTCCTTTATGTGTATTAGACTCTTAACACAATGGATGTAGGTTTCAGAGTCATGAGGGGACAAATGACATATACGCACTAGAGAGGTCTGGGCATACCCAAAGTCTTTTTAAGGAGCTTGGTAGAAAGTGTGCTAACCCGTTGCCCCCAGTGAGCAATGCATTAACATAACTTGAAACTCACATAGATGTGCTAAAGAATCATGAAAATAGATCATATTGCAAAATAACATGTGTAATCAAGATAAGCCGTTCAAATGATACCAAGATATGGAAGATCGAGGCACACTGGGGGAGGCTATCACTGACACACAAAGATAAAATTAACAAAAAGACATTATGACTAAGTAGTCATTCAATTCACCATGCTTGCCATGCACCTTATAAATTTGTTAAATTTGTTAAACCTGTGTAGGAAGGATTCATCCTGTAAGGCAAAAACTGATTGATTGATTGAATTGAAATGAGATATTTGTGATTGGTTGCTGGCAATGACAGTAAAAGGAATGATGTTCTCAAATCTTGGAGTCTAAATGTGAATTTGTGTAAGCTTGTTTGCAATCACTATTTGATGAGGTTGGTTTTATGGATGGAAACTTAGTGTGGTGAGAATATGGATACGATAAGATAAAGATAATGGATGAATTGAATTGGAATAGAATGGAAGGAATCGATAATAAATATTCTATTAGAGGAAAATGTGTTGAATGGAAGACTAGAAATTTGATCAAGGTAGATGCAAATAGAATGAAGGAATTGATTATGGAAATGATGTGAATGAAGTGATTGGAAGAAGAGAATATGATGAAATTAGAGGATAAATGAATTGATTGAATAGATTGGGAGACTTGGATTGAATTTGATATGAATGAATAGATAGAATGTGAATGAATGTGGAATATAATGGATTGAGACCAATGACAAGGGAGAGCCACAGTATTTGTAAATGGATAGGAAAGTTGGGCACATATATGACTGGAGGAATAATATGGATGACCAATGGATATAGTGTCGGATAATGGGGAACCAAGAACCATATTTCAAAGGAGTGACCAACAATGCCCCATTCCAAGGATATGAAAATGAAAGGAAATAATGGTGGGGAAGGATTGCATGAAAATGGACAGATGGTGTGAAAGCTCGCATATGAAGGAAGAAAAGGCATGTGCTCTTCTTAAGCATGTATGAGCATTTTTGTTGTTGTGCCTCTAGTATTGATTATGAGCATGGGTATGAAAGTGGAATGAAGGAAGACATGAAAAAGGGATAATGATACGAAGGATATGGAGGAGGGATAATTATATGAAGGATATGGATGGAGAAGGGATAATGATATGAAGAATATGAAGGAAATGCATGATAAGAAGTGGATGAAATGAAAGGGATAACCAAGATCAAGGGTATATGGAAGAAGGATAGACGTGCATAGGATTATGGATGGAAAAGATATGAATGCACATGAAAAGAGGATGGGAATATGTATGCATATGGATGAAAAATGGATGCATGAACATGAACATGACAAGGACTATGGAATGTAAGGTAGCGATAACATGTCAAGATCAAACATATGGAAGAATGTAGGAAGTATATAAGATAATGTATGGATAATGGACAAATGAACATGAATATGACAAGGACTATAGGATAGGGATGTCAAGATCAAATATACGTAAGAATTATGGGAATATGTAGGAAAGGATATGGAAGGTAATTATGGATGGAACTTTCCCCTAGTGTAGAGTGCAAGTGGAAAAAGGGAAGTTAATGGATAGGTAAGTGAAAGTGGAAGACAATGAATACGTAGTAGGAAAATGAAGGGATGACTCAAGCATCTAGGTAGATGGATGTATCCCTTGATATTTATGCTTCTTTAATTTGTTTTTATTTTCTTTTATTTTCAAGGAATTGTTGGTTTCTCGTAGATGTTGATAGGGTAAGGAAAAGAATGCTAAAGTAAATTGGGGAATAGAAGACAATGACCTATGAAAAAGTTTAGATTAAGGAAGTTGAGTAGGTAGGTTGAAGACATGTTTGAGGGATACTAGGTTGGAAAACTTGTGAAGGAAGTGGAAAGATCTTCATTGGAACACACCTTGAAGGGTGGTGGAAAGGAGTAAATTGTGAAGGATGTGTAGGAGGAAGTTGGAATTTTGGGATATAGGGACCCAAAATGGATGAAGGAGATGATAGAGTTGGGATGGCGGATTTGGGTGTATAAGGACCCAAAATGGATTTGGAAAATGGAGGTTGGGAGAATTTATGAAGGAAGGAAGCCTTTGGATTAGTATAATTGGATGTCATTTGGAATCTTTCTTTGAGATTCATTGCTACATTAAGTAGCTTTGGTATCCACATAACTTTTGCACTTTTGATTTTTAGCCTTTGTGGCTTTTTGATTGCATTTTGGATCTGATTTTTCTTTTCTTGAACATGTCGCTTAGATGGGACATGTTGATCCTTATACTTTTGTGGATTTTCAACTTTATTTTCTTTTTCTTTGGCATCCAATTTGCTTCCATTGGCCATGGTATGGGTGCATGAAGGTAAATAAGATGGGGAACATATGGAAGGTGAACGTTGGAAGGAATTCAAGGATGTGCACCTTTGTTGATCTTTACTAGGACTATGAGGGGATAAATTGGAAAATGTGGATAAGGTAGAAGGATGTATGTAAGGACCTAATACGGAAGGAAGGGAAGAAGAGTTTGACGATGGAACATAATGACCTAGAATGGATGGACTATAAGAACCTAGAATGGATGGACTATAAGGACCTAAAATGGACTTGGAAGATGAATGAGGTGAAGTTTTAGGTGTGGAAGGAAAAGTTTTGGAATTGGAAAAAGTGGAAGGTGTACCAACATCTTGAGGAATTATTTTTTTAAGGGGATACTTAGTATTATCAACACAAGATGCGAGTCTAGGTGTATGGGGTTCATGAGGAGATTGGATAGGTGTGATAGGATCATGTGAAGGAGTAGGGTTATGAGGGGGATCATGAGGAATAATAGGATCATGAGATGGAGAGGGATTGTGAAATATGGATGAAGGGGTGCATTGATCTTGACTTGGAAGAGGATCATTGAGTGGAACGAGTAGATTGTGAGATGGAATAGGTTCATAAGATGGAATGGAGGGAGTGGAACTATGAGATGGAGTACTTTGATCTTGACATGAAAGAATATCATATAGCTCAAGGAGTGGATCATGAAATGGACTAGAATCATATGAGGATGAGGAAGGAATGGAATCATGTGGTGAAAGAAGATCATATAGCATGGTAAGTGGATCATCATATGTGGGCGTGGAGGAAATGGAATCATGAGATGGAGTAATTTGATCTTGACATGGAGGAGTATTAGTGAATGGAGTGGAAGAAAATTTTTCATGAAGGGGAATATCTATGGATGCTAATGCTGGAGATGGAATGGAATCGGTAATGTGCGTGGTAGGTGTAATGTCTTGATCTTGATTAGGAGGGGAATCAAAAGATGGACTAGGAGGGATAGTGGAATGATGGGATGGAGAAGTGCTTAGATCTAGAGGAGAAACATCATGCTTTGAAGGAAGGTCTTGAAATGGAACTGGAGGTGTGGCTTTGGGTGATTGGCTCACATTATGCTGAATTTTCAATCTAGCCAAAAATGATGTGAAATACCCCTGACGAGGTGGGGATGACATTTTTGGAGGCTTAGGAGATGATGTTGTTGGAGGATTAGGATTTTGTGGAGGTGGAATTATGGATAAAGGATTTGTATTAGGTTCATAGTAAGGGGGATTACATGGAGGATTAAGATTGGATGGGACATGAGAACTAATGCCTTTGAAATATGAGAGATAATTCTTCATTTCCTCCATTTTCTTGGCAAGGGTATTTACGTCTGAGGCATTGTGTGGGCCATGAATGGAATTGTATGGAGGGATATGAGAGCTAGAAAATGAAGGACACGTAGCAAAGAAAATGACCTTTTCCTGCGGACTTATTTTTTCCAAGAGTGTATTCTTTAGTTCCTCAATTCCTATGGCGAGGTCATTTATGACGGAGGAATTATATTGGCTATGGATGGAATTGTCTACAGATGAAGGATAAGGAGATAGATTTTCCTTGTCAAAGGTAGGAGAATGATGAACATGAGATAGATTAGAATTGAAGTGTTGAGAATGATTTTGATATGGAGGAGATACAAGACCATGTTGTCATGCAATATTGTCAATCATTGAAAGAAGCGGATTTGAATCCATGGATGCAAGATAAAAAGTGATTAAAAGATTTGAAGAGGGAATATGAACTTTGAATTAGGAGCTTTGTGCTGATTGGACTTTGATTTGATTTGATTTGAAATTGATTGCACTTAATATGATTCAATTTGATTGAATTTGAATTGATTTGATATTGATTTAGTTTGGATTTGGATTGGATGAGGGTTCGATTTGATTTGATAAGAACCGTATGATAGTGCAAACAAAGTGAATGTTTGATTTGAATGAAATTCCAATGATAAAACAATGCTCCTATGTCCGAAGTAGAATATGTGATGTCAGATTGAAATAGAAGAAGACGTGAATGAAGTTTTTGAAATATTGATTATGACTTGGATGACTGAATTTGACAAGGAATTGGATTAGAAGAATGCTGATTTGAAAGATCAAATTAAGAATGCATGATGAGCTTGACTAGGGAAATTGAATATGAATAATGATGAATCATGACTAGGATGAAGATTAGGAATGTGATTGAATGACAAGGAAATGATTAAGATAAATAAAGAAGATGAAGATGTCAAGTAACGTTTTGAATGATGAAGGTAAGATATGTAAGAGGGAACAATGTCTTGGATGGAAGGAATATGTGACGTGAAATGATTTGGAATGATGATTAAGAAGAGGTGTTTTTTTGTTGTGTTTTTGAAATGTTTTTGATTTTTTTAGATTTTTGAACTTTTATGATTTTTTTTTTGAATTTTTAGGTTTAAGATGCAAAATCAAACAATGAAATATGTACAATACAAATGTGTTTCAAACAATCCAAACACACCAACAGTCCTATAAAGTTGAACTAGCCTGTACAAGGCTTAACTAGGGGGCGTCCTCGATATACGCAAGGTACGTGAGGCTTGAATCTGTAGATGAAAGGAAATACTGCCACACAGCCGGGGGGAGATAGTAACCAAATCTCCTTCTTCACTTCCCAAAGGTATAAAGTTCTTTGGGGCTTAGCCAAGAGTGACAATATTACACTTCCAAGAGAGGTGTCTTTCGATTCACCTCCCAATTTTTATACTCCACCAGAATGCTAGAGTTGAGGTCGTCCCAAGGAGTGATGAAATCCCCAAGCAGGCCTCCTAGAAAAATTTAAAAAAACAAGTCCACTTATTTCTTGTGCACCCAAGATCACCCAAAGGCGCGAGGGGAGAGAATACGTAAGTGGACCTGGGGTTAAAAAGACACACATTCATTGCCAAAGAAATTTTAAGTTTTCTAATCTAATTGAAGACACGCGTGATTAAAATGTACAATGTTCGTTCAATGTTGCAAAAATCAGGCACACGAAAGAAAAAAAAAATTTAGTTTTTTGAATGTTTTGGCTAAAAGGAAAATAAAAATAAAGATCTAAATGCCTTTATGCACAAAATAAATTTGATTCTAAATAAAAGGCCTATTTGAAGGAAATAAAAAGAAATTTTTTTTTATTTTTTATTTTTTAAATTTCTCCAGAGTGACGATGGATCCAGTGCTTGTAGAATCAGGGGAAGCAGCAGGGGAAGAAGATTCAGGTGTAGAGGCCAAAGGCATCGGTGGGCTTAAATTTGGGGAAGAAGTAGGTGAAAGGGAAGAGTGAGTCATGGCAGTAGGGGTTACAGCAGGGGTTGCTGAAGGAGGAGTTGCAACAGGAGGAGTTGTGGCAGGGGGAGTTGCAATGGGAGGAGTTGAAACGGGAGGAGTTGAAACTGGGGGGGAATGAAATGACTGGTGCAGCGGCAGGAGGAGTGGCAATGGTTGTGGGAGGAATTGCAGTGGTTGCATGTGGTTCAGGTGCCGATGGCGGCGGGCGACCATAAGCAGAGGAAAAAGGTGGGGGCGGCACCAACAGGCCGTAGCTACGGGAGAAGAAAAGCGCCGCTGGGAGGAAGAACAGCATCGCGAGGAGGAAGAATAGCAGTCGAAGGTGGAGGTGGAATTAACGCCCAAGGGTGGAGTGGTGTGGTTGACAGTGAGGGGTGCAAAGGCAACGCCGCAGTGGCGGCGGTGTGCAGCGGAGAGCGTAGGATGCGGGTGGAGCCGCTGGCGGAGGCGGCGGTGCCGGGAAGAAGGGAAAGCCGCTAGCAGAGGCGGCGCCGCCAGGAAGAAGGAGAAGCCACTGGTAGAGGCAGTGGCGCTGGGAAGAAGAGGGAGCCACTGGGGCAGTGGCGGTGCCAGGAAGGAGAGGGAGCTGCTGGGGAGGCAGCTCGGGCTTATGCAATGCAAAAAAAATTGAATTTTTTTAATTTTTTTTTTTTTTTTAGATTTATATTTTTAATAAACACACCCTCCTTATATATATATTTTTTAATTTTCTTCTCTCCTCCCCATTAATATGCACTAACAAAAAGAAAATAACCCCCCTATTATATGCACAAAATAAAAGAAAATAACTTCTTCTTTTTTTAATAACCTAAATGGCATAAAGAAAAAATGAAGAAAACCTACCCCAAGCCCCTATACTTTATTTTTATTTTTATTTTTTATTTTTATTTCAACAAAGAAGAACAAAATATAGGGTACTCACCTCATACGCTCCAAAGATGGTGACAGACCTCGTGGCTTGATTAGACACTCCTTACGCAAGTTAATCTCCAACCGCCAGCCTCCAACCTTAGCTTAAACAAATTTGAACCCGTGAAGTGGGTCCCACCGGGCGTGCCAAAATGTATTGCATAAAATTGTAACCAAGATTATGCAAACCTCAAACTATGAACATAACAATGGAGAGTATGTTTGGTATGCTCTTAGGAACACAACAATGGATGAATCTCTTGGATGTGTGAAATGCAAGTATGAGTAATGGAATATGTACCTAGACTAGATGATGTGAGAAATCAAAATGACAGAATGATGATGCAATGATCGCCTCTGCTTCTTGCTTCTTGCTTCTTTTTGGAAAGCTTGAGACAAG
Source organism: Cupressus sempervirens (assembly GCA_028749045.1). Taxonomy (NCBI): domain Eukaryota; kingdom Viridiplantae; phylum Streptophyta; class Pinopsida; order Cupressales; family Cupressaceae; genus Cupressus; species Cupressus sempervirens. The sequence goes on from CM053790.1 coordinate 333,238,284, forward strand.
ATGTCTATTTAAAGTAGACGGAGGACGCATCTAGAATGTGTTTAGAAACCACTAGGAGATAAGGATAGGGATTGACAACTAAGCACAGGAGATAAGGATAAGAATTGAAAACTAATCACCTTATCTTACATTCTAGATAGATGGATAAGACTGATGAGATGGCATGTGTGTGTAGAAGATTCCTATGGTGTAGACAACATGTGCTTAAAAGATATATGGACCCATGTGATGACAACCCATATGAATGCACATACTTCTAGGCAGTTTGAATAAAGATTAAATTAAATAAAATATAATTTAATCAAGTTCTAGAAGAATTAATGGGAATATGGAGGATTTTAAATAAATAAAATTTATTTTAAAAAGAATATGTGGAGAATCATGTGTTAATTTAAATTAACACATTACAGCTAGGAGTATTTAAATTAAATTTAAATACTTAGGCAAAAATGAACCTATTTAATTAAAATAATTTAATTAAATAAGTAGAAGAGTGTGACTAGTATTAAATAAATTAATAAAGTCATTCAGGACAATTTTTGGTGTCTACATAGATGACGTCCTTGGGGTCAACATGTGGTGGGGATGGAATTAAAAGGGAAACATTTTCATCTCCACAAGTATTTGGTTACCCAAGGTTTGTGACAACCTCCTACAACCAATCTGGTTGTGAATCTTGCATTAGCAAGCTTAATCTAATATCAATGTTTGTTGTATGCTCAAGGTTTTATCTCCTATAATAGTCCACTAGCTAGTTCAGGTTTTCTGGTTGGGTATTTTTAGGTGCAATTGTACCTAGTCCCTTCATATTTTGTCCATAACTCCTCAACAAAGTGTTAATTGGTTCATCTAATAAGCCATTGATTTTTACGAAGGATTCAATAGTGATTTCCTCCCCCTCGCTTTACAACTCATCAATATTTGCATCATCTACAGTAGTTGTTTCTTCCGATCCACTACTTGTGGGTTGTGGTTTAGATCCCTATTTTCCATCCTCATCAACAATGAAGCACTTTCTTGGGCCTATATCATTCACTAAATCCTCCCTATTCAAATACCATATCCCTATCCTATGGAAACCACTCATTATATTAGCGGGAGTAAGTGCCAAATTGGAGGCTTTGCTGGATAACATTCCTAACTCCTCACGACCAATATTGATTTGAGGGTTCCTAGCCAACCACACATTCCAAATATGTTTTAAGTAATATTTTAATGGTGAGAAAAAACTAACATCCAATGATTGACACCTATAGATGGTATACGCTATAAGTGTCACACAATCTATGCCCAACTTCTTTGCTTTATCAATTATTTTCCATGTCATATGGATTCCATGATCATCAAATACTAGAAGACACCTTTTTGAGAGAAACACCCCACATGGAATTGTTCTTACAAAGTGGTCTAGCAAATTCAAGAATAATTATTTCATCATCCATCCATGCATGCCTTGAGATCATAATTGAAAATGTAGTTTTTTATATGTCTCTTAGCCTTGAACAAAAAAAAATTGGAATTCTCTAACCAACAGTAATGTAAGGAGACCCACCCTGCTAGTTTAGGCCACTATGCCCAAACTAACCAATGACTTCTTCTGATCCTATAGGGTTTCTTCCTTACCCTATTCCCAAGAGGATATCTCCCAACTATCCCCTTCCCTAGGATCTATGCACACCAATTGACTATGTCAACTTCAATCACCCCAATATTCAAATGAAGGCATTTTCTCTCTACTAGGAAAAATTGGGCACAAACCCCAATGCAATATCTAGGGTTATTATATGGTCCTCAACTTGATATTTCCAAACTCTCCTAATCATCACAAGACTCCACTCACCAACCTAAATCATAGATGTCCTTTTCTTTCTTACTTGACCTACTAGGTCTAGAGCCCCAATTAGGCCAAAATTTTCAAACTCACTAGGTGCTCTTGCACCATTCTCCCCATGTGACAAAGAACTCATGGTGGATAAATCTGAAGGAATTTCGTAGGAATACCTTTCTTTCCAAAATCACTCTCATCTATCCATGTTACTTCAGATTCTGGTTGATCCTTCCATTTGATAAGATTCTCCATATAGGTGCCATGACAAGTCTTCTTCTTGATTCTTGAATCCATAACCTTTTCAGCTTTTGGCTGAGATTATAATGGGATAGTGACTTCTTCAACCTTTGATTTTGTTTGTCCTTCTATGAATGTAGGACCTTTATATTGAACTTAGTCCTTGACATTAAAGATAAGGTAAATTTCCAAGTTTGGTGGGAGTTCTATTTTGTCAACATTAGAACCATAATTTGCAAGTACCGTACAAGGTCCTATCCTATGCATTTGTAGCTTGGTTGGAACACCCTATGCAAGTACCAAAACTCGTCCTTGGCATCATATCATGGCCTCAACACCTTGGATCATCTCAAAACATCTCATCTAACATGTTCCAACTCCTTGCACACTCTCAGCAACTCATCTCTTACACTTTCTCAATTTTGCCTCTTCTAGGCTTGTTCCAACTAGCCCTTGCCAATCACTAATTTGTTGTTTTCTCCAAAATTTTCCATAGAACTTCCTAAACTATTGGTTGATTAAAATACCCTTTTCCTCACTCTAAAATATAATCCAAAACCAACTACACTTGTTTTGTAAAATATCACTAAAAACTGGCTATTTCAGTCTGCCAACTAGGCCTAGTTTGAGGCCATTTACAAAGAAATTCACAATCCCTTGACTTTTGGAACTCCCATGACCCAAAAAAGTCTTAAGACATGACTCAAATGCAAGGATTCTTCTATTTTTTTGGTCTCATGATCAACTTTACAATGGTTTTTACAAAACCCTCCTTTCTAGCCCCTTTACCCTAGGGCTTTCTAGAACTCTTACTTTGCAACATCTCTAGAACCCCAAAATTGTTCAAACACCTTCACTTTGGTTATATTATATGACTTCAAACATAAAATGCAACTCTTGTTTGGAGATAACACTAAATCACCTTGGGAGCAATCACATACACCTTTTTATGCACTCAAATTTAGGGAAAACTATGCAAATACTTCTTAAATGGTTTCAAAACTCAACTTTTTAGATGGAAATTGTTATTATAGACTCAAACCAACAAGAAAAATCCCAAACTTGAGGTTTCTTAACACTCAACAATCAAATTTCAAAATTGTTACCAGCACTTACTACTAGGACAATTTCTAGTTTTAACATTCAAACTCCCAAATATACAAAGGATCCCCCACTTCTTTTGTATTTTTAAACACTCTTTTTGGAGACCTACAATAACCTTTGTCACTTTTTGGAGATCACACTCCGTTTTCATTTTACGATGCCATCTCGGGTGATGCTGAAACTTGCAATGTCGGCTAGTACAAAGTTGCCAACTGCCAATTCTCTCTCACCTTTCCTCGTGGGATCGAACTGTCTACTCTGTTAGCTTTGCATGGCTGGGTAAAACCTATCCCCAACCTTGTCCTATCCCCTTCAGTGCTCCAACGTTCTCAGGCATGCCAATCCAGAATGTCCCCAAGGGTCACTAAATGCCATAGGCCTGCGATCTTTGACGGGGCATATCTCGAAGCTCGTGCAAGGTATGGATGCGATTCTAGTTCCTACAAGACCATGTTGTGGAGACCTACAATAACCTCTCTCACTTTTTGGAGATCACACTCCATTTTTGTTTTACAATGCCATCTCGGGTAATGCTGAAACTTGCAGTGTGGGCCAGTACAAAGTTGCCAACTGCCAAATCTCTCTCACCTTTCATCGTGGGATCGAACTGTCTGCTCCGTTAGCTCTAGGTGGTCAGGTAAACCCTATCCCCAACCTCATCCTATCCCCTTCAGTGCTCGAATGTACTCAGGCACGCCAATTCAGAATGTCCCCAAGGGTCACTAAATGCCATAGGGATGCGATCTTCGACGGGGCATATCTTGGAGCTCGTGCGAGGCATGGATGCAATTCTAGTTCCTACAGGACCATGTTGCGGAGACCTACAATAACTTCTCTCACTTTTTGGAGATCACATTCCTTTTTCATTCTACAATGCCATCTCGGGTGATGCTGAAACTTGTAGTGTTGGCCAGTACAAAGTTGCCAACTGCCAAATCTCTCTCATCTTTCGTCGTGGGATCAAACTATCTGCTCCATTAGCTTTGGGTGGCTGGGTAAACCCTATCCCCAACCTCTTCCTATCCCCTTCAGTGCTCGAACATTCTCAGGCACACTGAACCCGAATGTCCCTAAGGGTCACTAAATGCCACAGGGTTGCGATCTTTGACAGGGCATATCTCAGAGCTCATGTGAGATATGGATGAGATTCCAATTCCTATAGGACTATGTTGTAGAGACCTACAATAACCTCTCTCACTTTTTGGAGATCACATTCCATTTTCATTCTACAATGCCATCTCGGGCGATGCTGAAACTTGTAGTGTTGGCCAATACAAAGTTGCCAACTGCCAAATCTCTCTCATCTTTTGTCGTGGGATCAAACTGTCTGCTCCATTAGCTCTAGGTGGCCGGGTAAACCCTATCCCCAACCTCTTCCTATCCCCTTCAGTGCTCGAACGTTCTCAGGCATGCCGAACCCGAATGTCCCTAAGGGTCACTAAATGCCATAGGGCTGTGATCTTTGACAGAGCATATCTTGGAGCTCGTGCAAGATATGGATGAGATTCTAATTCCTACAGGACCGTGTTGTAGAGACCTACAATAACCTCTCTCACTTTTTGGAGATCACATTCTATTTTCATTCTACAATGCCATCTCGGGTGATGCTGAAACTTGTAGTGTTGGCCAGTACAAAGTTGCCAACTGCCAAATCTCTCTCATCTTTCCTCGTGGGATAAAACTGTCTACTCCATTAGCTCTAGGTGGTTGGGTAAACCCTATCGCCAACCTCTTCCTATCCCCTTCAGTGCTCGAACATTCTCAGGCACGTCGAACTCGAATGTCCCTAAGGGTCACTAAATGCCACAGGGCTGCGATCTTTGACAGGGCATATCTCAGAGCTCATGCGAGATATGGATGAGATTCTAATACCTACAAGACCGTGTTGCAGAGACCTACAATAACCTCTCTCACTTTTTGGAGATCACATTCCATTTTCATTCTACAATGCCATCTCAGGTGATGCTGAAACTTGTAGTGTTGGCCAGTACAAAGTTGCCAACTGCCAAATCTCTCTCATCTTTCGCCGTGGGATCAAACTGTCTGCTCCATTAGCTTTGGGTGGCTGGGTAAACCCTATCCCCAACCTCTTCCTATCCCCTTCAGTGCTTGAACATTCTCAGGTATGCCGAACTCAAATGTCCCTAAGGGTCACTAAATGCCATAGGGCTGCGATCTTTGATGAGGCATATCTCGGAGCTCATGCAAGATATGGATGAGATTCAAATTCCTACAGGATCATGTTGCAAAGACCTAAAATAACCTCTATCACTTTTTGGAGATCACATTCCATTTTCATTCTACAATGCCATCTCAGGTGATGTTGAAACTTGTAGTGTTGGCCAGTACAAAGTTGCCAACTGCCAAATCTCTCTCATCTTTCATCATGGGATCAAAGTGTTTGCTCCATTAGCTCTGAGTGGCTGGGTAAACCCTATCCCCAACCTCTTCCTATCCCCTTCAGTGCTCGAACATTCTCAGGCACGCCGAACCCAAATGTCCCTAAGGGTCACTAAATGCCACAGGGCTGTAATCTTTCATGGGGCATATCTTGGAGCTCGTGCGAGATATGGATGACATTCCAATTCCTACAGGACCGTGTTATAGAGACCTACAATAAAATCTCTCACTTTTTGGAGATCACATTCCGTTTTCATTCTACAATGCCATCTCGGGTGATGCTGAAACTTGTAGTGTTGGCCAGTACAAAGTTGCCAACTGCCAAATCTCTCTCATCTTTCATCGTGGGATCAAACTGTCTACTCCATTAGCTCTGGGTGGCCAGGTAAACCCTATCCTCAACCTTGTCTTGTCCCCTTCAGTGCTTGAATGTTCTCAGGCACGCTGAACCAGAATGTCCCTAAGGGTCACTAAATGCCACAAGGCTGCGATCTTTGATGGGGCATATCTCAGAGCACGTGTGAGATATGGATAAGATTCCAATTCCTATAGGATTGTGTTGCAGAGACCTACAATAACCTCTCTCGCTTTTTGGAGATCACATTTCATTTTCATTCTACAATGCCATCCTGGGTGATGCTGAAACTTGTAGTGTTGGCTAGTACAAAGTTGCCAACTACCAAATCTCTCTCATCTTTCATCATGGGATCAAACTGTCTACTCCATTAGCTCCGGGTGGCCGGGTAAACCCTATCCCCAACCTCTTCCTGTCCCCTTCAGTGCTCGAACGTTCTCAGGCACGCTGAACCAGAATGTCCCTAAGGGTCACTAAATGCCACAGGGTTGCGATCTTTGACGGGGCATATCTATGGGTTGTCAATACTTTGACTATACTTTAAGTCAACGATTATCAATATGTGAAAAAATGGAACTCGTTGTATTTTGAAGTACTGAGAAGATGGCCTTGCCCTTCCCCAGGAGTTTCAGAAATGGGAGACATTAGGTAAGAGAGTGAAAATGTTACTATCACTTCAACGCACATGACGCAATTGGAAATGCAAATTTTGATGGTAATCATTTTGTGATAAGGGAGAGACTAGGGATGATCATTGTTACTATCTCTTTAGTAGTGGAATTTTGTTTTCTCTTGAATTTGGTGGTGGGGGATCAGTGGTAAGTCTCCTTGGATATTCCTTCTTATGATGTTAGTGACAAGTGTTGCTCTTTGAAAACACTTGTACAATCTTTTTTAAATTATTAGATAAAAATAGAGAATTGTAAGTATTAAACATGATTAGCCTTTAGTTCCTAGAAGATCTTTATTTCCCCATCAATGCATTTAGAAAGTTAAGTTTTAAGAAGATCATAAATAGAAAAAATTAGAGAAGCAATTTAAACATTTATATTGATTGGAAACACGTGAGTCTTGAGTTTCCTCTACCTTTTAAATAGCGTTCCTTAGCTAGCAGACCTAATTCCACATTCCATAAGACTGTCATTGCGCTAAAGATTTAGGAAACCAACTGCTCTAAGATAAAGCTTTCCCGGTCAATAATAATCTAGCCTATTGAGGAACATAATACTTCTTAGTTAAACTTGTGTTAATTCAGTATTAATTTTGTAATTAACTACAATTTCAGTATCTATGTACAGGGGGTGACTAAGAAAACCATTTGAGGTCCAATTTGAAAATATATTTGTAAGGATCTCGACCAAGGTTCTCAACTTCAATGATTAATACATTCATTCAGGCCAGAACCTCACTACAAAAAAATAATATATAAAAAAGGTAGTGAATAACATCATGTCTAGACCCAAATCAACCAATGAAAGTCAAATTAACATAATGTGGAACAACAATATATGCATTGAGTGGGTTGTCATAAAAAAGCTTCATAATAAAATTCATGTCTAGAATTAAAAGACCTTAAAGAACATTTATGCTTGCAACACAAATGGCCATTCAAAACTGAATATGATTACAATATGTGAAATAGCATTACAAGAACTTGTAATGCTCTTGTGAACATCGTGTTAATTCTTGTAAGAATCCCTAAGATGCTTGTTATACTCAAAATTTTATTGAAATTGAATTAATTTTTATCCTATCGGTTAATTGGCTTAGGGTGATATATGCTTCTTGGATGGAATAATGAGTTCGTGATTAACTCTGTATTAAGATTCATAGCATCTTCTAGTTATTTGCAAAGGAAATTTATAAATTACTTGCTAATGTCATATGGCTTGCTTGAGAAAGATGTCCATGTTCTTATGGGTACTGATGACTATCCACATTTAGTTCTTCAATATCCTATTTGACAAGCTTTCCATAGACATTTCTTTTCCATACTAAGTATTTTTGAAAACATATTTGAGTAGAAGGACTACAGTAGATACTACATGATTTTTTAACAAATAAAGTAATGGGTTAAAGACTATTATTTCCAAGGTATTATGTCATAGTATTTTAATTGTAATGATCTTAGACTAATGATATTCTTGAAGGTAACTTCGACATGCAGCAAGAAAGACAACCTACAACCAAGGCTATATTGTGCCTACAACCAAAGCCATAAATGCTCACAGCCAAAGCCACTAGTGCACATAGCCAAAGCCATGGATGCTTATAGCCAAAGTTACAAGTGTTCACAGCTAAAGCCACGAGTACATGAATTCGATGATCACAATTGTTTACAACTATTCACCAGAAACAACTTCTTTGCAGTTTTTGAGAAATACTAATAAAGCAAAAAATAACATCTACTAGTTGGTAGACATAATGGCAACTCTCTAGCAATTGAATTTAATTTCATACATGCACATATCTAATTTAATGTCATACATGAACATATCTAATTTAACGTCATACATGAACAAACATATAATATAAAATGATAACCAATAATGTCATATACATTAACAAACACATAATATATTATGATAACCAATAATGTCATATATGAACAAACATATCATATATTAACCAATAATGTCATACATCAAACATGTCATACATCAAATATAGAATGTCATATGTACATCAAATGTGTATCGAATATGTCTCTCAGATGCCTATATATATACATGGGGAAGGAATCAAGTCTCTCTATATATGTATCAAATATCTCAACTACATCTTTTCCTTCCCATGAGGGGAAGGAAACAAGTCTCTCGACCTCCTCTTCCATCGTGTGGAGGGAGACAGTGGAGATGACGGGGCCCTCCTGACACGCTCACTTGACCTCTTGTTGAGGCTCTTCTCTAGGCCCAACTGATACAAAGAAAGTAGATATGAATCAATATTTATTATACATTGAAATCAAATATATGTACTCACAAAATCAATTATTTTCTTATCGCCAACAAATAGTCACTCTGTAAGTCCACCTCAAATGCTCGTGGATGATCAGGCGTGACAAGACCCTACAACAATTCAATAAATATAATCACTTATAAATAAAATTAGAAATTTTGAGATTAACTATTATAAACAACAACTAAAATGAAGAAAATTCTTTCATACCTCTGTCAGTGGCTATGAGCTAGCCACAACTGCGGCCACTCCACTATCAACAGATTGTCGTAGATGAGGAGGTGTGTCTGACATCATGAGCTGCATGTCATACAATACACGTTATATCTAACATGAAACATGGAATAAATATAATCAAATGAATTAAATTAACATGAAACAACTGTACCTGTGTGAAGCTCGTATGATGTCTCTGCTCTACGTCTGTGGTAAAGGTTGAGGGTCCTGTGGAGAACTGATGCACATACATATTTTTTTTGGTCAATCCTTAATATTATTACGTAATAAATATATGTATTAATTAAAATGATTAAATTGATACATACCTCAGGACTCGTTGAAGGGACAAAAAATGGGCCTGGAGAATCGCTGCTAGGCCTAGGAACACTTTGACCCTAAATTTTGAACAATGTCAATAAATCCTAATTAATTAATCATTCATTATACGTATGAAATGTGATCAAATTAGTAATTTACCTATGTGTCAATGCCAAATGTCTCATTCAGGAACTGATCAGTGACAAGCCCATCATCTGCACCATCTCTGACACGAGTGCCAAATGTGCATAGGGATCCGCATGAAGTGCACATGTGACCATGACGTATAGAAGGCTCCCCCTCAACTAATGGGCTCATGGAATGGATGAGGGTCTGCGTCAAAGCATTAATGGTCCCTAGAGTGTTGGCCTCTACATGTTCCTTCACAACTGAAGGAATAATCACATGCTCGTGTTGTGGATGGACCACGGTTGCCCTAACTACATTAGGGTCATGACGTGCTCCTGGCCTCTCAAATGATGACCCCCCACCTCTACCCTGGGAGAATAACATATCAAAATAATTGGGGATCTCCCCAAGGAAAAACTCACAATATAATTTCTTCAAAAAATACATGGGGACCTCGTGATTGTTGCAAGGAGGGGCATCAAAAACCATCCACCATCTATCCCAAAAATTATTTCTAATAGCATCATTTATGCACCAATGGATGGGGAATCGTTTAGTACCCTCTCTAACAGTATTTTGCTCACTGGGTTTTCTAAATAATGCACATATACTACCTTTTGGTATTTCTTTTTTTCTAACATCTTCATATGACAATTTATTTGCATAAAATCTTTTTTGTTCATCCCTCTTAGCCCGCCAAATATCTAACTGACCACTAACTGAGGCTATCTAAGTGTTAATGGATTCGAGGGATGATGCCAATTGAGCCCTCATTGGATTGGTTTGTCCGGATTCTTTCAATCGAGCAATGATTCCTTCTAATTCAGTTTTGCCTCTCTCTATTTCATTTCTTATATTTTCTTGTGTGCCTGGTGGAGGTCTTGCAATTGGTTTGGGTGGTGGAATTTGTTCTTCTTCTTGAGGAGGGTTTTGGTTTTGGGGTTCTTGAGGGTTTTGATGTTCTTGTAGATTTTCTAGTTGATTATGAACATTTCTTGATAAAAAATCAATTGAAATTCAAATAAATAAACAAATCTAAATGAAATTTGTAAAAACCCTACAAAAGAATATAAAAAACTTATAAAAAAATATGAAAAATATATCAAAAAATGCAAAGTTAGGTTTATATCACTTACGGCATCATCGTGGGTGTGCTTTTGGTCTTGGATTTCGTCGACGAGGAGGCATTTTGGCAAATGGTGGTGCAAATGTTGAGTCTTCAACTCGCGTATGCACTGCTCGCTATAGGAGTAGAAGAAAATGTTGATGAAAATGATGGGCTGTGGGTTTGCAGCCCATCATATATACTTTTTATTTTTAAAAAGCACGTACGCGCTATAGCGCATACGCGCTTTTTAAAATAGGGAAAAAAAAATTTCTTGTCACCTTTTTGGCACCACAACTCAATGCATATGCCCTACATGCTCATCTTTTATGTAGAATGTAGGTACCGAGCATCGAGTTCCTTGAATTGCCAAGATGAGCATGCCCTATCATAATAACTCAATGGTAAGAATAGGGAGATAATGTTTAGGTCCAATACTAGCCATAGCCTAAATAATTGTCTTGCATGGAGGACTTGTAACTGACTTTCCACACTTTTTAAAACCTGTGAGTTTATCTTTGTCTATGTTGTTTGATTTTGAGCTTTGGTCTGTTTTGGTAAAGTTGCTTTTATGTGGATTTCACTATGTGATTTATTTGTTAAATGATTTAACTATAATAATTCATTTAATCATTAGGCAAAGATAATGCGGGTGGTATGGTCTTTCTTTTCTCTACCTACAAAGGTCAATACTCTAATAATCTGATGGAGGCCCTTGCTATTAAGACTGCTATTGAGAGAGGTTGCTCCCTAGGCTGGAAGAAGATTATTTGTGAATCTGATTCTCAAAATGTTGTGGACATGTTGAATATTCAAAGCTTGAAAAATGTTAGCTGGCAACTAGCTACTTTGGTCAAACGGACTTTAAGCCTATGTAATTCTTTAGACTATATTTCCTTATGTCATATATCGAGAGAATGGAACATAGTGGCTAATTGTTTGGTGAAGTGGGCTTCTGAGAATGGTGATGGATGGGATATTAGTGGACAGGAGGATTTACCTACTAATTTTAGGGGGATTGTTGAGCAGTTGTTATTAGGTGACATGAATTTGTAGTGCTTTTTGGGCCATGTGCCTATGCTCTGTACTTTGATTCTAGTCGAATAAATTTTTACCCCTCTTTTTTTAAAAAATATTTCGTTTAATCATATAATATTGAGAATTATTAAATATTATTTGACTAAAAAATATATATTAAGGTATGAGAATATTTAATTGATTAAAAACTAATTAAATATGTGCTTTAATTTAAAAGTATTAATCTAAATTTAGAAGCCTAAATTTAGAAAATTGGTTAATGAGAAATTAGAATATGATGAAATTTAATTAATTATTAATTAATTAAATATGTACTTTAGTCTAAAAGATTTAATTTAAAAGCCTAATTTAAGAAGTTGGACAAAAAAAAAATTAAAATATAAAAATAATACAAATTTAATATTGCTTTATTACAATTATTTATTTAATAATAATTAAATTATATTTACATTTAAACAATGAGCTTTGATTATTATTAATTTAAATAATAAACTTTGCTTTAATTAGTGCTTGTACTAATTAGCAAACTAGAGAAAAATAAAATATAAAAGAATGAAATTTAAAGATAAAGTTATAGTTCTAGTTGTGGCATAAATATATTTATTTTATTTAATGATAATTATTTAGGAGTTTTATTTTAATAATAAACTCTAAGTAATGTTATTAATTAAATTAATAAATATATTATTAAAAACACTTTGAAAATTAATTAAAGAGAGAGCTAATTATTTAAATTAAGATATTTTGTAATTAAATATCTAAAAGAGTTGTGCATGAAAAGGTAAAAGGTAATAAAGTAATAAATAGTAATTGATCAGTGAGTTCCCTTTCATGATTGCACAATTAGAGCCCCAATTCAGAGGATAACTCTTTATAGAAGATCTTAAGCTCATTTTGCAATTACATAGGTTTTGGGGAGCAAAATTCAGAATTTTATCAAAAGAATTGTTGAAAGTTTCAGAGGGTTTGGATTTGCATGCATTCACAGATTGTCTCAAATATTAGCTATGGTTTTGAGGTAGAGATTGAAAACTCATTGTAAAATTTTATTGAAAGATCTGTCTACTTTGTGTCTTCTTGGGTGTTTGCATATTGCTTGTTAATTTATTGTATTGATCGTTGCATAAGAAATTATGTTGTAGATTTTGAAAAGGAAAACTTATTAATCAAGAAAAATTGACTAAGGCAAATTATAGAAAAATTGTAGAAAATTATGTAAAAAATTATTATGACTGTATTATTTTAAACCCCTTTAGATAATATAGGGAATATTTGATTATGGAAATTGGAAGAAAATAATAAATTGAATAGTTAGGATTTCAACTGTAAATTAGTCATTACAAACATGAGATTATCATGATTTTTCTAAATATAAATAAATATTATTCTTATATCTAAAATAATTTAATTGCAAAATTTATTGGAAAAAAAAAAGATTAATTGAGAGCAGGCTTGGAATTTGACAGTCACCCCCACCGATCATATGATTTTTCTATGATGGTTTGGTCATTTTAATACCTTTCATTTTACGTTCAATGAAAAAAGTTGATTGTCATTTTTAATCTTTAAATAATCAATATAAAAGGAAAATAGATTCAAAAAATTGTAATTAATAATATGTAAAAATAGAAAGTTCTTTTTTCCTAATAGAACAATTATAAATTTATAACACAAAAAAAAATGAAATTAACTAGAAATTTATTTTAGAAAGAGAAATTATATGGAAACTTTTTTTTCTAAGAAAGAAAAATATAAAATAATTATAAATCTATAACACATGTAAAAAAGTGAAATTAAATAAAAGTTTACTTTAGAAAGATTTTAAATTGATATAAATATATGACAACTAAAATAGAAATATTACACACAAATATCTTATTATATTGGTAATATATACATAAATATAATATATTATGCACTAATATAATAATTATTAATAAGAACAAGTTCTAAATTCAAATTACATTTTTTAAAATTTAGAAAAAAATTTATTTGTCACTTTAAAATACATAAATTAATAACATGTATTTTTATTATCGAGCAAAATACTATATGGTCTATAATAAATTTTTACGGTTTATTGATATTTCAAAGTATTGTATTGACGATTTTATAAAAATATAACATGTCACTCCTTATGGTTTAGAAATAATTTAGACCATTATATATGGTTCAAAAGTACGAAAATGGCCATTACAGCCATCAAATTCCAGGCCTGATTGAGAGGAAAGTATGTTTTAACTAAACTTGTGCATGCATGTGAAAACAAATATGATAAAAATAGAAAGCTAAGTATAGTATGATTACATGCATGTGGAAACAAATATGCTAAAAATAGAAAACTAAATATAGCTTGGTTACATGCATGTGAAAATAAATATGCTAAAAATAGAAAACTAAGTATAGTATGGTTGCATGATTTGAGAGATCAAAGACATGTGAAAATACTAATTGCATGTGTATCTTTATTTTATATAATTTAATTTTTAGATTTATTTATTTAACTAATAATAATAGTAATAATCTATTAATTTCTAAAATTAAATAAATATTATCCATTTAGTTATAAAGTGAATGTCAGTATTAGTGACCATTTAAGTCTAATTAAACTCTTAGTTACATATAAATGATTTTATATTTATTAATGCAAGAGGGAAGTTATTAAATAAATATTTAGAACTTTATTATGTTTTAGGAGAAGTTTGGTAAATTACACTAATTATTTAGTTAATAACTATTTGACTTTGTGAGAGAATTTATAAATAATTAAATTAAATTTATAATGTTATCTCTATTTTTATTATGAATTAAAGAAAAATTAAATGTTAATATTGGACTTAAATAGAAGTGAAATTAATATTTTAGAAATGAAATTAATAGTAATATTTAATCTAATAATATACATTTATATTATTAACTAAATCATTTATGATTTAAGATTATTTAAATTAATAACATGATAATATTGCATGATATTTTATATGCACAAAAAGATTTGATATTAAATACTCATTGTTTTAAATAAGTATATTAGCATAACAATTTTTATTAACATGTATATTCTTTACTTTATTTCTAAACACATCCTTATGACCCAAACTAAATAAGAGAAATTGGTGGAATTAAATCATGTGGCTAAAAACTATGTGTTTTCTAATATTATATTTATAGTCTTGTGATGTTTATTTTCTTAATAGTTTTTCTTTGTGGGTTGTTTAGTTGGCCAAGTTAGGATGTGCACTAGAGACATTTTAGAGATTTCTTTTATGGTTATTTGATAGGATGTCATGATGAACTTTATGTTTTGAATTGAGATTTATGTTTTATGATATTTATGCTATTGAGCATTTATGAGAACTTGGGTATCAAAAACCAATGTTATTTTTTGAGTTACCTATTAAGGAACCAAATTTGATCAATATTAATTTTGTGGTATGGGACACTATTGTGATTTTAGATTTTAGGGAAAGTAGTCTAGGTGCATGTCCATGGGAGTGGCTTGCAATGGGGGCTGAGGCCCAAAGTGGTTGCCAGGGTAACTCATTTTAAGTTGTGTAACAAGTAATAACATAGTAATTAAAATATCTTGCCTAGCCCTTTTTTTCGAGATATATTGAAAAGATAAGTTAGAGATTTTTCTTCATCCATGCCTTGAGTGCTTGTATAGACTAAGGATGAGATGGAGATGATACCTTGAGAGGTATGACTAGTTTCCTTGTCTTCATGAGAGGGTATCCTAGTTTCGTATAGAGTCACTAGGGGGTTAGGGTCTTGAGAGACTATCAGGGTAACTTTAGAGTTGGCTCATGTGATGACACTCCATAGTATGTTGATGCAGGGAGCTCCCTTTAATACCATAAACTCATAATAGAAACATGGAAACAACTGAAAAATGTGAGAAAAAAATATGGACTTATTATTTGCATTGTAAATGCAGAATTACAAAATTCATAAGTTCAACATGCTAACCCACATGGGCATTTTAATTACAATCATCTACAAGACAAGTTGCAAACTATCACCTAGAGTTGTCCTATACAATGTTCGAGCCTTTCTTAAATAGGCAATTTTAAGCCACTCGAGAAGGCTCTAGATGCTCAAACTTAATACCTAGGGCCAATAGACCCTAACAGTACATAGAGTCAACTAAATACATCTTTGATAAATTATTTTAGAAATTTTTGTAGCCCAACTTCTAAAAGCCATAACTCATGAATTGTTGCTCTGATTGACTATTATAACCACTTTTTGAAAATGCTAGCTCCTTATCTACAATCTTGGAACCATGCTTTCACACTTTTGTTGAGTTTTCAGACCTCATCCAAGCACTCTAATGCCTCCAATAGTGAGCCTAAAGATTTTTCTACAAATTTTTCCACCAAAAATCCATAATAACTTGTCTAATATTAATACTTGAGTAATAATATTTTTATGGTAGACTTACAAGTCTAAAATGAACGTTCCTGTAGAAAATGAGAACATTTTGGGCTCGTATGACAAACTTACTAAAAATAGTATGTTTTGTAAATAGTAACCACCCTATCTACTAGTCCTTATTAAAATAAAAAAGACTAAAAATAAAATATTTTTGGGTGATGCAAGATTTCCCTTACACCCAGGATGCTCCTACATCAGACACCTAGGGTAATTTGAGAAGTGATCCCATCACATCTCAAGTTGTTAGAGGAAAACCAAGATGGTTAACCTCCTTTGCTAGCCATGATGAATCCTCAACTGGTCTCCCTTTCCATTTGACCAAATATTCCTCATAAGTTCTATTTCTAGTACTTTTTCCAACACGACTATCTAGTATCTCCTCAATCTCCTTTGTAGCCAAACTAGCTGTTGGAATGTTGCGCTGTGCTTCTATAACTTCATCTCCATCACCTCCTTCATAATACTCAGTCAAATCTGAAATATTAAATATTGGTGAAATATTCAATTCAATAGGCAACTTCACTTCATAGATATTTTCAAAATTATGCCTCTTCACTATGTTGCATGGTCCAAACTTCTTCATCTTCAACTTATTATATGTACCCACCAAAAAATGCTCCTTTCTCAAATGAACCATGACTTCATCTCCAATATAAAATTCCTTATATCTCCTTTTCACATTTGCCTTAGCCTTATAGTATGTATTCATTTTTATGATGTGCTTCCTCACCTCCTCATGGATGTTCTTCAAATGTTCAGCAAAATTTTCTGCTTCAACACTACTTATCTCTCATATATTCAACTTCCTCAATTTAGAAACATGTATGGGACTATTCCCATATAAAATTTGGAATGGTGATTTACTAGTACTTCTATTTATTAAATTATTATATGCAAATTCTACTTGTGGTAAAATCATATCCCATCCTTTTGGTTTATCTCCAACCAAGCATCTCAGCAAATTTCTCAAACTATGATTCACAGCTTTTGTCTATCCATCAATCTATGGATGATGTGATGAACTAAAATTTAAATCTATCTTCAACTTCTTCCACAATGTAGGCCAAAAATACCCTACAACTTTAGTATCTTGATCTGAAACTATACTCTTTGGCAAACCATGTAATCTCACCACTTCTCTAAAAAACTACTCTGCTACATGAACATCACTAGTCTTCTTGCAAGGAATAAAATGTGTCATCTTTAAAAACCTGTCAACCACCACAAAAATAGAATCATGCCCATGTTGTGTCCTTAGTAATCCAAGAACAAAATCCATTTTGATATATTCCCATGGCTTCTTTGGTATAGGTAATGGTTGATACAACCCTGTATTCTACTTCACTCCTTTTGTCATTTGACATACTCTGCAAATTTGTACAAATTTCATCACATCTTGTTGCAACTATGGCTAGTAGTAATTTTCAGCAACCAAAGTTATAGTTTTATCTCTATCAAAATGTCTAGCCAATCCTCCACTATGCTTCTCCTTGATGAGATTCTCTCTCATTGAACTTTTGGGAATGTACAACTAGCTTCCTTTGAACAACATATTATCCTGGATCATGAAATCCAACCACTTTTTCCTATTAAATGTAATAGGTTCTATACAAGCCTTACGTGCCTCACCAAAATCAAGATCATCTGTATACAATGTGCTAAGTTCTTTGAACCCAACCACCTCTATCTGCATTTTTGTTAGCAAAATTTGTCTTCTACTAAGAGCATCTGCAACTTTTTTAGACTTTTCACTCCCATGTTTCAAAAAAAAATGTATAACTCTGCAAAAAATCAACCCACTTTAAATGCCTTTGGTTCAATTTTCTTTGACTATTCAAATATTGCAAACCTTGAAGATTAGTATACAAAAAAAAACTCCTTAGGAAGAAGATAGTGTCTCCACTTCTTCAATGCTTGAACTATAGGATGAAATTCTTAACCATAAACAAAATATTTTCTTTTTGCATCATTCAACTTCTCACAAAAATAAGCAACAGGTCTACCTTTCTGGCTCAAAACAGTGCCTATTGCATCACCACTAGCATCACAATTTACTTGAAACACCTTCTTAAAATATATCTTCAACTTCTTCCACAATGTAGGCCAAAAATACCCTACAAATTTAGCATCTTGATCTGAAACTATACTCTTTGGCAAACCATGTAATCTCACCACTTCTCTAAAAAACTACTCTGCTACATGAGCATCACTAGTCTTCTTGCAAGGAATAAAATGTGCCATCTTTAAAAACCTGTCAACCACCACAAAAATAGAATCATGCCCATGTTGTGTCCTTAGTAATCCAAGAACAAAATCCATTTTGATATATTCCCATGGCTTCTTTGGTATAGGTAATGGTTGATACAACCCTGTATTCTACTTCACTCCTTTTGTCATTTGACATACTCTGCAAATTTGTACAAATTTCATCACATCTTGTTGCAACTGTGGCTAGTAGTAATTTTCAGCAACCAAAGTTATAGTTTTATCTCTATCAAAATGTCTAGCCAATCCTCCACTATGCTTCTCCTTGATGAGATTCTCTCTCATTGAACTTTTGGGAATGTACAACTAGCTTCCTTTGAACAACATATTATCCTGAATCATGAAATCCAACCACTTTGTCCTATTAAATGTAATAGGTTCTATACAAGCCTTACGTGCCTCACCAAAATCAAGATCATCTGGATACAATGTGCTAAGTTCTTTGAACCCAACCACCTCTATCTGCATTTTTGTTAGCAAAATTTGTCTTCTACTAAGAGCATCTGCAACTTTTTTAGACTTTTCACTCCCATGTTTCAAAAAAAAATGTATAACTCTGCAAAAACTCAACCCACTTTAAATGCCCTTGGTTCAATTTTCTTTGACTATTCAAATATTGCAAACCTTGATGATTAGTATACAAAAAAAAAAATCTTAGGAAGAAGATAGTGTCTCCACTTCTTCAATGCTTGAACTATAGGATGAAATTCTTAACCATAAACAAAATATTTTCTTTTTGCATCATTCAACTTCTCACAAAAATAAGCAACAGGTCTACCTTTCTGGCTCAAAACAGTGCCTATTGCATCACCACTAGCATCACAATTTACTTGAAACACCTTCTTAAAATCAAGAAATGCTAAAATAGGTAGCTCAATAACTTTCTATTTCAACATATTAAAACTCTTATTTGGTCCTATAGTCCACTTAAAATATTTCCTATCACCTCACATTATTTTAGTCAAGGGTCCATAAATACTGCTAAAACTTCTTATCAACTTTCTATAAAATGTAGCCAGTCCATGAAAAGATCTTACCTCTGTTGCACTCCTTGGAGCAAGCCATTCAAGGATAGCCTCCACTTTCTCTAGGTCCATTTTTAGACCTTCTCCTAAGACTACAAATACTACATACACTAACTCTTTCTTTACAGAACTATACTTCTTTAGGTTTATTAGCAACTTTTTTTTCCTAACTTATCAAACACCTTACGAATATGAATCAAATTCTCTTCTAATGTCTTACTAAAGATCAATATATCATCTAGGTAAACAATGACAAAGTTACCCAGAAAACTCCTTCAGTACCTCATTCATGAGCCTCATGAAAGTTCTTGGTGCATTGGTTAGCCCAAAAGTCATGACTAACCACTTATATAGTCCTTCCCTTGTCTTGAAAGTAGTCTTCCACTCATCACCTTCTCTAATACGAATTTGATGGTACCCACTCTTCAGATCTATCTTTTTGAAATACTTAGCTCCACTCAAATGATCCATAATATCATCCATCCTTGGTAATGGAAATCTATACTTTATAGTGATCTTGTTGACAATGTGAGAATCTATGCACATCCTCCATTCTTCATTCTTCTTTGGTGCTAATACTGCTGGTATAGCACATTGACTCAAACTCTCTCGAATCAACCCCTTCTACAACAACTCATGAACTTACCTGTTCAACTCTTCACTTTCTGTTGGTGTCATTTTATGCATTGCCTTGTTTAATAAACTAGCTCCTAGAACCCAATCTATTTAGTGACTAATATTCCTCACTGGGGGCAATCGTTTAGGTACATTATCTGATACTATATCAGAAAAATCTCTCAACATATCTGCCAATTTTGTAGGTACCTCCTCTACTTCTAATTTACTATCTTTAGGAATTATGACAAAACACATATGGTCATGCTTCATACCTTTAAGAAACTCTTTTTCGTCAACAAAATATATTCTGGCAGCACTACATACCTTTACTTCTTTATCCTTCAATGGCTTCAACTTATGTTTCACTCCACCCTTACTTAAAGTGTAGATATTTTCTCACCCATAATGTACAACATGCCTATCAAACTGCCATGACCTACCCAACAACATATGACATATGTTGATAGGTATGATATCATATAGTACCTCATCCTAGTAGCTTCTAGTCTTGAACTTCACTAACCACTATCATTCCCCATGGCCTTATGGTCATCTTGCACCCAAAAATATGGTATGGATGTAGGTGTTTCTACCTTTTCAAATTCAACTTGGTGGCCACTATTTTTGACACCAGATTATCAGTACTTCCACCATCAATGATTACATCACAATACTTATCTAAACATTGGCACCTTGTGTGAAACAAGCTCCTTCTCTATATAGGTTCATTCTCACCACTCAGCAAGATGCTTTGATTAACTAGGACTTCTCCTCTTTTAGCATATTCAGAATGTGAGGATCTAGCATCTTCATCAACATGTGTAACTCTCACCTAACCTTTTGTTCTTTGATCTATCCTTCCTTGTTGTTGGGTACATTCAAATGCTTTATGCCCTTCTTCTTCGCATTGAAAACATTTTCCATGGAAGCCTCCTATTCCAAATCCTTGTCCTCTACCTCTTCCTCTCTAATCTCTATTGTTCTGATCATGGAAACGATTGAAATTATTTCCCTCTCTAGTTTTTCCTACTACTTCCAACCTCATCCTTTTTCTTTTGATCATCATTATGACCACCATAAGATCATCCTCCAGGTCTTCCACTATGACCTCTTCCACTGTTCTTATTGTCAAACTTCTTTCTTAGTTTCTCCTCAACTCTTAGGGAAAACTAGTATGCTTACTCAATATTGCTCATTCAAACTACACTTAGCTCATCCTGAATGTTGGGCCTTAACCCATTGAGATAATGGGTGACTTTCTCCTTATTAGCTTATGCATGGCCAGTTCTAATGAGAACTCAGTAGAACTCTTCAGTATACTCTTGAACAAATTTTTCTACTTGCTTCAACCCTTGCATCTTCTTCAATAGATCAAGCTCGTAATCTATGAGAATGAATTGTTACTTTAGTTTATCTTTCATATTCCATCTTGTGATTTTTTCCTTTATCTTTCTATTTTGCTCCAACTAAACCTCCTAGCACCAAATCTTTGCATGTCCCTTTAGTTTTTTCTTTGCAAACTTTACCCTATCAGGGTCATCAATAACTTCATACTCAAAGTACTCCTCTAGTTCATTGATCCAATTGATTAGGTCCTTTGGGTTAAGATTTCCAAAAAATGTGGGAACCTCAAAATTAGGTCTTCTTCCAATCTTTGAGATGGCCCTAAAAAACCTCTCTTCCTCTAGATTTATAACTGCCCCTACTTCATCATTTTCTTCTACTTCAACCTAATCCTTGCTTATCTCTTATGGGGAGATTCATTCCTCTATGCATTTTTTCTTCCAACATTTGCATTTTTCTTTGGAAGGATTAGAAACCCTTAGGTGTAACACTTACAACTCTTCCACCATGCTCTTTTTGTGAAGGCATTTTCACACTTCTACTGAAGCCTTAGTGCAAACTGCCTCACAATCGGTGATCTGTCTACATGCTTAGCCCAAACCACAGTGCTAGTGTGAACTACCTCATAGTCGGCAATCTATCCACACACTTAAGAACTCTATCTCTGATACCAATTGATGTAGGGAGCTCCCCTTAATATGATAAACTCGTAACAGAAACATGGAAACAACAAAAAATGCAAGAACAAAATATAGACTTCTTATTTACACCATAAATGTAGAATTATAGAATTCATATTTACAATATGCTAACCCACATGGGCACCTTCATTACAATCATCTGCAAGATAGGTTGTGAATTATCACTTAGAGTTTTCCTTGACAATGTTCAGGCCTTTCTTAAATAGGTAGTTTTATGCCACTCAGGAAGGTTCTAGATGCTCAAACTTAATACCTAGGGCCAATAGGCCCTAACAATACACATAGAGTTAGCTAAATATATATTTGAAAAATTATTTTAGAAATTTTTGGAGCCCAACTTTTGAAGGCCATAACTCATGAACCGTTGCTTTGATTGGCTATTATAGCCACTTTTTAGAAATGCTAGCTTTTGATCTACAGGCTCAAAACCATGCTAGCACCCTTCCATTGAGTTTTTGGACCTCATTCGGGAACTCTAAGGCCTCCAACGATGAGCTTGAAGATTTTTCTACAAATTTTTCCATCGAAAATCTGTAATAACTTCTTTGATACTAATGCTTGAGAAATGAGATTTTTATGGTAGACTTACAAGTCTAAAATGAACCATCCTGTAGAAAATGAGAACATTCTAGGCTTGTATGAAAAACTTACTAAAAATAGTAAATTCTCATAAATAGAAACCACCCTATCTACTAGTCCTTATTAAAATGGAAAAGACTAAAAATAAAATATTTTTGGGTGATGCAAGATTGTCCTTGCACCCAGGATGCTCCTACATCAAATGTAGCCTAAGTCTCCTTCATGGTTTTTTTAATATTTTCCTCTAGTGGTGTAGTTATTGGATATTACTTTTTATGGTGCATTTATTGTGAATTTTTACTCATTGATTGGATGTCATTTATTGTTGATAGTTGAATTTTATTAATGAATGATTAGTTATTCATTGGTGGTGTTTTTATGGTGGTTTAATTTTATTTATGACAATTGTTATCTGTTGGTTATTGTTCTTGTGACACTTGACACTATTTTGGACTTGGTTATATCTTTTTGAGTTTTGATACTTAATTTATATTTGCTATTTGTATTTTGACTTGGTATGAGATGTTAGTATTAGAATGAATTTCTTTTTTCTTTTTTCAATCTCTTCTTCTTAAGTAATTTGTGTTACCCTTGAGGTATTTTTGGCTATTAAGATTCCTTGCCTAGGATTATTTTATGATTTGATTATCTATATGTGGATCATACATTATCTCTCTTTCAAAGTGGGAGTGAGAGCCTAATTAGGTGACCATGTAGTCAAGAGGTAGTGTATTCTTACCATTTGGGTCCTCCTCAAATTGATAGATGTTGGATACTCCTTGATACAATGGCACCATTATCATTCTTCCTCTTGAAGACTTCTATTCATTTGATGTATATATGTATCATGTGTTTTGAGATCCTACGAAATATCGTATTGTGTGTTGATGTACTTGTATCTATTTCATATACCCTATGACATGTGCAATGGATGATATTCATTAGATTTTCTTTCATATTATTAGATGTACTTATACATTTTCTTATGTGATGATGTATTTATTATTTTCTTGTGATCATGACATTTTACTTAAGACTTAAGCTAATTATTATAAACTCTCTTAAATGTGACTCAACATGAAGGAACCCTTGAGGAATTGAAACTATATTTGTAATTGATTATGTGTTGTTGATGTATATGTATAGATTGCTTCCGAATTATTGTTACTTTGATGTTGTTTAAAATTTGTTCTTAAAAATAGTTTAGTAAACTTTGTAACATATTAGGTTTATTTCTTTTGGGTTCCTAAGCGGGGCGTTATAGTCTGAAAACTTAATTGAGTATTTTTATGCTCATTATGCTTGTTATATTCTTATATGTATAGTTAGTGAGTCTTAAAATTGAGTTCAAATGTAGTCTTCAATAAATTTAGCATATAATAAAGAAAAACTTATATAGGGTAAATTTGTGTTGCAACTATTGGTCTATAATTGAAGATGATATGTTTCACATTTTCCACATCCCATCAAACCTTCCTCTCCCAAACTATTTTCTCTAATTTACCAAATTTTTCCACCAATTGCATCTCTTAAACATAAAAAAATGTGTTGATATTGTTTAGAGTCTTAGAGTTGTGCATGTATTGGTAGATCCATTACCTATTGCAGCTTTAAATGAGGAAACTATAAGCTACATCTAATTATAGTAATTTCTTTATCTCTAGCCATTGTCATCCAACATTTCTAAAACATTCCCTATTTATATTTAATGATCTTATCTTTTTTGGCATCTTCAATCTTAGGATCTCTCCAAAACACCAATAGTTTTTTCAAAATGGCCTCCAAGGAAAGGAAAATAGTCCATATAACCATATGGAGATGAAAAATACCTTTTGTAACTCACCATTTTAAAGAATATATTGGTTATGATAAAAGGTTTATTATTTTGTATAACTTACACCCCCACCTAGATTTTCCATTGATTCATTCATTTATGATTTAGCAATAAATTTATATTTTCTCTTGTTCTTCCCTTGTGATCTATGTCTTTGTAGTGATCTATTTTAGTGGAGAAGGAAGAAAGGGAAAAGGAAAAGGAAGGGTATTGTATATAAAATGTAGTACAAGTGGCTTACATACAACCACATTAGTTGCCAACAATAGTAGAAAGTGGTTAGGCTAGTTAGTAGTAGTGGTAGTAGTAGTAATAGTATTAACTATACCATACTATACTATACAAAAATAAACTATACTATTATCATAAATAATAACTAGGCCTAGACCTATTCATTCTCATCATATGATCATGTAGCAAGCAATCCAAGTAATTCTTTATCGATCTTAGCTACAACCCCACAAACTCCTTTATGTTTCCCTATGACCTAATTTTGCATTCACTTACTTTCTACCATTATTAAATAAACACATATATTCATGAATGCATGCATTCTCTCTCTTAAGCTTTTGAGATACATTATAAGAGGATATTTAATAGCATGCATAATTGGTTTGGGAAAGGCATTCATTAGAAGTGAATTTTTTCTAAAAAATGAAGATTGTACACATTAATTGTAATGTCCCATTTTGAGTTTGCTCACAAATGTTCTTAATTTCCAATTTAAGGTTCTATAAATTACTTCGAGCATTTACTCTTTGCTTGAAGTTATATGAAATTAGTATTTAATTGCCAGAATTTATGAGTTCTTGAATAGTGTATGTACATATAAGAAATGATAACATCATATTTGAAATAAATAGGGATATAATCTCTCCTAATAATATATGGATTTATGCACCTTTGTTGATAAATCAAATTTACAACCTTATTATTAATACCTGCTTCACTTTATAACTTTTACCTCTTCCATTTAATGTTGGTTCAACATTCTGATTGCATGCATCTCACCAAAGCCGGCAATATGTGTGATGTTGTCCATGTGAATGATGAAGTCGAGTCCACGTAGCCATTGCCTTATTTAGCTTAAGCTGTTGGTATAAGTATTAAGACTGATGTTATTTGGAATTGCTCACCTATCGTGCTTCTCTCCCATCTCGATGATGAGGATTTCATACAAATACCTTGACGAACCTTTGACCAGTCATGTCCCTTTGATCTAACGTGTCGGTAGATAGTGTCCTATTGGCAAGTATGCCATAGGTAAGAGAGGTATGCTTAGTCTGTTATTTGCGAGCTTAGATAAGTAGTTAATATTTGAGGAGATGAGCAATGTTTATAGTTATCATTATTATAATTTTATAATTAATAATATGAGTAATATAAATTTATATTATTATGAAAAGATATAAATTTATAATTAGTAATAAATGGACTATAAATATGTATAATGTCCCTTAATGCAATCAGTTAGGCATGAATGTATATAAGATGTATTTATACAAAATTTATATAGTTATATAAGATGTATAATAGATTTATACAAGATGTATATTACGAATAACATTTTTAATTATTATTATGAATAATATAATTTTATTGAATATAAATAGAATAAATATTTATCTATATAATTTGTCAATAACGTTTGTTGTGTAAATAATTGATATATATATATATATATATATATAATAAACTATTATATAATTTTGTTTCGTTATAATTTGTAGGATCTCCTTTTAGGAGGGGTCATGACAATCTCCCCTTTTCAAGTTGGCTTGTCTTCAAGCAATACACAACTCCTTCATAGACACAAAATAAATCTGCATACAAAAGACTTAAAATATTTTTGAGTTATACATCTTTATTGAATTAAAACATGAATCAAACACAAAGTAGTCACAAGAATGTATGAAGACACGAAGTATACACGATGTAGACAAATGAAGATACGAAGCAAACATGATGCAGACACATCATATATCTTTTATTGATTCTTTAGTATTTATTTCTCACAATGAAATAGAGAAAAAGGAATGGTTTACAAAATACACTCCCCTAGTACATCTTATTGATCATGAATCCTACAAAAAAAAATAATCATTAGCATGCACATGTATATAATATCTTCAAAGAAAAGATGAGTCATGATAAATTAGTTCTAAACCAATATCCTACCAAGCCCAAGAGCAAAACTTTGGCCCCCTTGGCCTCAATGGAAGACATCAGTCATCCAATGAGGTGGTCTACTTGGAAAATTCTTAACTAAATCAATTTGACATGTCAAATTTTTCTTAACTTAACCAATCTAAGCCTAGGAGTGAAACTTTGGCCCTCCTGGCCTTGATGAAGATATTTTATCATTCCATCAAGGTGGTCTACTTAGATGTCCATCTTAACATTTTTTCCCAATCTAAGCCCAAGAGAAAAAAATTGGCCCTCTCGGCCTTGATGGCAGCCTTTGACATCCATCAAGGTGTTCTACTTAGATGGTAATCTTATTCTTCTTAAATATCCTACCTAAGCCCAAGAGCAGAACTTTGGCCCTCTTGACCTTGATGGCAACCTTTGACATCCATCAAGGTGGTCTACTTAGGAGGTAATTTGATTCACTAATTATTATAATTCATTTTATTACATACATATATGTATTCTACTAAAATTGCAGCTCATCTAGTTCTTGTTGGTCCTTTGCATTTTCATTACGTTCTTGATTATATTTAGGTCTCTTATTTACTCTATCATTTGCTTCCT
The DNA here is from genome assembly GCA_028749045.1 of Cupressus sempervirens. Classification (NCBI taxonomy): domain Eukaryota; kingdom Viridiplantae; phylum Streptophyta; class Pinopsida; order Cupressales; family Cupressaceae; genus Cupressus; species Cupressus sempervirens. The sequence goes on from CM053790.1 coordinate 333,265,532, forward strand.
CATCAAGTGTACCATCCATTTTTCAAACTTGGTTTCTCTTCCCACATGTGTGTCCTGGTTCCCAACTTTCCTTTCAATGAATGCATTTTCTTTGTAGTTCGTCACAATAGCTCTTGAGCTCTCTTCTATATTTATGGCCACATTCCCATGGTTCCTTGCAATGGTGACATAACTCATCCTTCTAGAAGTCCTTGGAGTGATTTCTTCCCTTTTCATAATATCTGGAATGTGTGCTAGGTGCATGGTTCTTGGACCTATTATTCATTTGGTGTGTATCAAATTTCAATGCCTTTTGGATGGCATCTTCTAGTTTTTTTGGTTCATGTGCTCCCACTGTGCTCTTGATTGATTCCTTCAATCCATCTATAAATAAATAAGCGAGTCTCCTTTGTGATATTTCAAGTACCATGGCTGATAGCCTCTCAAATTCCCTAGCAAATTCCATCACTAATCCCTCTTGTCTAAGTTGGGTTAATCTTTTGAAGTACCATTCTGCATCTATTCAATCAAATCGCTTTATGATTTTTTGGGTAAATTCATCATAACTCTTCATTTGTTTATGTCCTTGGTTGTTAATGCCATTTTTCCTCCAATCTTGTGCTACTCCTCTTAAATGAAGGACAACAAATTGAATATCACTTTTTTCTATCATAAGGTTTGAGGAAAGATATGTATCCAACATTTTCACCCATGAGCATGCTGTAGTTCTTTCTATTCCATCAAATTTTGGAAGACTTACTTTATTTATCTCTTCTCTTAATCCCTTCTCTTAGTGTATCTATTTATTTCTATTAGATAGTGACTTCATTCGGGCATCACAATAATCTTTAAATGGTATCTCCCTTCTAAGTTTAGGATCAATTCTGAAGTACTCATTTATAATTTCATTTATATTATTTACTTCATCTACCTCATCTAGGAGCTGTCTTCTTGTTCCTCTCCAGATAGGAAGGGGGGGTCTTGAGGGCCTATGCTTTGACTCTAGTATATGCAAATGATTATTAGCATATTCAAATCGGTGATAATTTGTATCTCTCCCATTTTTGTTTATATTATGAAGGGCTTCCAAGAGAAGTCAATTTGTTTTACTTTTCTCAGTTATAGCTCAAGCATTTCTTTCAATTTATTCCATAAGTGCTTGAGTAGTTCGGTTCGTCTGTTCCATGAAAGCTTTTAATTCATTACTTAGTTGATTGTTCATTTTAGTGGACTGCTTCCTTCCTTCCCTTTCTAATGCTCTCTAATCTTGTTGGTATTTTTACATTAATTATTTTCCACAAGCTAGCTAGAAAGATGCTTTGATACCACTTGTAATGTCCCATTTTAAGTTTCCTCGCAAATGTTCTTAATTTCCAATTTAACGTTTAATGAATTACTTCGGGTATTTACTCTTTGCTAGAAGTTATATGAAATTAGTATTTAATTCCAAGAATTTTTGAGTTCTTGAATAGTGTATTTCAATATAAGAAATGATAACTTCATATTTAAAATAAATAGGGATATAATCTCTCCTAATAATATATGTATTTATGCACCTTTGTTGATAAATCAAATTTACAACCTTATTATTAATACTTGCTTCACTTTATAACTTTTACCTCTTCCATTTAATGTTGGTTCAACATTCCAATTGCATGCATCTTACTAAAGGCGACAATATGTGTGATGTTGTCCATGTGAATGATGAAGTTCCCTTTGTACTAAGTCCATGTAGCTACTGCCTTATTTACCTTAACCTGTATGCGAGGAGTTTAATGTAGATGCAATATTTTATTGTGTTCATTGGTATAAGTTTTAGGACTGATGTTATTTGGTATTGCTCACCTATCGTGCTTCTCTCCCATCCCAATGATGAGGATTTCATACAAATACCTTGTCGAACCTTTGACCGGTCATGTCCCTTTGATCTAACATGTTGCTAGGTAGTGTCCTATCAGCAAGTATGTCATAAGTAGGAGAGGTATGCTTAGTTTTTTATTTGCGAGCTTAGATAAGTAGTTAATATTTGAGGAGATGAGCAATGTTTATAGCTATCATTATTATAATTTTATAATTAGTAATATGAGTAATATAAATTTATACTATTATGAAAAGATATCAATTTATAATTAGTAATAAATGGACTATAAATATATATAATGTCCCTTAATGCAATCGGTTAGGCATAGATGTATATAAGATGTATTTATACAAAATTTATATATTTATATAAGATGTATAATAGATTTATAAAAGATGTATATTACGAATAATGTTTTTAATTATTATTATGAATAATATAATTTTATTGAATATAAATAGAATAAATACTTATCTATATATATTTATCTATATAATTTGTCAATAACGTTTGTTGTGTAAATAATTGATATATATTTTATTCATTTAATAAACTATTATATAATTTTGTTTAGTTATAATTTGTAGGATCCCCTTTTAGGAGGGGTCATGACATGAATGAAGGATAGAGTCAATATATCTTTGATAATAATTTATCCTAATATCCTAAATTAACAAGTTTTATGTGAATCGAGATGAAGTGTTTCCAATAAGTCAAGGGTGAGGGCACAAATTATGAGAGATCATAGAGTTTGGTTATATTATAATGATCTTTTTGGCTTTTTGTATGAGCAATGAAAAGTAGAGAATTTTATTTCTATTTAGAGTTCTTACAAAAGGTTGATGACCACTTCATTTGAAATTAGAATGGATAAGAAAAATAAGAAATTGATTTTAGTGTACATCTCAAGCAATGCGATAAAGTTTTATTATCTCTGGGCTCACTAGATTGTTTCCCATTTCTAGTGAAAATTTAAGGATAAAGAGTAATTATGTTGAAGATTCTTTCATCACACCAATCAAAGGATATATTTTCTAAGAAATCTTTTAAATTCTCCAATCTCTCAAGGATCTTAACATGCAAATATATAGAGACTAATTGTGATACATTTATATAGAACTCATGTTGTAAAGTAGTCATGGAATGTACCATGAAATATTTGAGTGGAACATGAAAAGTCAATTGGGGGTGATTATAATGATTCTCTGTCAAGAATCAAGAAAAATCCCTAACATGACATAACAATAATAGAGGCCATTGCTCTATGTTATCAATAAACAAAATGCTCGGTGGAATAGGGGTAAAGGAGACACCAAAAAATAAAACAACCAAAAGGCTAGAGATGTGCAATAAAAATTACTTTCTTTCTTCTATGAAATTCTAGTAATATTTTTTACATTATCTAATAAACTTCTTCTTCAACTCCACAAAATAAAACTACTACTACTATTATTCACAAATTAAACTTGTAACATTCTGAAACTGCATACAATAAATCTGGAGCTACTCAAAGCTCTCACAAAAATGTCTAGATAAATCATTGCTCAGCTAGAAAAAACACCCAGCTATTGTTGTAATAAAATCTTTGTCACACATAGAGAATAATGTCTTAAAAATTCCCCATTTTTTTATGCACTCTAACTAAAAGTGTGAGAATGATGGAATGAAAAAATTTCCCTCTCTTTTGTCTTTCAATTGTCCACAAACCTTTCCCACACCAAAAACTAAATTCAAAATTACCAACCAAAATTAATGCAATGTTAGAACCTAGTTGGGAATGAAATCCAAAACAAACCATATATTGGGGGCTCTTGTCAGGGTAGGTGTATGCTTAGCTCAAGGGAAACCATAAATAATTTAAAACTTCCAAGACTCCCCCTTTTTCATGAGTCAATTAAACAAGGATGACAACTAATCCAAACCAACTATGCCAAGACTTCTTCTTAAGCAAACAAAAATAGAAATGTCCAATGACTTAGTGAATATGTTTGTTAGCTGCTACTCAAACTTACAATAAACCATTTTAATATCACCATTTTCAACCACCTCTCTATAAAATGATACTTAATTTATATATGCTTTCTTCTTCCATGAAATACTAGATTCTTTGTCAAAGCTATTGAGGAAATATTGTCACAACAAATTGTGGTTCCATCCTCTTGTTCTTTCTTCAAATCAGCCAAGATTCTTCTCAACCAAATAACTTGACATGTTGCTACATGTTGCTACTATATATTCATCCTCTACTCTAGATTGTGCAAAAATTAGTTTCTTCTTGGATGCTCATGAGATTGCACCCAAACCCATATGAAATACATAACTAGAAGTGCTCTTCCTATCATCCAAACTTCCAGCCCAATCACTATCTTTATAACTAACCAACCCATGTTCATTTTAGCACTCTATAAAATACCAAATCCTTTGGTACTATTAAAATACCTTAGGATCCTCTTTCCTACTTTCCAATGGGTGTCTTTTGGAGTCTCCATAAATATGGAAATCAGATTGTATGTATTATATCAAGTAAAGTTGTTGTCAAATACATCAAACTTCCAACCAAACTTTTATATAATGTTGGATTCACATTGTTGTTGTAATCTTCCTTACTCAAATTTAAACCTATGGCTATTGGTATTAGCATTTCCTTTCTATTTTTCATTTTAAATCTCTCCAAGATTTGATTTGCATATTTTTCTTGAGAGATAAAGATGTCATGCATTTTTTTTACTTCTCTACCTAAAAAATACTTCAAGAGACCCAAATCTGTCATTTCAAACTCATGAAATTATCATTACCAGTAAAAATCAAACCATCTATGTACATGAAAATAATAAAAAAATTTACTATCAATTTCCTTGATATAGAGAGTAGGTTCATCATCACTTTTTCCAAAGCCATTTCTCATCATATATGAGTCAATTCTATTGTACTATGCTCATGGAGCTTGCTTCAGCCCATAAAGAGCTCTTTTTGGCCTATACACATTGTGTTCTTCACCAAGAACTTCATAATAAAGTGACTACTCCACATACACCTCTTCTTTCAACACTTCATTCAAGAAGGCACACTTCACAATCATTTGAAATACCTTCCATTTGTGTTGGGCTTTAATTGCCATGAGAACACACACAATTTCCTTTCTTGCAACTAGAGAATAAGTTTCATCATAGTCTATACCATACTATTATTTGTAACCCTTGATCCCTAATCATGCCTTTTTCCTATCTATTTTTACATCAACATTGCACTTAGTTTTATAAAGCCATTTAACTCCAATAAGTTGCTTCTTGGGAGGTAAATTAGTTAGCTTCCATCTTTCATTTTTATCTATTACATATATTTCCTCATCCATGGTCTTACAACATTTGTCTTCTTTCATAGCTTCTTCAAAATAAGTTAGATCACTATGAGAAAATAATGCAAAGTTTACACTCTCATCAAAACCTTCTCCATACCTTTCATCTTGGTATATCTCCCTTAAACTCTTAGTATTCCTTGGAAATAGGGAGGAGAGAGTAGGATCTAAATTTTTAGTACTATTACCAATGTTATGTATATTATGTACACCAATCCAAGGTTGTGTGGAGCTACTAGGAGCTAATTCTATGTCTATATGTGGCTACTTGTCTTTCTACTTATTTTTGTCAAGAACAATTTGGAGCTATCTAGAGCTATCTGTATTTGTTGCTCCTTCATCTTGTTGATCACCAACTTCACTATCTTCATCATAAAGGGTAAGTGAGAGCACCCCAGAAATTCATCTGAGATCAGCATGCACATCCTATATCCAATAGTTCCTTGAATAACTTATAATAAGAAAATAGAAGTGCATAGTACTATAGCATAAAAAGTAGAAATAGGCATAGTTGATTTTCCACAATTAAAACATTAAAGGAAAGTGATTGCAATTTATTGATCCAAATAAATTTCAGTAGCATTACAACATACATATTATTATTCTACAATCATGAAACTAGAAGAATGAGACAAAATAGACAACATAGATTTGTAAAACCCCAAAATTGGCTCATTGCCATGATCACCAATTATGGTCTATTCTGACCAATCATAACACCTATTCTAATAGGCAATTCTTTTTCTGCTATTTGCTATTGGGCTTAATTGTCAAATGAAGAAAACCCTAAATTTGCATTCATTAGACTCTTTATTTAATTCTTAAAGTATTGACTCATATTAGTCACATTAAAACCTATTGATTAATATTTAATTTAATTTAAAGTATTTATAATTTAATTAAATAAAATTATATCCTAAGGCTAATGTACTAAGAAATTAAATTTATTTAATTTAATAATTATGCATATTCTAATTAATTGAATGAAATTATTTAATTAAATAGAAAATGTATTTATGAGGTCATATCTCATTTTATTAAATTAAATATCTTTCCTAATTCTACTCTTTAGTTCTAAATGGAAACTCTGAGTGAACTATCTCTTGAATTGGAATCAATCTAGTTAACTTGATCTCACACTCATGGAAAGTTCAGTTAACTGCTCATCACACTCGGATCAGAAACAATTCACTTCACCTACGCAAGGAAGTTTCCATCTTAACTGAATCTTTGCTTCAATCTTGACCGTCAATCCAAGTTGATCTCACCCATTGATGGATTCCAGGAATTCTATTTAAGGGACTCATAATTCCTCATTAAAGAGGCTAAATTTAATTGTATTTGGATTTCTATTGAAATCCACACTCACTTAGCTCATATATTTGCACACATTTACATTCCTAGCTTAATCTCATTTAGTTTAAATATGCATATGCTTAATCTAGTTTCTTTTACAATTTTTTAGATTAAGTTCATATATCATTTTAGATTACATTGTATTCTCACATAGATTAGTTGCATATCAAATCCTTCATTCTTAGAGGGTCTAGTTGCCTAAGCCTCATTGCTGAGAATATTAAATAGGAAAAACCCCTTTAGATAGGAGGCAACAGATTGTGTTGTTGAGTGTTCTGGATGAATAATTCAATGTTCATTTTAGGATGACTTTGTAGGTAATGACCACATTGAAGTGTGTGTGAGGTTTAGAGGCCCACATTTCCTACATACATTTCTGGCACCCACCGTGGGGCTGAAGAAATCAATTTCTGTGGCCTAATCTATATTTTTTAATGTTATTTTAGTGTTCTATCCATACTATTATGTACCAGTCCTTGAATCTTCACACGTGACATTTCATTTTCATGTGAGGATTTGAAGGTTCTCGTGCAAAGTTTTATACAGTATCATGCAAAAAAGTGCCCCATTGCGCAAGTCTTCACATGGCACATCATTTTCTTGTGCAACTCAAAGAAAGATTTCACGTGACCCTGTGCAAGATTTTGTGCAAAAATTTGCAACAAAAAGTTCAATTTCAGCATTTTTCAGCATTTTGTTGTTTAATTTTGCTAACGTGTTTTTCTTGGAATCTGTTTTGTTATGTTTCTCTAATTTTCTGCAGCTTAACTATTGTCTGCAGGATGTTTTGACGAAGATTCCTTATAAAACCCACTCAAATAGAAATTGACCCTTGTTTGTAGGATGATTGCCGAAGATACGCTTGACGAAGACCATTTTAAAAAAAACTCACAAAATAGCATGTCTTCTTTATTGCTTTCAAAACATAGATTAATTAGGGCTTGCGAACTTCTTAGGGTGCAAGACAAAAGAATAGGGGATTATGCTCTTCACCACTTGGAGGTCATGACCAAGGGTGAATCAGAAACCTAGATGCTTCCGAAAGATGGCATTCTGAGGGAGGCAAGGAGCTTAGTGTTTCTTCAGTGCTCATTCTTTTCTATGATGAGATGATGGTTTCCTTTTTAAGGGAATCAAAATATTTAGGAAGAATGAGTCTAGATTGATTAAGCTAAGTGGGTAATTAATCTGTTCTATGTGTTTGGGTGAGGAAATAAGGTAGAGGATTATGCTCTTTCCCCTTGAGGGAAATTAGAAACTCAGACCCTTAAATTCAAACCACCAGTCTGTGTCAATCCTTTAGAGGGCCTACTGGAGTGATCCAACCTTCGGGAATGACCCAAGTGAGCACACTCCTTTCACCAAAGATTCCAACTCACTATAATCAAGATGCTTTGTAAAGCGAAAGACTCCAAAGCCAAATTAATTTCTTTCCCTTGATTCTTGATATCACATATCAAGGGGAAGCTTTGTCTATACACTGGTCAACATCGAACCTTGGCTTGCTAAGCAAGTAGTGTGCACTTTCAAATGCTAGTGTGGGTTGTTGGTCTCAACTCCACTTATGGAGCCACCAAGAATTAACATGAATGGAAGCCAAGTAAAAACCTTGTAGTTAGAAGCCACCTGGTTCACCTCCAAAAGGAGGCATAATCTTTGTGCAAGGAGGGGGAAGAATCTCTCCCGTAGAACTCACCATAGGCATGCTACTAGACATTGGAAGGTGGTATATGCACTTGTCCCCTACCAAAAGGGTACTCATTTAGTGTATACTATTGAGTCCTTTGAATATACCAAAAACACAAGTACCCTCTAGGGGGTGACATGGTTGTGTGAGGTACACGCATGTGCATAAGATGTGGGACAAAGGTTTTTCCTTCTCTACCATTTTTTGTTTCTAGGGATAAAGCATGTTTGCTATTGAGTCTTCAACAAGTCCAAACTTCCTCAAACAAACTAAGAGTCAAGAATCCCTTGTCCCTTTGAGTTGCTTTGTCCTTAGTTGGATTGTATTCAACTACTACTTGTTTCCCACTATCTTGTTTAAACACTTTGTCTTGGTTGAAACTCAAACATCTATCCAAACAATTTTCACAATTAACCTTGCTATCTATTCAACAAATCAGTCCAACTAGCCTGTCAATCTATCCAAACAATCAAGAAATCTCTTTGAAAATCCAACACTGTTGTCAATCTGGTCCTTATTTTCACTCATAGACTTGTATTTTCTTGTGTGAGAATTCATCTTTTCATGCAAGCTGGTTCACATCTTCACGTAAGATCTTGCATATACCCACACAAGATCTTGCAAACTATCTTTTCTATCCTATCACTTCTTTGCACAAGTCAAAGAAAGTCTTCACATGAATTTAAATTGTTTTTTTGAGTCATTGCATGACCTGGTAAACTTTCTTGCACAGCTCATAGAGAATCTTTTTGTGAGATCTTTCTTTGAGATTGTTAAATCAACTTATTCAACCAATCTATGACCTATATTCAGTATGTTTTCTACATTAAGTTGTCTATCTGTTGTCTAAAAATAGTCCCAAATAGTGGCACTTTGCTTAGCTAAAGACTTGTGTCTTTTGCTCTGACTAGTCTCATCTCTTAAGGTGTCTTCACCCTTGTTCTTTAGTGCTCGTCATGCTTTGAGCTAAATTGGTCATAACCTTTGGCTATTCTAGCCTTTAAATCAGACTATTTGTGCCTTAAAATAAATCATTCTTACTTTGCCCTTTTTTTGTTCAGAGACTTAGTCCTAATACAGTGCTTGTCCAAGTGTTTTTGCTCTTTGCCCTTATCTATGACTGTCGCAACAAGGAGTGGCAATGTGTTTTATCCTCTTAGACTTAGGTAAGGTTGTTTTAGGGTTTGTAATCATAGAAGAGGTCACTTACCTTTTGTTACATAATTTTCATCTAATTCATCTAGTGAGGCATCTTCACGATCTCCCTCACCTATCAGGTCACCTTAAGTTTAGCAAGCATTTTTCATAAACTTGCAACAAACTAGGAATTTTTTGTATCAAGAGGATACTAAGATAGGTAGAGGTCCTATATCTCCAAACATGATGTTTGACTTCCTTTTCAAAGGACCTTTCAAAACACAACATACTAAAACTAAACACATTCCTACAATGACTAATCGTGAACCTAAACATGGTAGTCATAGTAGACATCAAGAAGCACCTAGAAATGACAAAGAGAAAAAGAAAGACCATGACACCAATGAGGAATAGGAAGAGGTGGAAATAATCCCTAAACAAATAGAAAAATTTCAAAGAGACAAAAATTTTCAAAAGTTCAGGGGAATCCTACTCAACAAAGAGAAAGAAAAGTACTTTCTCAAACTTTCCCAAGAGGGAGCTAAGTTGCCCTCTCATTTCAATGTGGAAACCATTATCACACCTAAAGAAGAAATTGAGACTTTCAAACTCGAAAAAAAATTGAAAATCATGCAAGACCAACTAGCTTAGATGATGCATGAGAAAGAGAAAGCCACAAAAATGTACACATTAGATACTCTTTGTCCATTTCCATTTGGCAAGAGCATAAACATGCCTCCTTTCCCATGAGGCATAGAGCTACCTAAGTACAATAAGTACTTTGGCATCACTGATCCCCAAGATCACTTGCAAGAGTTTAGCGCCTTATCTATGGAGTTTATACATGATCAGACATACCTCATGCATTTATTCCCTAGGAGCCTAGGTGGTCAGGCTTTGGAGTGGTTCTCACACTTACCTCTCAATATTAAGACATTTGATGAAATTGCCAACTTATTTGTCCAATAGTATTCTCATAACATTCAACACCCTGTCAATATTCAAGATCTATTCAACCTTAAGCAAAAAGTTAGAGAACCTTTTCTCACATTCCTCCAATGGTGGAGACAACTTTACACTAAGTATTCATGCAAAATTTTGGAAATGGAAAATCTTGACATCTTCACTAATAATCTTCTACCTGATTTCAGATATAGAGTCCAACTTCAAGGTCCACGTACCTTTGAGGACATGATTACATAGGCTATCCACATCAAGGAATTTACTGTCAAGAAAGGTGAGCTCACTCTTTAGGACACAAAACAAGGTTCCACTTCCAACAAGGATAAAACCAAACATGTCAATAAGAACCAAGAAATTATACGTGATGGATTTGTTGACAATGTCACCCCCAAACCTACTAAGGCAGCATTTAATCTCATAGATGGCCTCAAAGTAGCCAAAAATGTTGAGAAACCTCCTCCTTACACCAAGACGTCTAGAAGCAAACCAAGAAACTCATGGAATGCATACCCTAAGTGAGAATATACACCCTTGGGTGAACCTTTGGATTTGGTTTACAAAACATTGCTACAACACAAGATTATTCCAACAATGGACAATCCTTGTCCCTATGATCCATAACCCCGTCCACCATGGTGGAATGAGACCTCATTCTATGAGTATCACCAAAATAAGGGACACAAAACTAGCAACTACATAAACTTGCACCATAAATTCTAGTACATGATTGATGCTGGTGAACTTGTGATAGATGGATATAACAAAAACTCGAATCACAAGGTATTCAAAGAGCCTTTTCCAACCTATCAAAAAGGAGAGACTTCGAAACCACAACCCAATAACAAAGTCAATGCATATTCCAATGATGAGAACATGATCAACATGGTTGAACTGATTGATTATGAATACTGGTATGTCATTACCATTAAGGGAAAAAAAGATGATGACAAACCCAAGACACCATTTGTCTTAAGGGGCCCTACTTCCAATTTAATGGATAACAAACCCTTGCAAAATTGTGCTAATTTTGTTACTCGCTCTTGTGCCAAGTTGGTGCTCAAAGGCCCTACCCCTTCTACTTTTGATCTTGAACAACACAAAGACAAAGTCCTTACTAGTTCATCTAAAAAAGGTGCAAAACCCACAATGAACTCAAAGGCAATCAGTTATAGTGTTATTGATCAAATGAAATGAACTAATACTTAGATTTCCATCTTTGAGCTACTTAAAATCTCACCTACTCATAGGCAAATTTTGGAGAAAGCCCTCATTAAGGAAATTTTTTCTCAAGATCTTGATCTTGAGCAATTTCAATCCATGGTAGGTCACCTAACCTCACCTTATCTTATGACCTTCTCTAAGGAGGATGATAACTTGCTGAGTCACCCACATAATCAACCTCTACACATCGAGGTTATGATCCATTAGACATGTGTTTGTCAGGTATTCATCAATAATGGTGCTGGCCTAAATATTATCTCTGTTTCTCTACTTAGACAATTGAATTATTCTAAGGACTCTATTGATCCTTGACATAAGATCACCATCAAAGTGTATGACAAAGTGGAATGAAAGTCTCTAGGTCTTGTGGTCTTACCCATTCACGTTGGTCATGTAGAAATGGATGTCACCTATCAAGTGCTTGACATTCCCTTGGCTTACAACATTCTATTAGGATGGCCATGGATACACAAGATGCACCCTGTACCATCCACATATCACCAATGCATCAAGTCCCCATTTCATGGCTCCAAAGTTACTATTCCTACCACTACTAGCTATACCTATAATATGCTCAAAGCTATTGAAACTTTCATCCCTGCTAACCATGAATCCACTAATTATCATGACAATATGCTGAAACAAATTGAGCAGTCATTCAAACTGAAAGAAACTAGTATGGGAGAGTATCATATTGAACTAGTGTTGCCATGAACGTCTCTCCCAGAGTCTCCTCAGTATTATGGGAGACCCTCAGAGTCAAAGAAGCCATTTTTGCTAACACCTCAAACTAAGTATAATGGCACTTTTTTCAAGGCTACAGTTCCCTTAGTGGATGAAAGTGAAAACAAAGCCATTTTTGCATGGCTTTATAGAGAAGAGACTCCAATAAACTTAACCAAGAAAGCTCAAGAAATCACTCCTCAGAAATATAAGCCTAGTCTTAGGCTTATAAAGCATTTTGGTTACAAGGGAACTGGCCCTATTGGGTATAACAGCAATGGCCTAATTGATCCTATCAAAGAAATAGCTTGAAGCAACAATGATACAATTGGCCTAGGATTTAAGAAGGTTTCTTTCCATTTGGGACCTAAAAAATTCATAACAAAACCTAAGAGTTCATCTAGAAATGAGTCACAAGCTAAGTTAGATACTCGAGAGGAACAATCTAATGATGAGGATTCCTATCCTCATCCTATTCCTCATGATCTCACTAAACTCTTCGCTTAGCTAGATGACTTTGTGCCACGTGTTAGCACTATGGATGATACCATTAATTCTTCCAAGGACAATACTAAGAAACTCAAACATCATTCAAAAAAGGGAGAGTCTAGTTAGTTATTACATATTGAGTATCTATGTAAGAACCCAAATGATGAAGGCGAGTATGTCCCTATCACTGTTGGGGAGTTCTATAGTCTCTCACCATGTAGCATTGATTCTAAGGAATATGAGTTTGACTCTCTTTTAGAAGTGACTACTGATAAAGACATTTACCAAGTGCATGTCTATGGAAACCAAATTGAAGTGGGTGAAATGTCTAGGGTTAGGTTGGATGGGTATGATCCACATAGCGTCCTAGAGTCATCAATTGCTAATATTTGTACTCAGAGGCATTCAAACACATTTGTGGATGAAGTTGTCATAGGTCTCAAATTGCTGGTCCAAGCACTTAATGACTATACTGTGAACGCAATTGTACTAGCCACCACTCTCTCACTCACACATTCTGAACTTATAGACTAGAACCCTAATGCATCTAGCGAAGTCCCCACATTCCAAAATGACTATGCTCTCACCTGCTACCTAAATTCTATTGAACCTATAATGTCTTCCACCAATGAGAAAAGTGTCAACATGACTAAGGCTGACATCAAATATCTTAGTCATATAATTAAAAAGAAAAAATGCAAAAGGTTCGATGGTGAAAACCACATTGTGGCAGTGTCAAAACCCAAAAAAGTAAAAATAAAAGACGTATCCAAGGGTGAAAACCTTTCTAAGGCACCTGCGGATGAGACATTTGATGCTCTACCAAGTCACTTTTAGGAGAGATCATCAGTGTTGATATAGCCAACACAGCCAATTAATCTGGGCATAGAAGAACATCCTCATATGATACATCTAGCACAGTCATTGTCACTTGAAGAAAAGGAAGAATTCATTGCCTTTTTCAAAGAAAAGAAGAAAAATTTTTCTTCGACATACTTTGACATGCCAGGATTGGATCCTAATCTTATCATGCATCACTTGTCCATAGCACTAGGCAACAAACTAGTTAAATAGAAACTTCAAAAAATGCATCCTCACGTTGCATTGCTCATCAAAATAGAACTAGAGAAACTTCTAAAATATTGTTTCATCTGCACAATTGATTATGCTAAATGGATATCCAATATTGTTCCAGTCTCCAAGCCCAACAAATCTATTAGGGTTTGTACTAACTTTCATGATCTCAAGTTGGCATTTCCTAAAGATAACTTTCCACTTTCTAATATTGATATGATAGTGGACATGATGGCCAGCTATGAGATGTACTCACTTATGGATGGATTTTTTGGATACAATCAGATAAAAATTGTGCTAGAAGACTAGGAGAAAAAGGCTTTCACATGTGCATGGCAAACCTTTTGTTAGAATGTAATGCCATTTGGCTTGAAGAATGCTAGTGCTACATATCAAAGGATTGTTACTATAATTTTCCATAATATGATGCATAAGACCATGGAGGACTATGTTGATGATACCTTGGTCAAAAGTGTTAAATACAATACTCATCTGCAAGATTTGGGACTCATCCTAGATCATATGGAAAAATTTAGTCTCCAGCTCAATCCTAAGAAATGTGCATTTGGTGTCACATCATAAAATTTTCTCGGATACATCATCTCTACAAAAGGAATTGAGGTAGATTTGGAGAAAGTACAAGCAATAATGGACATGCCACCACCTCAGAATGTCAATCAGATGTGAGGACTATAAGGAAGGCTCCAATATATTTGTAGGTTTATCTCACAGTTGGCAGAGAGATCGCAACCCTTCACAAAGACCTTACATAAGGGTGTGAAATTCAATTGGAGCTAGGATTGTGAGCAAAGCTTAATATAGATCAAACAATATCTTGTCAATCCACCAATCCTGATGCCTCCTATCCATGGGAAGCCTTTTCTTTTATACATTTTAGCAACTGAAATGCCTCTGGGAATCCTATTGGCTCGGGAAGATAATGACAACAAAGAAAGAGCTATTTACTACTTAAGTCAGACACTAATCTCTTATGAGAAGAACTACAAGATTATTGAGAAAACTTGCTTGGTAGTTGTCTTTGCTTCCCAAAAGTTGAGACACTAGATGCTTGCCCATACTACGTGGCTCATGGCTAAAATAGATCCACTAAAGTACTTGCTCAGTAAGGCAGCTTTCATAGGAAGATTGGCTAAATGGGTTATGATACTCAGTGAGTTTGACATCCAATACATTGAATGCAAGGCTATCAAGGGATAGGCGATTTCAAATCAGCTGGTTGATGCACCCATGCAGAGTCTCCTACCAATGAACATTGATTTCCTTGATGAGTCAATTCTGACACTCACACACCAAACGCGAGTCATGTTCTTTGATGGGTCCTTCACACAACAAGGATTAGGTGTTGGATTACTCTTCATTACACTCTTCTAATGGACATAAGTTCATTATGATAGCTGATTACGCTTTAGCCATTGGTGAAAACTTGGAAATAGGCATCATGGTAGCAAAAAATAAATAAATGAAAGCTCTGCCAAGAAGGTGAAAACCTAGTAAATAGGTGCCTCTTGTTTCCAATGCTCCATCTAGCAGCACATCTTCTGGCTCTCTGTACAGTTGCTTTACTATTTTTCCTACTTTTCACTCATGTATTCATGGATTGAATATTCTCACAGCTCAGGGGCATTCCCCTTTAGTGTCACTCTTTTTGAGATTCTCCTCATAGAATCTCTTTCATGAAAGTCACCAATCATTCTAGTTGTGTCTACCTACTGTTGCTAGTGTCACTCTTTTTGAGATTCTCCTCATAGAATCTCTTTCACAATAGTCACCAGTTGTTCTGGCTGTGTCTGCCTACTATCACTAGTGTCACTCTTTCCAAGATTCTTCTCATAGGATCTCTTTTGCAATAGTCACTAGTTGTTTCAACTATGTTTGCCTATTGTTTCTTGGGTAATGTTTCCAAATTCCTTTATGGAAGATCTCTCTTGCATCAGTCACCAGTCATTTTGGCTATGTCTATCTACTATTGCTCAGTCCTCTTTAGCTTCTTCATCTTTAAGATTCCTCTTTGACCTCATTCACCAACCATTCTGAATATGTTTGCCTACTGTTGTCACCCTACTGAAAATATTTCTTTCAAACATACTTTGGACACTGATACTTGACATCAATCTTGTAGCATAGAAAAGAACGCAAAATGACATACTTGTTTGGATATGCTAAACTTTTTTTCTTTGTTTGCTTAATTTTTTCTTTATCATGTCTCCCCGAGCAACTTGATGATGTTATTTTTGACTAGAGAAGTAATGACTAGGGGCATGAACTTTTTTTTTTTTTTTTTTGCGGTTTAGTTCCAAAACATCTGAAACATTCATGAAAAAGAGGTGTCCACTATAAGAGCCTTCATCTCGTGTTGGATGGCCATGTGTACCTCGACTCCTCTTAATTGGACAATTAGTAAGATTGGTACTTTTTCTTGTCTATTGAAGTGAGTTCTTCATGCTTTAGTAATATCTAATACTCATCCTACTAAGTGAATGTATGGGTACAAATTATGAATGTTGTCCTAGGATACGAATGCAAAGACCATTGTGGACATGCTATTTATTGATTACTTAGCATAAGAAGGATCTTTTGTGTGTTTGGTGTGTCTACATGTAAGCAACATTCTAGTCATCTTAGCATTTATGCTCTAATGCTTATGTTAACTTGCTATATTAAAAGGGACAAATGTTCTGGTCATTTTAGCTTCTTCTACCTTGAATGCTTATGTTTAATCCTGACAAACCTATGATATATGTCCTATTCATATTTGCATGATTACAAAGTCAATGGTAACTGTAGGATGTTTAAGATTCATTTATGTCTAGTGATGATAAATTGTCAAGGCTCGATAACCAGACCTAGGGTTGCATTTAATATAGTCTTGCATCACATAATTCACTTGCATAAGCATTTGATTGAGTAACAATTCTATCTCTATTCTTTGTGATGAGGGATTGGGGGTCTCTTCAAACATATCTAGATTCTCTGTGAATACACAAGTGTTTGGTTCAATTGTTTGCACTCCTCAATGGAATACTTATCACTATCAAGAAAAAACATGCAACACTACATGAGATGTCAGTTTATTTCCATATGCATTGCATCCATATACTCATATCATCTACTCTACATAATCATAATCACATCACATCAAAGTGAGCATGCATCCATCACATAACACATTCATCTCATCGATATCTCATGTACATCAAAGTAAAAAAAACACATACAATGACATTTACATAGGGATACTCGGCTCAAAATATCATGTATATATATATATATATATCAAAAAATGTGTTAGTACAAAAAATGGGTGCTACTCGAGTGCTATCGATCAAAATTGTACAAAATGGTGTTGGTACACCAATGGATACATAGCCAGAATCAAAATTAGGCATCAAAATAATCAAGAGCTAACTATGGCCTACATCATCACCCCCTGCAACTGGAGGAGGGGGAGGAGGTGACATATTTGGTCTCGCTAGAGCATGAGCACCCCTAGAATCTCGGGCATACTGGGAAAATTGAGGAACATACTGAGCCTCATCGGGCACAACTATAGAGTATGCTGAGAAATAATAAGCTACTCAGGCCATCTACAATCTGACCTCATCCTATAGCATCTCCACCCTTTGCTCAGCTATCTGTACCTACTCTCATAGTCTCAAGATCTCCTGATCTCACTTAGCCAGCCATGCATGCCTCACTACCACTATAATCTGTAACTCTCTAATCTATTAGGAAGCCTACTAGATCCACTCCCTCTGTCATCAAAAAACCTCTAGGGATCCTATAGTAGGCTGCTCTTGCATCTCCTAATTGAACATCTCAAGTGCCTTCTCAATGGGTGCTTGCTCCTCCACCCTCAGCCTCTGTCATTGTCTTTGTCCTCTACTGCTGCCCCCAACCCCTAGATTTGATCCCATATACCATGTAGGGATCTCTACCTACCTAACCCTCTGCCTCATGTCTGGTAGTGGGCCCTGTGGTACCGGTTATTAGGGAGCCTGCTATGGGGGAGCCTATTGCTACTCTGTTGGTGCCTGCTGTGGGCCTGGCACTACTCCCCCCAAGGGATCTATAAATTGTGGGACAAGGTGACTGATAAGATATGCTTGATATGCTACCATCACCCCTACATTTACTACCTCTGGATGGTAGTCCCACTGTGTCGCAACTAGGTTGCACACATCGATCATCAACCGCCTTGCATCCAGCCTCATTGACCATCCCCATGTTAGACCCTTTGCGACTCGTGCGTAGGCACAAAACTCCTAGGAGATGTCCTGCTGCCTCCCATATTGCCTCCATAATTGGCTAATGGTGAACTGCTCAATGATCTATGTAGTCTTGCCTACCAGTGGCCATGAGCTAAAAATCCAGCTGAGCTCCCTAGGAGCATCATCCCACTCCTTGGTCTCTCACCAGGGCAACAGAGACTAGGTCATCAAGATAGACCCTCCATTGCTCTGTCTTACCTAGGCCTATCTGGGTAATATGTCCTCTATATCTACAAATGTATGGCTCTACAAGCTCTCAAACATCCTCAAAAATTGGTTGTGACTGGAAGATGCTCCCATGCCCAAACTTGTAACATGTACACACTAGTGGCCATACTCTTCTGCTTGTGGTACACTATCTCATGCATCTTGTAGAACATATGGGTGAGCATGCACTGGCCATATTTGAATCTCTTTGGTGCATCCAACATCCTCTGCAACATGATCCCCCATCCACACTCTAGTCCATGCTACCCTCTATTAGGTACAAAGAAGCAGCTAATGAATATGGCCAAAACTATGGCCAATCTATGTGTCTGCACATATGTGTGGACAAGCTCATACCAGATGATGGCCCATCCAATTGCTAACTATCTCCCAAAAATGGTACACAATGCTTATGTACCTACCTGGGGCACTATGTCATATGATACTCTCAGCCCATGAAATGGTTTGTGCAGGATCCTATATATGTCCTTGGGAGTCACAGTCATCTCTCCCTGAGGAAGGTGGAAGGTGTTCGTTTCTTGATGGAAATGCTCCACCAATGCAATCAATAGGCCATGATTCACCAGCAATGTTGGGATTCAACATAGATAAGTGAGTCCCAATCTATCTCTATGTGCCATGTCCTCTGCATCTAGGCTCTGCAATAAAGCCCCATATAGTGAATAGTGGGATCTGAATGAAACATCACCAAAGATCTCTTGCACACACCAACAAACAACGAGGACAAGAAAATGGTCAGTACTCAATCAAAAAATCAAAACAATGAAGAAACGAATGCAAAAATCATGCTAAAAATGTAAAAAAATGCAAATTTTAAACATACTGTTGTCACAAGTTTTCAGGCGAAGATGCATTTCCCCACATGAAAATTCATTTTTTCACCCAAGAATGCATATCTTCACATCAAAAAACATGTCCTTGTGTGAAAATATACAAATCCATGCATGTGCTCAAATCCTCGCGCGAAGAGAGACTCTCTTGCGTGAAACAAGATAACCATCTACATAAAATTCCCATAATATTTGTGTAAGATGTGGTATCTCCGGTGTGAGAATCCCCACTGATATGCAAGAAGATACGTGATAGTAGTATGTTGGCAAATCTTCATGTGAGAAGAGAAAGCCTTCACGCGAAAAAGGAGTCTTGTGCGGAGATTGATGTTGACCACCTAAAAATGTGCTAAAAATGTAATAAATGATCTCAAAATGCATGAAACTAAAATTACAGAGGATGTTTATCGATCACTCACTGGTGGTCCATAGTTTTTCGGCCAGCTATGTCATTGGGAGTGCTCAAAATGGTGATACCTCATGTTCATTCTCATACCCCTCTTAGAGCTCAATTCGCTAAAAGAAAAAATGCACAAATGAATTGAAAATGACCCCTTGGGCCCTTATATAGGGGTTGACCTAAGTTTTGAAAGTGCTTCGATTTGCACAAAAATCACCCCCTAGCTGATTTGACTGTTCTAAATCCATTTTTGGGATAAAATTCAAAATCTGACACACCTAAGTGCCTAAAAAATGTGTTTTAAAATTTTGGGGACCGACACGATCGAATGCTTGTGTAGTCCAATTTTTTTTGATATTTTGGGATTCGTAAAATTCTTTCAACTCAAAGTGCTTCATATTTTCAAAATCCATTTTGAAAATAGTCAACTCAAGTCAACCATGGACAATTTTGGTCAACTTTTGGTCAAACTTGGTCTTTTGGACCTCAAAACCATGACAAATTAACTCTAAATTTTCTTTTGATTGTTCTGATTTCTTCTACATTCTGCTAAATCTTGGATTTCTTCTGCATATCTTTATCTACTACTTTATGTCACATTTCTAGTGTGTCATCTTTCAATTTTTCTCCTGAGGGGACATGATGATTACATCTTTGAACTTGAATTTCAAATCAATCTGAATCTTCATTGCTCAAGGCATCTTGTTCCCATCTTATGTCCTCATCATTCGAGGTATCTCATCACTTGGGGCATCTTGTTTCCCTCTTTCTGGCATCTTTGTCATCTATTTCATCTCGTCATCATTTGATTACAAGTATCGAGACAATCTAAACCTTGACTCCTGAGGATCAAGCCTCATTCTAGGGATGATTCTATGACTTATAATTTGATCTTGCTATCTTTTATCAAGTTTAGGTATCTAGGTGTTCTATCTAGATCCTTAAAGATTAAGCTCCATTCTAGGGATAATCTTTTAAATGCTTATCAAATCTTGGGTATCTAGGTGTTCTATCTAGATCCTTAAAAATTAAGCTCCGTTTTGGGGATAATCTTTTAAATGCTCATCAAATCTCGAGTATCTAGGTGTTTTATCTGGATCCTTAAAGATTAAGCTCCATTCTAGGGATAATCTTTTAAATGCTTATCAAATTTCGGGTATCTAGGTGTTTTATCTAGATCCTTAAAGGTTAAACTTTGTTCTGAAGGAAACCTTCAAAATGCTTATCAACTTAGGTATCTAGGTGTTCTACTTGGATTCCTTAGGATCAAGCTCTATTCTAGAGATGGTCCTTAAAAGCTTATCAATTGGTCTTCGTATCATCAATTTTGGAACCAATCTCATTTCTTGATCGTCACATCATGCTTTCTAATTTTCTTTGAATTGAACATGTTGCCCACATATTCATTCAAACAGGGGCAAAATGTAGTACTCCAAAATTGGCTCATTGCCATGATCACCAATTATGGTCTATTCTGATCAATCCTAAGACCTATTCTAATAGGCAATTCTTATTCTACTATTCACTACTGGGCTTAATTGTCAAATGCAAAAAACCCTAAATCTACATTCATTAGACTCTTTATTTAATTCCTAAAGTATTGACTCATATTAGTCACATTAAAACCTATTTATTAATATTATATTTAATTTAAAGTATTTATACTTTAATTAAATTAAATTATATCCTAAGGCTAATGTACTAATGAAACATTGCATTCTATTAACTCTCACCAGCTTCCATCTTTCATTATCAAATTGGATATGGTTAAAGCGTATGACAAGGTCAATTGAAATTTCTTGTTTAAGGTACTTCTCAAGTTTGGTTTCTCTCCTAAGTGGTGTAAATGGGTTAAGGCTTCTATTTCTAGAGTAGTTTTTTCAGTCATGATCAATGGGGTTCCTTCAGGTTTTTTCCCCTCTTCCCAAGGTGTAAGGCAGGGTGACCCACTATCTCCCTCATTATTTATTATTATGTCAGATGCCTTTAGTAGATTGATTACTTCTAGACACTTGAATGGGTCTTGGAAAGGAATTCAATTGCCTAGATCTACAATATCCATCACACACTCTTTATTTGCAGATGATACCCTATTATTTGGGTTTTCTTCTCTTCAGGAAGCTAGATCAATTAAGAAAGTCCTTGATCATTATACTATCATTTTAGGTCAGAAAATCAGTATTCCTAAATCAATAGTTTACATCTTCTTCACCACTGATTTTCTTTTAGACAAGATTGTTAACATTTTGGGCTTCAAGCAACAATTGTTACCGTCAACATATTTAGGACTCTCCTTTTTTATAGGACCTAACAAGGCTGTATACTGGAAATCAATCACTGATAGAATCAAAAGTAGGGTTTTAGCATGGAAAGTTAGATGGCTTTCCCTCTTGGGTAAAATTTTACTCGTTAGATATGTCCTCTTAGCTATACCAAACTATTTCATCTTTGTGTTGTAGGCTCCCTCTTCAATGTTTAAACATATCAGACAAATAATTACTAAATTCTTGTGGTATGGAAATATGTTTGGACATAGAAAAATCCCATTAATTTCATTGGAGGATATAATGCATGACAAAAATTGTGGTGGAGTGGGTCTCCATAACTTGGCAATTAGAAATCAAGCTTATGGTGGAAAGCTGATTTGGCAAATGATCCACAAACCAAATAGTTTATGGTGTTAGATTATGCAATCTAAATCTCTTGACTCCTTGATCCTCTTCAAATCTTAATTGCTTCAAACTTACCTCATGGCTCTAAAATATGGAAGTTTATGACTACATCTAGACATGTGATACTTGACTATGTTTTTTGGGAAATTAATAATGGAGTTCGAGCATTATTTTGGGAGGATTCATGGAATGGCCTTCCTCCTCTAGCTGCCAGACAAGAGTTTTCAGTTTTCATTCAGATATTTAAAGACAACTGGGGAGATAGAGTTATGGATTATGTGTCTCAAGTGGATCCTCTCTCTAACAAGGTCAATTGGAAAGATCCTTCTAATTTGCCTATACCAGATCATATTGCTATTTTATTCAATTAGGTTGTTAGTGATAGGGATGTGTTCTTTCTTGAACAAGAAGAAAATATTTTTTGGGCCCCTACTATTAATGGATGCTATTCAATCAAAAATGGATATTTGGCTCTTAGCAGTTTAGAGAATAATTTGATTAAGAAAAGGGCATTTTTTTTGTTGGAATGATTGTACATTGCCTAAATCAGGTTGCTTCTCTTGGCTAGCACTTTGAAAAAGGCCATTAACAAGTGACAGGTTAGAAAGATTCAATATTGTCCAATGATTTAAATGCCTTCTATGTGGGCAGTTTTTTGAAAATGTTGATCATGTTTTTCTTTAGTGTGCTTTTGCCCAAGATTTTTGGTTGTTTCTTCTTGGCAAACTTAGCTTTTCAATTTCGCTACCAAACTCCTTGTGGGATTTATTTGAAGCTTGGCCGGTGTTACATGAAAAATCTCTTTTAGCACCCATCTGGAAATGTTCCCCATCCTTGGTTGTTTGGGCTCTGTGGTGGGAAAGGAACAAGTGTATCTGCAAGAAAGAGTAGTCTATAGTTAGTGTTGTCATTGACATAATTGAAAAATCAATTTCTGAATTGGTTATAACTAATATTAGGAAGAGGTCATTGTCAATTATTTTCTCCAATTGGGATAATCAAATTCTCAAAGACTGGAAGTTAATATCTATCCCAAATCTTTTAAGCCTCACAAATACATTGAAGAAAGACAGATTGAATGCGATATGGCATCCTCTAGAAGAAGGTGTTATTAAGCTAAATTTTGATGGTGCATCTCATGGCAATCCAGGGATGTCTAGTATAGTGTGGTTTACATAATCATTTGAGCATACCTTTTTATATAAAATCTTCACATATTCCATGGGGCACTTGTAATAATGCTGAGGTTTCAGCTTTGCTCATTGGCCTTGTTTCAGCATTATCTATGAAGATATCTTGTCTCCAAGTGGAAGGGGACTCTCTTATTATTATTCAAGCATGTATTAAGAGACAAATTCAATGTAGAAGTCTAGCTTACAAGCTAAAACAGGCTTGGCGCCTAATCGATGCTTTTGAAAATTGTATCCTCAATCATACTTATCATGAAGGTAACCAATTGGATGACTACCTCTCAAATTTAGGATGTGATGGTAAAGAACTAGACTGTTGGGATCCAAGTACACTAGCAGAGCTATACCCAAATTTATTGGATATCATTTACAAGGAATCAAGTTTATCATGATTTTTCATTTGGAACTCTCTAGGGTAATAGGGGCAGTCATCATTTTTAATAGGAAGTAGATTATGGCATAGAGTTCTTGACATAATCATTTGGTATGCCAGTAGATGAAGATGTTGGTAGTGTTTTTGAACCAGCTGGAGATGCTCCAGAATATGAGGCTATTGTCAAGGATGGGGTTGACAATCATATTGCAGCAGACTGATTCTTTTCAGTATAAATGATACTTTTGGCATTATTTGTGCTTCAGCAATATCTGATGGTAAACTAGAGTTTTTTGCCAAAAGGCTCGGTGGTCCTCTGCATGTATGCATAACAAGGGTAGATGATCCTAAGACTGTTAAATGCCCTATTGGGAGATTGAATAATATAGGTAAGTGGCTTGAACAACTTGCACTATCATATCGAGTTCCTTTTCAATTTGTTGCCATTCTAGAGAAAATTGGAGAGTTTGAACTTTAGAGGCTTGACATCAGACCAGAAGAGGCTCTGGCAGTCAACTTTGCATTCCAATTGCATCACATGCCTGATGAGATTTTATCGACAAGGAATCCCTATGATCGACTTTTAAGGATGGTAAAGTCTCTCAATCCTAAAGTGGTCACTGTAGTGGAACAAGAGAGACCGAATTAATGTTGAAAAGAATTGCCTTGCTTGAGATATTGTCAACATAGTTACTTATGAAGGTGCAGACATAATTGAGAGGTACGAGTTAGCTGGAAAATGAAGGGTCAGATTGATGATGGTAGGTTTCAATGGGTATCCACTTAGTGCCTCTGTGAACAACACAATCAAGTCATAGCTACAATCATACTATAGTAGCTACAAGCTTAAGGAAGAAGGGGGAGCTCTATCTTTTGGATGGTTAGGCAGAATTCTCATTGCAACATCTGCTTGGCATTGAGAAACTAGTAACTTATTATTGTTCTTGTACAAAATATTTTTATTATGATTTATAGACAACATTGTAGAGGTTGCATATGTCTTTGGCATTGACGTTGACAATTAATTTATATCAAACAAATGTGCACAACAGTACCAATCTTTACAGAGGGAATTTTTTTTGTTCTTAATGGGACCATAGCTCATTATGTATGGATTCACATGCTACCAGGCCTGTGGAGCATAACATCCTATCTTTTGGGGTTAAATTCAAATTAAGTTCCCGTGGCAAGTGTATTGAATTGTTAGAAATATTGAAGAAGGATGTTCAATACATTAGTGGGCAAGGAGAAGAAGAGGGAGAAAGGTTCAGTGCCCAAGCTCATACTAATCACCAAGGTAAGAAAAGTGTTGGGGAGAGTTCTTGTAGTGGAATTGGCATTGAGAGGGCACACACTCGTTGGCTACACTAGAAGTGAACAAAAATTGAGCACTCTTCGCTCACAAATATCTGCTAAACACCCTTCTTCCACCCACCTTTTCCACCCAGTAGATGTGTCTTCAGACAGCAGTGTGAGAGAATTCACAAATCTCGTGTTAGAACTAAAGGGTGTTCCTGATATCATTGTGAATAATATAGGCATCATTAACATGAATGGTAAGCTTTGGGAGATCCCTGTAGAAGAATTTGATTCAGTCATAGACATAAATTTGAAGGGAATAGCGAACATACTTCATCATTTTCTACCTCATATGATAGAAAAGAAAAGAGGGATTGTGGTGATTTTTTCATCAGGATGGGGTTGATCTACTATTGGAGATTTTTCTCCTTACTATGCATCAAAATGGGAAATTGAGGGTTTGACAAAGTCAGTTACAAAAGAAATACCTCCAGGAATGGCCATTATTGCATTGAGTCTAGGGGTGATTAACACTGACTTGCTGGCATCTTGTTTTGGTGCATTTGTTGCCTTATACCAGAGTCCCAAAGCTTGGGCTCCCCATGCTGCCACAACAATTCTTGGCTTGATAGCAACAGACAATGCCGCATCATTGAATGTTTGATTATAAACAAGTTTTTTCTAGTGTAATTTGGAGGTTAAAATACCATACGTGAATCCCAAATTGGAGGTTGCCTACAAAAAAAATTTAGGTTCCTTTTGAAATGTTCCCTCATTACCAAATTATTTTTCATCAATTGTTGCTCATAGGCCTGGATGGGAATGAAAACATGCCGAACTTGAATCATATGTGGGCCTCATCCTCCTCTTGCTCCACATCCATCATTTTATTCATTAAGTCAACAAATGTTTCAGCAGATGCAACATTTCTTTCATCACTACAACAACAACAACATCAAATGATTCCTCAGCTTATTGGTAAATCAAAAAATTTCAGTTGGAAAGGTGAAGAAAATGCTTAAAATGATGAGGTGATTAGTATGGTATGCAATTTTTTGAGAAAGATCTTATTTGTTGTGGAGATTTTAATATATTGTTGTGTAGTCTTCTGAGACCATGACCACCTTGACATTTTGTAGGGAATCTCTAGATATTTTTGTATTGGGTGATGAGTTCGGGTTTTCTTTTAGGTTCTTTCCCAAATGAACCCTTGAACCTGTTTTTATTTTAATATTATATATAGTGGCTCTGTCTCCTTTTTAAAAAAAAATGTACTAAAGAATTAAATTTATTTAATTTAATAAATATGCCAATTCTAATTAATTGAATGAAATTATTTAATTAAATAGAAAAGGTATGTATGAGGTCATATCTCATTTTATTAAATTAAATGTCTTTCCTAATTCTACTCTTCAATTCTAAATGGAAACTCTGAGTGAACTATCTCTCGAATTGGAATCAATCTAGTTAACTTGATCTAACACTCATGGCAAGTTCAGTTAACTACTCATCACACTTAGATCAGAAACAGTTCATTTCACCTGCACAAGGAAGTTTCCATCTTAAGTGAATCTTTTCTTCATTCTTGACCATCGATCCGAGTTGATCTCACCCATTGATGGATTCCAAGAATTCTATTTAAGGGACTCATAATTCCTCATTAAGGAGGTTGAATTGAATTGATATCGAGTTGTTGTTGAAATTCATACTCACTTAGCTCATATATTTGTACACATTTACATTCCTAGCTTAATCTCATTTAGTTTAAATATGCATATGCTTAATCTAGTTTCCTATACATGTTTTTAGATAAAGTGTGTGTCTCATTTTAGATTACATTGGATTCTCACATAGATTAGCTTCATATCAAATCCTTCATTCTTAGAGGGTTTGGTTGCCTAAGCCTCATCGTTAAGGATATTAAATAGGAAAAACCCCTTTAGATAGGAGGCAATGGGTCCCATTGTCAAGTGTTCTAGATGAACAATTTAATGTTCATTTCAGGATGACTTCATAGGTAATGACCACATTGAAGTGTGTGTGAGGTTTAGAGGCCCGCATTTCATACATACAAGATTTATATGGGGAAAAAATTTCTAGGTAAAAAACCCCACCCTCCAAACCATCAAGCTAATGTATTAGTCAGCAACAAGTTACAATACATTTTTAGCCTTCACATGGAGATTTACATCTTGCTCCATTCTAGAGAAAATTTGGTAGCATAACCCTGTGCAAATAACTTCTCATCTCTCTCTTACACACTCCCTATCTATAGCCCTCAAAGTTCCTATATAATGTGATTTCCATTTTTACGGAATATTCCAAAGATAGCTCTTACGCGTCATAGGAATTCATCATAATTGTTTTGGTTAAGATTTCCTTACACAAAATTAAATATTCCAAAAATAGTTCTTACACATCATAGGAATCTGTCATTACCATTTAAGTCATGATCTCCTTCCACACAATTAAATATTCCAAAGATAACCCTTACACATCATAGGAATCTGTCATAGGAATCTATCATAATTCAAGATGCCAACACATGCAAGTGGAGTGACACATCAACATGCCAACTAGACATGTACACACACTTAATTACATTATTTGAGAAAAATACATTTACAAAATAAATAATAAGAATATGAATTATCCAAGGTTGAGACACCTTATTCCTAAAATTCTCCCACTTGTCAAACACCTTGTAAGAACAATAAGAACATAACAAGAACTAAATACTATAGGCCAAAAGGCCCATAGACTCTAAACACCATCTAAACTTCTCTGTTCCCACTAGTTTTGTCAATGCATCTACAACATTCTTTATAGTATCTACCTTCTCCAAAATTACCTTTCCATCTTCTACCACATCTCTCACAAAGTGAAACTATACATTGATGTGCTTTATTTTGGTATGGAAAGTTGGATTCTTTGCATGGAAAATAACACTCTAACTATTACAACAAATAGTAATTTGTCTTGCATTAACACCAATATTAGAACATAATCTCCTAATCCAACTAGCTTCCTTACAAGCATGAGTAGTAGCCATGTACTCAACTTCTATAGTGGAAAAAGCAACCATAGGTTGTCACTTACTCATCCAATTGATGGCACCACCAAACATAGTGAACACATAAGCACTGATAGATCTCTTGCTGTCAATATCACCTACCCAATCTGAATCCACAAACCCACAAATACAAACTTAATGCAAAGATCTAGAATAGTTACCATAATAACAAATGGAGTAATCTAATTTACCCCTAAAATATCTAGATACGCACTTAATTACATCCCAATCTACTCATCTAGGATTAGCCATAAACTAGCTAAGAACTCCCACTACTTGGGCAATGTCTAGTCTAGTACAGACCATAGCATACATAAGACTACCAAATACACTAGCATAAGGTACTAGTGATAAAAAAGCTAAAAAATACTACCACCACTCCACTACACTCATGATCTATATAGAAGCATCAAAAAATCAACTTCTTAGCCAACAAAATTGTGAAGTCATCCTCTAGAAAACAAGATAAAACATAAGCTAGGACAACAACCAAATTGATTGGTCTACTCCAACTAATAAATCCATGAGATTGAAAAAAGCATCCATAGTAAATGTTAACCCATCCAATTACCCATACCTCAAAGGTGTCCAACAGAAAAAAAACTCATGCCAGCAACATAACCAACCCATAAACTATAACCTCAAGCTCTATGTGCAAACTAGTTGATGAAGACCAAACACATAAAAGAACTCCCACTAAATGGGTAATGTCAAATCTCAAAAATCAAAATCACACTAATTTTACTGATTAAAATTCAAAGAAAGTGAAACCATGTAGTACCTAAGACCATCCAGAAAGACATGCAAATCTTATAGCAAAAGCACTATAAGAAACGTATCTCTCATCTAGTCTCCACAACTCTCTTGTGTTCGCCACATCCAAAAAAGAAAAGAGATAAATGAACCACCTTGTCATCACAAAAAATAATGAAGTACAAGTGATAAAAAATGACCACAAAAGAGTGACCACCATAGTTCCAACAGATGTCAAAAATAATGTTATGCGAACCAAAACATCCAAGAAGATAACCAAGACCAAAGAAAGAAACTACAAACCATAAGCATGTAGCATGTCCTTCTACAAACACTTATAAATTTCAATTGTACCAAGTATGATCTCCTTCACAACCCCAAGAGAAAATCCACAACAACATCCAAAGTTGTTCAACCTCAAGAGATCAAACATAATATGATATCATGAATCTACATGGATGTAAGCCTTAGAAAGAAGATCAAACAACTCCATTTCCCATTTTAGAAAATCAGCCCACTACCATCTCCTATTTTCATCATAAATGAAAATACACCTCAAGGAGATAATCATGTTATCCATCTCTCACAATGAATCCTCTAGAACCATCTAACTGTAGCTCGAGATCCATGAATATGAAAGAAAACATAAAGCACATGAAAGTAACATTGGGAAATACCTCTCAAGTGATAAACTACCGAGTAGACCAAGAGTAGGGAATCATAATGCTCCTCCAAGATATGAAAGTCACCCTATGACTTATCCAAGAAAAACTCCTCATAGGTCTCTATTGAACTTATGTCCAACAAAGGTGTAGGCTCCTCAAACTTTCTGTTGAAATCTCATCAAGAGTATACATCTCAACATGTCTCTCATCTTAAGAGAACTCGAGCCTCACCTAAGTCTCCAAGTATCCACACATACCTATGATCAATCACTCCATGAAAAACTCCACTATAACATAATACTATCATGAAATATTAAGAAAATGATCAAAGTACTCAATACCAAGAAACTAAACCAATATCAATGTCAAAGATCCAGCCATGGAATCAAGAACATAAACATGACATCATGATCTAAACCATCTCCTCCAAAGAGATAACATGCTTCATGTGATCATATCAAATAAAAGCATAAACAAAATCTCTACCAAGGACCCCTTGAATCTTAAATATGTCAACATCTCCAATCACATGAAGATTCCATCTCTAAATATTGAACCAACAAATGTGAAAGACCCTTCTATAGCAATAGGATCTAAGGCATACTCCAACATCTACAACACTAAAGAAGATCATCCATCACCATATGATGGAAAAATATAGCCACTGCCAAAGCTCCCATTGAAACATGATACTGAGCTATCCAAGCATATGACACACCATCCTCCAAATCTAAAAATCATCCAGGCCCACAGATCACACTAAGTGAAATCAAGATCTCCACACTAAGGAAATTCACCATGCTTTAGGACTCCATAACTCTCTATCCAAGTACTCAAATACCATCCCTCCTCTTATCCCAAAGCAACCACACAAATGCACAAGTGACCACAAACAAGGCTAGCTAACAAATCTACACTGAGACTAAACCAAATTGGGTGGATATAGATAGTCCACATCCAAGTTATCCCACTACAATTAAACGGGTGGCCTACCCACCTAACTACATAACTTGTAGATCCAATCATTGCAACATGAAAACCCACTATCACATTAGTGACATGTACAAATGAGATCAAAATAGAATAATCATGTAGACAACATGACTCAAACACCATATCAAACACAAATCTAATTTGTCAATCATGTCCACATCGAGCCCCATAGTGTAGGAATCCAACAAAGCATCACCACAAAAATATTGAGAGACTGATCATGTAAGAACATCTCTATGCAAAGAAAGAAAAAATACCTCATCTCACCATGC
The DNA here is from genome assembly GCA_028749045.1 of Cupressus sempervirens. Taxonomy (NCBI): domain Eukaryota; kingdom Viridiplantae; phylum Streptophyta; class Pinopsida; order Cupressales; family Cupressaceae; genus Cupressus; species Cupressus sempervirens. The sequence goes on from CM053790.1 coordinate 333,296,414, forward strand.
ACAAAGAATGCATGCATGTAGAACTACAACTATCATAACTAGTACCACTTTAAAGGAACAAGAATCAAGAAAATAACTCTTTAGTAGATCCATGAAAAATCATAAGTTTTTATTATAGCATGCAAAACCTACAAAAATATTGTGTTTAAGAAAACCATGCACATCTAAACCCACTTCTCATCTAAAAGATTCTGAAGTCCAAAAAAAACAAACAAACAAACAATTGAACCCAAAATAATAGATTTTCATAAATGAGTATAATCATAGATTTTAAGGAAAATCTATAAACCCCTTAGATCCAATGAACAAGAATCCAAGCTATGCATGCATAAGAATCCAAGAGGAAAAACATAGTACTGGAACTCCAGGCCCACTTGTAGACCAATTCCACAACCACTACTAGTACATGCATCTAAGAGAGATAGGCTATCCATAATCTTCCAGATCATCTAATGATCAACTCCATAACCTCTATGCATTCTAGGTAACAAAAGAGACACCTTCAAATACCCATGCATCAAGAATTATTTTTCTATCAACCAAGAGCTCTAGAAACTGCATAAAATGTGTGCAAATTCTTCACAAGAGAAACACATTAGAGGAATCTTACCTTTATATTTTCCTCTACCTTTGGGATATCGTCTTGCAAGAAATGCTTCAATGGATTCAAGATCACTATCAAAATTTTCTTCCTCTTCACTTTCAAAATATTTCCTTTTATATCTTTTAGATTTCTTCTTGAGTGATACCTTGGCTTCAAATGTAGGCTCAAGATTGCTAGAACTAGGAGTATAATTATCATAGTTATCTAGTTCATATGTTGTCAATCTTCCTACTAGAGCATCCAAAGTTATATTTTTATTAGGATCACATCTCATTTCTTGAATAGTAGACACTTTGATTGCATAGATAGGAAGAAGGGTTATGGGTACCTTTCTTACCACTATTACATCTTCAATTGTTCCTCTAGAGGCTTTGATAGAACTTACGCTATCTTTGATTCTTTTAACATATTTTTCAATTTTTTCATCCTCTCATTTTCATCTAATCAAACTGTCCTCTAAGACTTTTAGCATTGGTTCTCCTCACATTGTCATCTCCTTTGTAGATGGATTTTATCTTAATCCACATTTCGTTAGTAGTTTCATAATCTTTGTCCTTATCAAATTTGGTATAGTTGAGAGGCACTAGTAGAAATTTGGTAAATAAAGGACTACATGACTAGAACTTTTAGTCACATGACTAAGAGTGGTCAAATTTTAGCAATGTTTTACAATTTATAAGTGATTAAATAAATGATTAAACAATTGGTCATTAATAATTAGTCACCTAAATAAATGTCTAAATGAATGATCAGTTTTTTTTTATCATATATATATATATATATATATAATTACTCATTAATGGAGTTTATCCTACCTATACATCATTATCAATTAACTTTCTTGAATGTCCTCTCAACTAATATTAAATTATAAATGAACCCAAAGTAACTCCAATTTGTACTCAAGCTCCTCAAAATTAGTCTATGAACTCTAATTTTATCTATACATTGCAAAATTCAGGTGAGATTTGTTTAGTTAAAATAGACCATTTCATCTTACTACAAAAAAAATGATCCATTTCTATTATTAAATAATTTGCTTCAATATAAATTCAAAATGTAAAAGGCAACATATATGCATAATTTGTATCAAAAACATTTGAATTTCTCCTTTATTTTATCAAAATAAGAGATTTATATTAAGGTATGGAATATATCAAAATATAATAGAAGGATATTTTGTTATATTTTTAAAGATCTCTCTCTCTCTTAGACACACACACACTCACTCACGCGCGCGCGCACAAAAAATATTTATAATAAGGCATAGATGAAAAATCAATATCTTTCCCAAAACAAAATCTTTATAATGAGGTATAGACAAAAAATCAATAGCTTTCCTAAGACCTATCTCTATAAAGAGTACTAAAACTAGGCTAGTCACTACATTTTCCATGGTTTATTCTACAAAAGTAATGCAATAAAATACCAAAACACTTAGAAGACACAAATAAAGCTATAATTTACAAGCATTTTTTGATTTATATTTGGAAAATGAACACATACAAAATTATGTTTCTTTTATTAATTTTGCATGAAGAACATATTTGTTAAGTAGAAAGTTTTTTATTTCTTAATTATGATGTGGTTAGTTTATAGAATTATTGACTAAATAGTATAATAAAAATCTAATTAATATGAATAATAATAAGATAATATATATTTTAAATTTAAGTGAGAAAATATTTTTTTTATTAATCAAAATTTATTTTAAAAATAATATAACATTATTATTATTTAAATTTTATAATATTAATTATTAAATATACATATATCATAATCTATAATTAATTTTTCATGTATTTTATCACTCATTGCATCTAGGTGATGCTCACAAAGATAAGCATTGGATGACATTAAATATAAAATTCCCTCCATCGTTAAAATCACTCTGCTTGTAAACCTCATTTTCCTAACATTCAACAAGTGTTGTTTCTTATGAACCATTCACTGGAAAGCCCCTTAAGCACATGTATTGATGACTACAAGATATTTTTCATAGAAAGTCAAATCATGATATTTCTATTATGACTTAAGTATATATTTTTTGAGTCAAACTCATTGACCCATATTTTGTGAGTAGAGATTCACATGAACCCATCTTTCATAAGAATGAATGGACCACTTTGAACTCATTACATCTAGGTGATTCTCATAGAGGTGAAGCACCTAATTAGTTTAACTAATCAATTCAAGCACTATACAAACAATTTGTATATATCACATCTCTAAGTACATTATATTTGTTCATATTTTAGTTTTCATATTGTCAAATATATAGTCCTATTAACTTACCCTTTTCACTTTTTTAATGCAAGTACTATTTAATATTTTTAATTAACTACAATTTGCAACCAATTTATTTTCCTTTTTATCATTACTACTAGAATATTTTTTTTTTAAACATATTTTAAAGATAAATTAAATAATATATTATTTTCTAACTATGTAAACAAAAAGGCAAGTTCAAGTGAAAATATCCTACGAATAAAATTATGTGAAATAATGAATTTCAAACCCAAAGAGACTATGAAAACTTTTTTTTACTCCGAGCATTTCTTTTTTCCAATTTTATACTATGATGACTGATGGAAACTACAAGTGAGACAACCAAAACAATGGTCTTGTAGATGGTTTTGAATTTAGATATTGCATGGCCCCTTTGAGTGTTTATTATTATTATTACTATCTATTGACATTATGAAACTAGGTTTTAAGATCTACACACACACACACACACACACACACACATATGATGGGGACACAACCTAAGCATAGAATGGACACAATAGGAAAAGGGAAATTGTATTAACTGTAAAAATAAGCTAGTACATTCAGTACAGAGATAATAGACTTCAAAACATGCCCTAAGGGCTTACAATAGCACAAAACTGGAGATAATTTCTCCTTTTGGTACCTCCTCTCAAACTCCACTCTGAACTGCCTTTTACAATGCCAGTAATGTCCTTAAATAGACCTTGGAGGATTAAGAACTAGGAGTACATTCTAGAAAGTGCTAGTAGGCATCCACCGACCAAGTAGAAGGCTCCAGAAGCCATGTTAGAAGTTGGTGCAAATCTAGAAGAATCCAAAAATGGTAACCGAACTTCTGAGAGGCATAACTTTTGAACCGTAGCTCCGATTGACGAACCGTTTACATTTTAGGAAAGCTCTCGAAGCACTCTATACCCCTATGGACCAGCTTCACTCATCCCCCATTTTTTGGCCCTTTCTGAGGTCATTAAATGGCCCTAACCTGACTTTGAAGCATTCTTAGGAGGTCTCCAGAAATCAAAAAATTGCAATAACTTTCAAACCATGGGGCCTTTTGACCTAATTCTTTTTCTAGAATGCTCTAAATTACAATTAAATTCATCCAACCAACTTACACCTTCTAGTTCACCAAAATGATGGATCAATTACATACTCTTATTTTTTTGGCATTTACATGTATCCCAAGGTGTTCAAATACTCTATCCTAGAACATTGATAGTGGAACTATGAGAGTTGGAACCTTTATTTGACCCAAATGGGTATCCAAAAATGAAAACACATGAAATAGAAACTAAGTCTAAGTACTTTTGTTTTGGGTGACATAGGATTGCCCTTATACCTCTAGATGCTCCTACATCAGACACCCAAGGTAGATTAAAATGTGACCCTGTCACTTTATGAATGGTAGAGGAAATCCCAAATGAGAAACCTCAGCTACTAAAATCCAAGTCAAGTCCTCTATTGGCCGTCCTTTCCACTTGACCAAATACTCTTCATACTACCTATTTCTGGTACTCCTACCCACACGATGATCTAGAATGTCTTCTATCTCCTCTTTCTTAGAAGCAGGAATTGGACATGGCTCTAACATTAGTTCCTCATCTACACCATCATCATGATACTCTATTAAGTTTGCAATGTTGAAAATAGGAGAAATGTGAATATCATCTGGCAACTCCACCTCATATGCATTTCCTAAGTCATGTTTCTTCAAAATTTTGCAGGGGCCAAATTTCTTCATTTTTAGCTTGTTGTAAGTGTCGGCTGGAAATCTTTCTTTTCATAAGTGTACCATGAATAGATCCCCTACTTGGAATTCCTTATGTCTTCTCCTTTGATCAGCCCTAGCTTTGTACTCTTGATTCATCTTGGTAATGTGTGCTTGAACCTCCTCATGTAGATGCTTGATATATTCAACAAATTCTTCAGCTTCAACACTTGTTCTCTCCCCTTGCTCTATCTTCCTCAATTCTGGTGCAGTCCTTGGGCTACTTCCATATACAATTTGGAATGGTGATCTAGTAGTACTCCTATTTACAGAGTTATTGTAAGAAAACTCAGCTTGTGGTAGAATCAAATCCCACCCCTTGGGCTTATCCCCAACTAAACATCTCAGCAAATTGCCTAGACATTTGTTTACCACTTCTGTTTGGCTGTCAGTCAGTGGGTGATGTGTGGAACTGAATTTCAAGTCTGTTCTCAACTTTTTCCACAATGTTCTCCAAAAATACCCTACAAATTTAGTATCTCTGTCAAAAACTATACTCCTTGGAAGACCATGTAGTCTTACCACCTCTCTGAAAAAGAAGTTTGCAATACGGATAACATCATGAGTTTTGTGGCATGGAATGAAATGTGCCATTTTGGAGAACCTATCAACCACAAAAAATACTGAGTCATTACCCCTTTGTGTCCTCAGCAATCCAAGAACAAAATCCATACTTATGTCCTCCCATGGCTTCGATGGAATAGGCAATGGATGATATAGTCCAGTATTGTGACTAAATCCCTTGGCAACTTGGCAAACCTAGCAACTCTTTACAAACTTCTTCACATCTTGAGAAATCTGAGGCCAAAAATAATGTTCTCTAAGAATGGAAATGGTCTTATCTTGACCAAAATGTCCTACCATCCCTCCATTGTGTTTCTCTTTAATTAGATTTTCCCTCATGGAACTCCTTGAAATGCACAATTGGCTGCCCTTGAATAACATACCATCCTGAATTAGATAGTCTAACCACTTAGTTCTATCTATAGCAATAGGCTCTTTACAAGCTTTCTACGCTTCAGCAAAATCAAGATCTTTAGGGTATAGATTCTTGAGTTCATCAAACCCATCTACTTCAACCTACATTACTGTAAGCAACAACTATCTCCTACTTAGTGCATCTGCAACCTTGTTAGATTTTTTACTTTTATGTTTCAACACAAATGTATAGCTCTGCAAGAACTCTACCCATTTCATATGCCTCTGATTCAATTTACCTTGGCTATTTAGGTATTGTAATGCCTGATGATTAGTATACAAAACAAATTCCTTTGGCAATAAATAATGCCTCCATTTCTTTAAGGCCTAAACTATTGCATAGAACTCTTGATCATAAACATAATACTTCTTTGAATCATTCAATTTTTCACTAAAATATGCAATAGGCTTACCTTCTTGGCTTAATACAACCCCAATAGCACTGCCACTAGCATCACAATCTACCTGGAACACCTTTCTAAAATTTGGAAGTGCCAACACAAGTTGTTCTATCACCTTCTTCTTCAGCATTTCAAAAATTCTCACAGCTGCTACAATCCATTTGAACTCTTTTCTATCCCCTCTTATTATGTCAGTTACGAATGCACATATGCCACTGAAATTCTTAATAAACTTCCTTTCAAAAACTAACTAGACCATGAAATGATCTTACCTCAGTAGCAGACCTTGGAGTAGGCCATTCCAAGATGGATTTTACCTTCTCTGGATCCAGTTTAAGACCTTCAGGTGATATAACAAACCTCAAATAGACTAACTCCCTTTTTGCAAAGATACACTTCTTCAAATTAATTAATAGTTTCTCTTCCCTTAACCTTTCAAGGACACTACAAATATGCAATAAATTTTCTTCCAAAGTCTTACTGACACTTAAAATATCATCCAAATAGACAATAACAAATTTTCCCAAGAACTTCTTAAGTACCTCATTCATAAGCCGCATGAAGGTGCTTGGGGTGTTCGTCAATCCAAAGGGCATGACTAACCACTCATAAATACCCTCCTTGGTCTTGAAGGACATTTTCCACTCATCTCCTTCTCAAATCTGTATCTAGTGGTGACCACTCTTGAGATCTATCTTTGTGAAGTACTGAGCTGCACTCAAGCAGTCCATAAGAACATCCATTCTTGGAAAAGGAAATTGATATTTGATGGTTATCATATTTATAGCTTGAGATTCTGTACACATCCTCCACTCTCCATCCTTCTTTGGTGCTAGTATTGTAGGTACTGCACATGGACTCAGGCTCTCTCGAATCAAGCCCTTCCTCAATAGTTCATGAACTTGTCTATTTAGCTCCTTAGTTTCAGTAGGAGTCATCCTGTGAACAGCCTTGTTAGGCAAACTAGCTCTTAGGATTAAATCTATCTAATGACTAATTTGCCTTACTGGTTTAATCACCTAAAAATGGTCATCTAGACTATTAGCTCCCTTTTCAACATTTTGGCTAAATTATTTTAATCACTTACCTAAGCCAAATTGCTAATAATCAATTTATTTGATTATAACCTATAGTTTGACTATGCTATCCTAAGTTCATTATTTGATTAAAAGAACATGTCCCCTTTTAATTAAATAAAATACCCCATTCTTCTAACCCACTTAAAGTGCACACATAAAGTCCTTTTTCTATTTTGCAATTAAAAGAAAAGGCTTTGTGACTTTTGTCTTATATGACAAGTCAACTTATATTCTATTGGTTGACTTGTGTGTGCACATGGATAACTCCTCTTTCTGAATTCCACCGTTGATCATCCACCATCTTCATCTTGATCTCTACCATCCATACATCTTTAAAAGGGAGAGAGGTTTCCCCCTCAATCCATCCATCATTTGAATGTTGTTATGCTGCATGTTTTCTAACAGGTTTCTTTGGAGCTTTGTAGAGAACTTCTCTTTCTTGTCTACATTCTCTCATCCATGGCATTCTAGCTTAGCTTAGCTTTCATCTTTACATGTAGCTTAATCTCACATAGCTTAATAATGGTATTGTAACATTCTCATCCATGTTTAGCATAGTTGCATCTTGCATTTCTATTCAAGTTTAGTCTTCCATCTTGCATTGCATCTTTGAGGAACTCATTGTAGACACTTGCATTCTTGCTCTTGTCTCAAAGAACCTCCCATTGCATGGTTTACTAGCAAGAAGCACATTTATAAGGCTTGGCTAAGAGCCTTCATGCTTGAATAACTAGCTTCTTGCACTCTGTGGATAGGGAGCTCTAAGCCGGCATCTAAGCATTCCAACTCATAGAATCATTTGGATAGAAGGGTTTAGAGTGTGACACTTTTGAGTGTACAACTGGTGGTAATACTTCTGGAACATTATTAGAGATAATATCTCCAAACTCACCTACTAAATCTGAAACTTCAAGTGGTATTTCACTACTACCTTCTTTATCTTTCCTAGGAATCAAACTATAGCACATACGCTGATGTTTCATTCCATCTAAAAACTTTCTTCCATCAACAAGACAAATCCTAGCACTGCTACATACCTTTTCACCTTCCTTTTTCATGGGCTTTAGTTTGTGGCAAACTCCATCTTTTGTTAGAGAGTATGTGTTTGCATGACCATCATGTAGTACATGCCTATCAAACTGCCACGGTCTACCCAACAATAGATGGAAAAAATCCATTGGAATAACATCATAGAGAACTTCATCATGGTAACTCCCAATTTTGAATTTCATGAGACATTTTTCACTTACCAGGACCTTATGATCATATTTCACCCAAGCAATTTGATAGGGCTAGGGATGTTTCTCCCTCTTGAGCTTCAACTTAGAGACCATCTCCTCTAATACCAAGTTATCAGTGATACCACCATCAATGATCACATCACAACATTTATCCTCACACTTGCATCTGGTACGGAACAAAATCCTCCTTTTTCTTGGTTCAATCTCACCACTTAGTAGGACCCTTTCATTTACCAAGGTCTCTCCTCTTTTTGCATCCTCTAAATGTGATGACTGTGCATCCTCATCCACATGAGCAACCCTAGCTTGACCCTCAGCTCTCCTATTTGTCCTTCCTTGTCATTGAGGGCATTCAAAGGCACGATGACCTTCTTCATTGCAATGGAAATAGGTACCATGGAAGCCTCCTCTTCCTTGTCCATGTCCTCTACCTCTTCCTCTCTGATTTCTAAAGTCTTGATCACAGGAGTGGTTGAAACCCTCATTCCTTTGGTTCCTACTAGTACCCACATCTTCATTTTTCTTTTGGGTTTCATTTTGACCTCCATATGACCTACCACTTCCCCTTCCTCCTTGACCATGCCCTCTTTGTCTCCCTTCAAACCTCTTATTCAGCTTATCTTCAACTTGTAGGGAAAACTAGTATGCCTGTTCAACGCTGGTCATTCTTACTAGAATTAATTCCTCCTAGATGCTAGGTCGCAACCCACTGATATAACGAGTAACCTTCTCCTTGTTTGCTTCTACATGCCTTGCTCTAATAAAAAGTTGATAAAAATCCTCTATATATTCTTGGACTAATCTTCCTGCTTGCTTTAGCTCATGCATCTTCTTAAACAAATCAAGCTCGTAGTCCACAAGAATGAACTACTTCTTCAATTTGTCCACCATGTGATCCCACCTTGTGATCTTCTCATTTCCTCTTCTATTTCTTTTCAATTGAACCTCTTGCCACTAGATTTCAGCATGGCCTTTTCAAACTTAACCCTATCTAGGTCCCTAATATCCTCATACTCAAAGTATTCTTCTAGTTCATTGATCCAGTCGATCAACTCATCTGGTTTTAGATTTCCTGAAAATACACCCACATCAATTGTAGGTCTTTTCAAAAATTTAGTAATGGCCCTAAAAAGCCTTTCCTCTGCCTGATTCATAACTTCCCCATCAAATTCCCCTTCTGGTCCAATTTCTTCTTCTTCATTGTCATCCTCACTGTCATCACCTGCGACAACATTTGTTCTTATACAAAGCTCCTCCTGCAATGCTTGTACCTGCCTTTGGAGGGCTCTAACCTCCTCAGCATTAACAGCTCTAGCCCTTCCACCATGCTCTCTTTGTGGAGGCATCTTCTTAACTCAAACCCACAACCACACAGTCCTAGTGCAAACTGCCTCACAATCGGCGCTCTATCTACACACTCAGGAAAACCAGCTCTGATACCACTTGATGGGGACACAACCCAAGCACAAAATGGACACAATGGGAAAAGAGAAATTGTATTAACTATGAAAATAAGCTAGTACATTTAGTACAGAGATAATAGACTTTAAAACATGCCCGAAGGGCTTACAATAGCACAAAACTGGAGATAATTTCTCCTTTTGGTACCTCCTCTCAAACTCCACTCCAAACTGCCTTTTACAATGCCAATAATGTCCATAAATAGACCCCAAAAGATTAAGGACTAGGAGTACATTCTGGAAAGTGCTAGTAGGCATCCATCGACCAAGTAGAAGGCTCCAAAAGCTATGTTAGAAGTTGGTGCAAATCTAGTAGAATCCAAAAATGATAACCAAACTTTCTGGAGGCATAACTTTTGAACCATAGCTCCAATTGACAAACCGTTTACATTTTTGGAAAGCTCTCAAAGTGCTCTATAGCCCTATGGATAGCTTCACTCATCCCCCATTTTTTGGCCCTTTTTGAGGTCATTTAATGCCCCTAACCTGACTTTGAAGCATTCTTAGGAGGTCTCCAAAAATTGAAAAATTGCAATAACTTTCAAACCGTGGGGCCTTTTGACTTGATTCTTTTTCTGGAATGCTCTAAATTACAATTAAATTCATCCAAACAATTCACACCTTCTAGTTCATCAAAATGATGGCTCAATTAAATACTCCTATTTTTTTGACATTTACACATGTCCCAAGGTGTTCAAATACTCTATCCTAGAACACTGATAGTGGAACTGTGAGAGTTGGAACCTTTATTTGACCCAAATGGGTATCCAAAAATGAAAACACATGAAACAGAAACTAAGTCTAAGTACATTTTTTTTGGTGACATAGGATTTCCCTTATACATCTGGATGCTCCTGCATCAATATATATATATATATATATATATATATATATATATATATTTAAAAACCAAATTTTTGTATATTTTTTTCTAGCAATATTCTTTTGGATACCAATGCATTTGAGTCTCATTTCTGTGAATGTATTGGTCTAAAATTTATCTACCATATCCATGGACAAGCTTTTGCACATGGATAGAATCAAAATATTTTCATTGTGATTAAACTTGCTGAACTATATAGTAGTTTTAAACAAGTATGGGGTGTGTGCCTAAGTGTTTGAAAAAATGGGCCACTGAAATGTTTTTCCATCAAATGAGATAATCTAAGGTTATGTTTGCATTGGATTGTTTTAGAAAGGTGAAGAAGAAGTGGGCAACTCAAACAATATGAAAGTGAGGTATCTACAAGAAAGAATCCTTTAGCACTTTTTTAAAATGAAGTTCCTTAATGGATGAGGAGGAACCCAAAGATTATAATAAAAAGAGGATGGAAGTGTGCGATAAAGCAGGTCCTAAGTAGGTTAAGTGCAAGACTAGGAGTATAAATCTTGTCAATACCGTTACTTATGTCTAGGTTGGTATTCTTTGTTGCTTCTAATATTTTTTTTTTATCAATATTGTCTTTTAGATCATGTAAATTTGTATGACTTGCTTTCTAGGTTGCTACAAGTTCTTAGGACTAGGATAGACACCCATACAACATCTCCCTCTATTTTTTTGTTTTGTTACTATCAGTGCTTCATCTTTAATGCCAAAGAGTTGCTTTCACATGCAATTAGGACATTACTTAATGGAAAATTTATCTGTGTTTGGAACAATGGCATTGCTTCATAGATACATATTTAGGAAATAATCTAGTTTTCTATTGAGACTGAGGATTATTTTCATGAAAGTTCTAATCTAAAAGTTTAGGGTTTATATATTTTATGATTTATGCTTGCAAGATAATTGCATTCATTGATTTTGAAAGCTCTGACTTAAAAAAAGTTATACAAGCATCAAAAAAGATTGGCTAAAAATTAATACTTTTGTATTAACTTATGCTAGTAAGCTAATAAGTTTACCTTTTTTTATCACTATAGGTGCTTCAAGTGTATGTGGAATCATTAGATTAGGAAATGAGATTAAAATATAGAGGTAAAATATTAACAACATAAAGTGGAGAAGTATCGAGCTTAAAACATGATGGAAGGAGTTAGCAGACAAGTCAAAGAGGCATCATTTTACATAGTATTCTTAAACAAAGTAACTTGGGTAGACATGAATAAAAGAGATGCAGAGCTATGTCTTAGAGCCACTAGGAAAATATTGGAAGTAAAATTAATCATTTTAAATGAAACAAGCTCTTTTCTATTAAAAGAAAGGTAATTAAAATTTGCTACATGATTGATGCCCATACAACCCATGGAATAATCAATATTTTTAAAGTTCATAAGGTAACAAGGAGAACCCTCTTATTATAATTATAATCAAGACAAAGTGATAGGTAAAGAATCTAATAGTAGCAATGTAACTATTCTAAAACAACTATATATATATATATATATATATATATATATATACACACTAGACCAAAAGTTAGTATTTTATGGAGACAAATGTGATAAAACATTCACACAAATATAAAGAGAATGTAAAAAAAAAAGTGCCAATAATGAAATGATAAAAACCAAATATGACCCATATTTAATAAACCCACTAATTCAAAAATTCCTACATAAAGACCCCTAATTTTGAAATATTGATGAAAATTATTCCCCTTAAGTCATAATCATTCAAAGTATAAAAAATAAAACCCCAATCAAATAATGTTTAGAATAATGAAGCACAAATTAGGAGATAAATAAACAATGAGCACATAGTTCAACTTGACAAGGAAGAGGATAAAGGAGAAAGAGGCTTAAGTTTACCCTCTCATTCCATAGAATCTTTCATTTGTATACTAGATAGACAATCCCTACAATCTTTCTCAAGAGATGATAAATCTATCAAAGGTATAGCTATCAACAATCATTACAGGATACAAACCCATTGGATTTGACCCTACCAACCCTTGCCATTAGCCCTTGTGGATGCCACATATTTATATTTCTCTCCCTCTGCCTTGACTTGCACCAAGTGGATTACTTGAGCTTTCTTCTTCATCTATCTAATCATTATTATCTTCAAAAGGAACTATAAATGGCCATGATCTCTTTATCAGGCTCCAGATAAAGAAAATAAGTTAATTTCTCTAATATAAAAGGCTCCAATTCTTAGAGATCCTAACTAATCTTTACAGGTAAATTCTAATTGTATAGGTTCCTCAAATGCCAAGTTTTGTGAATTGATAATTCACAAAGAGTCAGCCATTTAAGATTGAAGTCTTTGCCATAATGTGAATCTCCATGTGCATGCTTCTTAATTCCCTCCACCAACAAATTCACCACTTTCAGAAATTAACTTTGCACATCTCTAAACATGCAAGTCTCATTGATTGAGAATATAAGGATAACATTATCAAAACAATTAAAGTTTTCATTAATCTTTTCATAATTGTTTCACTAGATTACTTACATTCATTATAGTACAGAAGTTCCAAATTCTCTTTATTGCTGCTCTTTAAAAAAAAATCCTTAGAAATTCGTTGTTGTATGGCAAGGAAGTAGATACAACATTCAATTGATTTGAGAATCCATTGGCTAGCCTTGACTTTGATTTCCCTAATACTATGGTGTTGGTTGTGACCTTTTCTACAGTTGATTCATAGGCTCATCACCTAAATGTGAACTTCTTATTTGTCTATGAGAAGGACTAGGTGAAGGCTGAGCCTTTTCTACTTGATGATGATAATTATTTTCCCTATGTTGAGGATATCTATTTTTCACTGTCAACCATTACTAAAGTTTCTAAAAAAATTCTACTACAAGTAAAGGTGGAAACCATTTGTCACTATCAACCATTACTAAAGTTTCTAAAAAACTTCTTTTACAAGTAAAGATGGACCAAGTATCTTTTGATTCCTATATCAATGAAATTCAAGTGCTTGATAATAAAAATATTTGCAGACATTTTAAAACTTCAAATTTTTAGGTAGGATGAAATATTTAGATCATGTTGATACTTATGGAAAGAATATATCTCATGGAAGGAGTATAAAGTTAAAACATTATTACTAATTCTTTCATTCTATAATGGCTTTGTTCAGTGCCATTTTAATGTGAGTCACATCGAGGACAACCATTTTCAAGTTATGTCTACCATGTATTTGCGAGGGAGCATTATTAGCCAAGCTTTAATATTTGTCACAAGGTCTCACAGCTAGTCATTTTTAGAATAACTCGACTTTTTGCTATTCTCTTCTTTTATAATAGCATAGTTGGTAATCACTCTACTCCATTTACACTGAATTTTTATGTTTCAAAAACATTCATATGTTGTTTCTTTTTTCAGTGGTGATAGGTTGAAGTCAAGGTTAATTATTATTAGTTAATTTAAAGTATATTTGAATCTAAAACTTCTCAGATAAAAGGCTGATAATTTATCAATATATTATAGAATCTTACCTAACATTCATATGTTGTTATCATTCCTTTGTTGATTTTTTCTCTTTCTTTTATACACAAATTTCTACTATGACTACAACATGTCCATCCAAAAGATCAATAAAAGTGTCATAGATGGAAAGGATTTCATGGGGTTGGGCAAGAGTGAATTTGGCTATATAGTATTGTCATTTATGTATTGTTGGATTTTCTCAAATTTGTAGTTTACTACATTTTTAGTGGAAAAGCTTAGAGTAACATGATGGATAACAAGGTATGTGAGCCTTTTCAGGGTTTAAACTTCTTCTCAAGATTCTAAATCTTTGGTTTATAATGCTCTTCCCAATAAAAATTATGAGGGTTCTTAATATGGTGGGATTGTATAATTGACTCTTTTATGATTGAGAATATTCATGTACTATTATAAGAAGAGATGCGTCTAATGTCATAAAGATGGGTATATAGTCCAAGTTCTAATTTTTTTAGATATCATATCTCAAATTATTGTTGGTTTTTTAAGTGGAACACATTTATAGCATGATTTTAGATGAGCCAACACAAACAATCAAAGATAATTCAGTGTTGTTAATTCAAAACTTAGAATGCATTGTTTAGGTCAAATTTATTTAGCTATGATCATAATTTTTTCTATGTTATGTTATAGGTGGCCTTGACCTCAAAAAAATATGGAAAAGAGGAAAGAAAAGCATAATGGGCTCATGCTCAACAAATGGTAAATGGTCTTGATCCTTCTAATTCAAAATTTATCATAGAGAAGGCTAGCTATACTAAATTGTTTGAGATCGCTGAACAAACAAAGAGACATGCTAGAATTTATTGGTAGATTCTACCAAACAAAAATATCATAATCAGCTTCTTATTGGCATCAGTAGTAAGACTCTTGATCATGTACAAGTAAGAACAAACAAGATCATTTTTTCTTAGATACTTACCCTCAAGTCTTTTTTATCTTTTATTTAGGGTGGTTGGAATTGCAATTATGCTGATAAAATTGAATTTGTATTTGAGATGAAAGAACTGGTAATCAAAGGCATGTTTGTTAAGGTTGTTAAAAATATCAAGCAATGGAATTCAAACTTCTTTGATGAAAATCCTATGTTCCTATTTCAACTAAAGTAGGTATTGTATGGTCTCATTGATTATAATTTTTAGTATATTTTATATAAAATGATGGTCAATTATTTCTATGTTTACAATCATGACATTTTTAGACTATCAATTATGATATGAAGGTTCAGTTTCTTAAACTTGTAAGAGATGAGGATTATGCGTTGGGGGGGGGGCTTAGAGTTGCACAATTTGACATGGGCCCTCTTTCTCAAAGGTATTCAGCATTGTTGAAACCTTTGAAAGAGACAATGCTAACATTGACAAAGGTGGAGGATAGTGCATTAGTAAAGTGCATTTTGTTAATTGTTCTTGCAACTTTGCTTTAGGTATGATCTTGAATCTGAATGACCCAACTATTAGTGTTATTACAACATGAAGGACTTTATATTTAGGTACATCATTTTCTTATTAATACACTTGTGCTATATCAAAAATGCTATCATAGTATAGCATGATTATTTTATCTCTAACTTAACTAGTTCAAATTTTACTTTAATAGACTAAGTCACTATGATGAGGTCTTCAAATTCAATGACAATGTATAATTTCTTGAAGAAGACTTTAATTTCATATTAATTTCATTTTCTTGATGTTGTTACACCCAAGGGAGATTTAAATGGTTGGATCTTGTTGACTAGAAGAAGTCAACAATTAGCCATTAATGTATTATTACAACACTAGAATATATAAAATGAGATAACATTTATGTTGCATGTTGTTTTAGCAATCCAACTACCCATTACAACTTAGTCCATTCTTATTCCTTCAACCTGGTAATGTCTTTGATATACAATGGACATCTGCAAATATGTATGTCATCTTAACATGATAACTATGTGTGTTGTGTATTATAACAAGTTGTCTTTGGTATGCCAATATTATTATAATCTCAAAAATGAAATCCATCTCTAATATAACCTAATGAAAATACTTGAAGTATGGTGTTGTGTTTGACTAAGATTTATTGTACCTACACTGATGAATTCCAAAGGAAATACAAGCCCTAAATAAAGGAATCCACAAATGATATAATTTTTATTATATTATCCTTTTCAATAATGTCTTTAACCAATGATGTGATCTCCAATATATACACAACGAAGAGAAGAGGTGCATTTGGAAGAATCACCTCTTATTCCAATAATAATGATAATGATTATTATGGTAATCACATATTATTGATTAACTTATTAGTCATGCTTTAGTTATGCAATGTATTATTGATATCTTTTTTTGTACCACTACATAATATATTAGCAATTGAATATCTGATACAAAGTATCAAACACACAATTCCTCTCTTGAAAAGTTAATACTCATGAAGACATAAGTATAACCCCAATGTTCCTTACACTTGTGGATACTAACTTAGTATATCAATGTGATTTACTGGTAATCATATAGGCAGTCTTACATTGTTTTCTTGATGATTACTTGGAATTTGATGGAATGATGATGATGGTGGTTCAGTATGAATGCTAGATGTTGTTGGTGGAGAAGGTGATGGTGGTGGAGGGTGAATGGTTCTATGTCTTATGTCTTTCTAACTTTAAAAAAAAAATTCTAACTCCTAACTACTTGCTATTCTACTCCTACTCCTATGAATGGAAAGATTAGTAAATGGATGGGGATCAAATCTAATGAAAGTTAACCAGCGGCTCCACCTCTATAGATGTAATGATTTAAAGGAAAGTAAACTAGTATACCACACAAGGGTTTGCAACAAGCTGCTAGGATGCTAGTGGCCTAGTTATTGATCCCTATCAAACATCCACTAATGCCACCATGCAACTATCCATATACTCTTAATCTTACTTAGCAACATGAAATGAAATCTATTTTAACAACTTGAAAATAAATTTTATTCTAACTATTTGGAAGTAGAAAGCATGCAACAATACCAAAAGCTCTTAATCACCATGCAAGTCAAAATAATGAGAAAGAAAAGCAATTTTTTGGCATTATCTTTGTAGCAATTTTCTTTGACCCTTATAAATGAGAGCAAATGGCCTTGCATAGAGGCCAAAATGTACAACCGATGGTAGAGATAAAGAGGCAAAACTAATGATCTAGATTGAATCCTAGAAACCCTAATTAGGGTTGCCACCACATTAGTCTATGAGAAGACAACACCACATCAATGGACCAACAAAAAAAGTGGAAAAGTAGCAACCAATGAGAAGGCAGAAAAATGGTGGCCAATTAGAATTAGACACTTTTCCTACCCTAGAAGAAAGAGAAATGCCACTTGGGCTTACATCAAATGATCATCTAATATAAATCTCCCTTTTTCTTTCATTCTTTTAGCTAAGGCAATGAACTTAGCTAGCCTTTTGTTGACTTCTTCCATGGGAGGGCAAGGTGTATGATTTATCTTGAGCTCAACTAATTTTAACATGTTGTTTGCTACTTTTAGTGTCTTCTCATGGTCCTTCTAATATTCTTTTACATATCCGATGAAGGCATTGAGGGAGGAAAAGGTGCCCAAATGTTTCTTCTTTATAGCATCCTTTCCTAACTCACCCAATCTTGATCCATGTCTTGTCTCATCAATGTCCTCTTCTCTGATGTCTTTGAAATCAAGTGTGACTACAATGTTGCTCATCATGGTTGAAATGGAAGTGTCGATGCTAGGGCTAGTAGTCAGGACAACAAACCAAGACTCTACCACACTCAATCCTCCTTCATCAATCAACTTATCCCTCTCCAGATATTTCTTTGGTAGTCCAATGAATTCTTGTAGCCTAGGAATAGCTAAATCCTTGACAGGAAGGAAATCCTTCCACTCCTCTTCAAATATTTTGAATTTGTTTCTAATAGTCACTAATGACTAGAATGTCAAGATAAAGGAAGGCAAGAAATTTTTCCCATCTTGGATTGTATCATGGATTCAATCCCTAACTTCATGTAGCTGAGTTGATATCTCTTCTAGGTTGCTTATGTTATCTTGAGGAAGGACTACTTGGTGCAACTGTTAGATAGGCTAGCAATCTCTCCAATATTTGTTCTCAACCTCCAACTTTATGATCCTTTCATTTCCCTTCCTCAACCTTTATTTTATTGAAGCTATACCCTCCTACATCTCTTCACATTCCATGTCATCTATGTTTCTTCCCAAATTATGCTCCACTATATCATATTCTTAGGACACAATCTCATCCAATGCCTTGTTGACTGTTGGTGTAACAATTTGAACCTTTTGGTGACCATCATTGTTTCTCCTGATTACCTTTGCCACCATTTTTGCAATATATTTATGGTTCTAACTATCACCCTTCTCTATTAATCCTTAGATTTCTATGACTATTTAGGCAGTTACTACCTCACCTCTTGGCATAAGCATTTCCTTAATCATAGTAGTGCGGTGTGTCTCCCTAAATTTGGATTCAGTTTGACTAATAGAGCATCACCAATGGCCTCAAGTACCTAACTTATTGTCTCAATATCAATAATCCCATCTCCTTCTTCACTAGTAACTACCATGTCATCTCTAAATTGATTTTCTAAGAGAGGAGAGTACTCAGTGCTATTACTATAAATGCTTGACTCTGAATCAGAGCTCACTTCTATTGTGGTCCCTTGTTTACCTGTGTTATCTTCTTAGCCTCTAGCCTCAATTATACTTTCCTTTGACAGTGATGCATGTTGATGTTCTTTTCTTTTTTCAACCTCTAGAGCTCTCTTCTTGCTCCTAACTATTTCTTGTGGCTAGCTACTTCCTTTACCCTTATATTTGACTAATTTTGCTAGATCCTCTTTTCGCTTAATCTTGTCATAATTAAGGGGTATCCTTTGACTTTATAGTTTCCTTAACTTTTCATTATACCATGACTCGGTATGCAAATCTATTGTCCTTGTGACTACTTCCAAGGAAGGATCTCAATGATCGTCCCAATCTATTGGATTCAACTCTATTCCTTATATTGTATCATAATCTTCTCTCAGCACATCACCATCATCTTCTAGTTGATTGAGAATATCAAGACCTCTCCATCTAATATTTCTCATCATGTTCATCAAAAATCTTGAGAAAGCTAGCTTTCTCACATGAAATTCATCCTTAGCATTGGCCCAAAGTCTTCTATAGTGGGAACATGTTTAAATATATTTTCATGAGATACCTTGATAAGAAAATTAGGATCAAATCCTTATCTTGCTCTATACAATCCTAGATGATACCATTCCAATTCCTTCTCTGTGGCTACAAAGGTGACACGATTGGGGCAACTATCATTGTCGATTCTAAATGAGAAGGTAATCCCTATCTTACCTTTGAGTCTCATTATTCTATCATAATGCTCAAGTTGCCTAGATAATTCCATCAAAACTACCTTGTTAGGTAGGAATCTTAGAAGCCTCTTGGGACAAACTATGCTTCCTACTACTCTAATGTAGGTGAATTGTGGAATCTGGATGAACCAACTCTCATATTTCTTAATCTTTGCTTCTACTTCTGATGAAAGTCTCCTAGCAGGCATCCCTTGTAATATCCTTTTTGTCTTCATGGTAAAGGCATCACAAAACATTTTGTAATTCTTTTTGTTATGTAAATGAAATAGTGGATAGCATTCATGCACCAAATATTGCCTCGGCCCACTACCAATGTCTCCTAAGGCCTTAAGTCCTAGAATTTTATACAATCTAGAAATTAGGGAAATTAGATAGGATCCCATGTAGAATTTTTTTTGGTTTTGTATAGTTTTAAGTTGCAACTCTAGATCCTTGCTTATGATCCTAGCCTAATAAAATCTTCTTTTTCCTTTTTCAATTTCATCAATAAAGTAGTACATCTAGTTTTCAAATTGCATACCTTGAGCTAGGCCCATGATCTAGCTGAGAAGCACAATGGGATCACCATAATCTGATTTGAAATCTGCCACTATGAGTCTCGATGATCTAGTTACTCCTTACTTTTCCTTGTGTAGCCAATCCTATTTTAAATGTGTGAAATAAGCTTCCTAGTTATCCTGAAATGATTTGGCTACCTTATCCATCATCACCACTATCATGCTCTTGTACTGGGGAATGTTAAATGCTTCTTCGATTACATGTCTACCAATATTGGCCAACACTCTCCTCTCTAAATAAAAAATGACGGATTTACTGATCAAATCAAACCTAGATGCGCACTCCATAACTGATTTTTGAAAAGGCAAGGTAGGAGGAAAAGCTTTTGCATGTACAATCCCACTTCTATATATCTTCTTTTCCATGGGGGGATTTTCCTTCCTTTAGTTTGTCCTTTACTTGTATCATATTTACTGTATAGACATTGGTATCAATTATTTGCCTCATTTTTTAGAAGAAAGTTGTTTTGGGCATCATATCCTCTTTGTTTTTCTTAGTATTTGTTCCCTTAGGGTTCTTTCTTGCACTAACATCTACCATCCTAAACACTTATTTTTGCCCTTTCATTATAAATGATATGGACTACCCTTATCAATCTCCAACCTTCTTTCTATTTATGGATTCTTTTTTTATTTCTACCTCACCAAGTCCTATCACTACACTTATCAATCTCCAATCTTCAACCTAGGATGGGACTAACACTTATTTTTTCCTCTTTCTGCCTTAGGATGGACTACACTTATATCTCCCAACTTCATTCCTAGGATGGTCTAACTTATTTCTACCTCTTCAAATGTCCTATCATGGATTTTACCCTTACCAATCTCCAATCTTCAACCTAGGATGGGATTATGAAGTGGTGGATGATAAATGCAAGAGGAACCAAAGGAAACAAAACTAGACGAGAACAAAAGAGAAAAATCCACTTAAGGACCCCTTTCGACTCTAAATGAATTGAATTTACCTTTACCAATGGTCGATTCTTCTTTTGAATTTTGGATTAGACCTAAGAATTTCAAGCCCCTTACAAATATTGATGCCCTAGTTAAAGAAATCAGAATTTTGTCCACTTGAAATTGCCCATGCATGTGCCAAAAAAAATAGACTTTATCACTTGTTTTCTTCAACAACAAAATCGTCCAATCTCTAGGAGAAAATTGCAGCCCCTCTAGAAAATCAAAATTTTATCTTCCACAAATTTTGGCTCCACAAAAATTGCTTTAGGGAAAGAAATTATGATTTACCACAAGTAGTTGCCTCAGGTAGAAATGTAGCCTTCACAAAAAAAAAATTAGATTTCCAACAATGGAAATCCACCTTCACAAGAATGCCAAAATCTAGAAAAAAATAGCTTTCCTTAAGAAAAAATTGCTGCCTTCCTCAAAATTTTCCCAAGCATAGAAGAGGAGGATGGAATGAATGAGGAGGTAAGGGGAAGGAGATCCCTCTTATACCCAATTCACTTGCCTTCTCTAGTTAGCTGACTTACACCTAGGAGGAAAAAATTAATTAATTAATTAATGCACAATTCTAACCTAGATTAAGTGATTAGCTAAAAATTAATTTTGCCACAATGAAATTTGCATTTTTCAATTGCCTATTAGACCAAAGTTACAAAAAAAAAAAAAAATTAAAGCCTTGGAGATGCTAAAAATTTTCATTTAATGATGATTTAGTAATTAATTTATTATTAAAATTAGATTTTGCAAGCTAAAATTGATTTTTAAATTTTAAATTACAAATTTCTTTAAATATTTTAAAATCTTCAAGGTAGACTTAATCCATTTAATGCCATTTTTTGCAATTTAATCTAAATCAATTTTTCTATGTGATTTTAATTTTTTGCCAAAAATAAACCATTTCTCTAGAGTCTAAAATTGATTTTCCTATTTGATTTCATTGTCACAAAAATTAATTTTCTCACCAAAAAAATTCAAGATTTTCCAAATAACTTAAATCTAACAAAATTTTATTTTTTGGAAAATTATTCACATTTATACAAATATATTTAAATTTTCCAAAAAAATTGCCTAAGTACAAGATTTACAATTTTATCTTGCCAAGTGTTGTTCTTTTGAAATTCGTTCGGCCTAATTATGAAATTAGTTGTTCTAGAAAATCAAGTTGAAACCAGGTGAAAATAAATCTAACCCTCCCTCCTGGCCTGAAGGTGTCCAAGACTCAAAATTTTCTAAGATCAAAATTTTTTTGGGCATTTTCAAAAATTATTGCCAATGCGATTGAAAAAAAGGTGGTCCCCAAAAATTTTGGGTGATGGTGTGAGAACCTCACAACATCTAGTGACTCCATAGGTGAAATGTTCTTGAACATTTCAAGAATAAAATAACTTAGAACAAAAATCTTAGGATGGCTTACCCAAAAACCTACTTAAGGATGAGCACTCAACAAGGGAAAGAATTCTCAGGTTGAACTTAAGCATCCTGACCATAAGTTACTCATGTGTATGCAAGTGATTTATTACCCGCTTGGAAAGAACTTGATAATCTCTTAGATACATTAAACTTAGCTTATTATAATATCCTTACTTCAAAAGAAACCTAGTTAGACCCTTGCTACTAGCAAGGCATCTATAGCCCCAGCGAAGATTGTTGTGGCACCACAATCATGGTTCTACCTTTAGTGATCATTTTTATAGCATCGGTAGAGATGATTGCACACCCTTGAACCAAATTTCATTTTCATTTTCACTCTGATACTTCTTTTTCTCTTTTCTCATGACATTTTCTCTCTTTTTCAAATCTTTTGTTTGGCTTGTAGGAAATAAAGCTTGCAAAGGGTTTGGAAGACCACAATGGCACTAAAGCAAGTGTAAGATTTTTACTAAGACCAACTTCATTTCAAAACATCAAGAACTCAAAGTAATTAAGTGTAAGTAGAATGTTGTAATCATGTTAATGATAACTTAAGAACCTCTATCGAGTTTGACCCAAAAATATTACAAGTCCTACCATAGACCAACAACTAAGCACATCCTTTAACCTTTGAACCTTGTCCAATATATTCAAGAAATGAACCAAACAGACTCTTTTTTGTCACCAAAATGTAAAATATACACACCCAACCCATGAGTGATAACATGGAACCCCCTTTGCACTTGCAAAGGCTTAAAGCCAAAAATTCCTTCCAATTGAGGGAAGCCTAAAAAATTTCAAGTCAAATGACTTGATGCAAATCAAACTGAAGCTCCCTCACAAACCTAAACTAAACAATCGAAGAAAACTACTCTAACCCTTGGGCCAAATGGTCCAAAATGAACTCTATTATAAATAATTATAAACAAACTAACTACTAACTAAAAGAAAACCTATTCTAACTATGTATAAAAAGGGCTCTGAATGGAGTCCTACTCTTGGAAATAATGCTTGAGGAATTTCCCATTGACAGGCAATGAGACATCCTCGCTAGTGAGTGTCTTAAGTCTAAATGCATTATCTCTGATAATCTCAAATATCTAGAAAGGACCCTTCAATAGTTTATTGAATTTTTCCCGTTGTCCTTTCTTTTCATGAGCTTTGTCCCAATATAAAAGCAAGTCAAAGATCCTAAAGGCCTTACTTTGCACTCTTCTATCAAATCAATGCTTAACTGCCCCTTGATGTTTTGCAATTTTTTCTAGGGCTTCATCTCTTTTCTCATCTAATTTCATCAATTGAGCCAACTTAACTTGGACTTTTTCTTTGTTCTCATCATATTATTCCTATATGAACCTTAAAGTTTGAATTTTCAATTGAATTGGGAATGTAGGGTCTTGTCCATAAACCAAATGATAAGGATTGATTCCTATGGACTCTTTAACTCTTGTTCTATTTGCCCACAAATTGTATCTCAGCTATGTGTGCCAATCTCTTAGGTTCCTATCTAAAAGTTTTCCAATTATAGTCAAAAGGTTCTTATTTGTGGATTCTACTAAGCCATTTCCCTAGAGATAGTAACTTGATAAAAAAATTAATATGATCCCATGGTCAAATGCCCAAGTATGAAATTTCAAAGAAGTGAAAGCAAAACCATTATCATATACAAAAGAAAAAGGATGCCCAAACCTATTAGTGATCTTTTCCTCTAAGAATTTAATGATAGTCTCAATAGTACAATTCTTTAAAGCTTGAGCTTCTGACCATCGAGTACAGTAGTTAGTTGTAGTTGGAATATATTGGTGTTGTGCTGAGGAAGGTGGATTGATAGGACCAATGAAATCAAGTCTCCACATCGCGAAAGGTCTCACCTCAATAATTGGCCAAAAAGGCATTGTTAGATTCCTTCCTCTCTTTACCATAGTTTGGAAAACATGACAAGTCTTTACATGCTTGTGAGTGTCTTTGAACAAAGTTGGCAAGTAGTATCTAGCTCTTAGTATCCAATGTACTATAGCCAAATATGATCCATGTCCTATTCCCCATTTATCATGAAAATGTTCCAAAATTTTCTTGGGTTCTTCTTTTCCAATGCATCTCAAATATATCCCCTTGTGATTTTTCTTGTATAACATTGTTCCTTGTAGCATATATCTTTTGCTCTTGAATCTCAATGCCTACTTTTGCATTGGGTTCAAATGTGAAGAGCATTAGTGATTTAACAAATAGTTTATTATGTCTTGATACCATTCATTGAGGTGTACATACTCCAATTCATAAACTTGTTGCACAAGTCTAGGCCCCTCTAATGCCATGGTCTACACAAATTTTTGTTCTCTAACCAATTTCATCAGTTGAATCTCTATGTCATATTCTTGGATAGTGGTGACCCACTTGCCTTTTCTTTCTCCAAGCTCATTTGCATCAAAAGAGTCTTCACTGCTATGTCAGGTACAATTGAATGTACTTTGCTTCTCAAGATGTAAACTTATTTATCACTTTCACCAAGGCATAAGCCTATTTCTCCACATTTTGGTAGTTCAATTTGGCCTCCTTGAAAGGTGCACTCATGAATGTAATCGAATTTTGTTCCCCTTCCTTACTATTTTGTGTTAAAATGGCCGCACATGCATGATCAACAGTGAAATAATATATATTAAATGGCCTCTCATAATTTGGACTTACTAGAACTGGTGCATTGATGATAGCATGTTTTATCTCTTCAAATGCCTTCTTTGCCATTGGAGTCCAATCCATTTTTTAATCCTTCTTTAATATGTTATTCATTGGTTTTACAATCTCAACAAATGCAGATATAAATTTTCTCACAAAGTTGATCTTCCCAAAGAATGATTTGAGCTCTTTCTTGCTAGCTAGTATGCTAAGTTTGGAAATTGCTTCCACTCTCTCTAGATCTATCATGATACCCTTTTCTAAAATCACATCTCCTAAAAATCTTCCTTCGGTAACCCCAAACATAATTTTTTTCAAATTAAAAGAAACTCTAAACATCCTACATCTCGTGCAAACTTTCCTCAAATCCATAATGCGATCTTCTCTATTTTTTGAAAATACTGTTATCTCATCCATGTAAATGATAATGCATTTTTTTTTAAGTCCTTGAAAGCATAATCCATGGCCCTTTGAAATCTTGCATCTACAGTGATCAGGCCAAAAGGAATCCTCCTGTATGCAAATGTTCCCCACTTTGTAGTGAAGGTCATTTTCAATCTATCTTCTTCTTCATTAGTCACTTGATTGTACCCCAAATATCCATCCATAAATGTCATCATTTGAGCTTTGTTTACAATTTTCAAGACCTTCTCTAGTGATGGCAATGGATAATTATCATTTTCTAATGCTCTATTCAAATTTTTGAAATCAACACATTGCCTTATTTCTCCATTTTCCTTCCTAACTAGAACAAGATTAGTGACCCATGTTGAATTCCTTACTGGAAAGATGATCCATGCATCTAGCAACTTCTTCACTTCTTGAAATATCAATGGTTCTAACAAAGGGTTGACTAGCCTTTTGCACTGCCTGAATGGTTTACTCCCTTCCTTCAATGGAATTATGTGTGTAATGTTGGAAGGATCATATGTTTTCAAATCTTCATATCCCCAAGAAATTACATCATGGAATTCCCTCATCAAACTCAGTATACCTGCTTTCTCCTTAGGTGTGAAAACTTCCCCAATATAAACTATTTTGGGATGATCCTCTATTCCCAAATTTACCTTTTCACACTCATCACCTCTTGTGGGTTGATATTGGACTTTGTGGAATTGGTTCATGTCAAATATTCTTTCTTATTCAATCATTCCCTTTGGAATAGTATTTTTCTTTAAGCTCCTTACTCCTTCTATGCCAATCTTTGCTTCTTCATCAATTTCACAATCAATGATTTGTGCTATGAATACATATGAATTGGTCAGGAACTTGAGGATATGTCTATCATCTTCCAATACCTAGAAATTCTTGACATTGTCTAGTATTGATGGGACCAATGCCAACTCAACTCTAAATTTCTCCAAACCGTCCAACTTAATTGGTGCTAGTGAGCTTGCAGTCTGTGCAAGGGCATTTTCCACCTAATTGTTTGCTCTATAGTTAAACTTGATATTGAAGGCATCAAAATCCTCTATCAAATCCCAAACTCTATTTCTACATCTCTTCAATCTCTTGTCATGGTAGGAAAACTTTTTGTTTATCTACTCAATTATTAGATATGAGTCTCCAAGTACATGTAGTATCTTGGCACCTTTCTTGATAGCACACAACAAGCCTAAAATCAAAGCTTCATATTATGCCATATTATTGGTGCATGGGAATTGCAATCTATGTGCCTCCAAATATTTTTCCCCTCGTGGGCTGACTAACACAAATCCATCTCCAACTCCTTGCTTAGTTTTGGAACCATCAAACCTTAGAGTCCGTACTCCATTGCTTTCTTGATACTTTTCCTTTTGGGAATTCTTTGACTCAATTGTTTCATCACCTCTTTTCATTTCCATGTTGGGTGGTGTAATTTGGTTCTTTGTTTCACCCATCATGCTACTTTCTACTTCATCAACTTGTAGAGTCTCAACCCTCTTTTTTCCATGCTGATCTTCTTGTTTTAGAGCCCCTGGGATTCTCTTTTCTACTTTTTCTAAGGCAATTGTACACAAGGACCAAGATAACTCTAAATGGAATGCAATTTTAATTTTGTGCTAGTTGGGTAATAATAAGTCTCTCACTAATGTTTGGTTACCCAACTCTATTCCTTGATGTACAATTCTAGTCACAAAGTTCTTAAAGTTCTCATACATACCTTCACCCTTGTTAGAGGAAGCATCTAGATCTAACTCAATCAAGATCTCAATGGAATCTATTCCTTCACTTATGATATTCATTATCAACATGTCTACCTTATTTGGTCTATAGGTGCTCATATTTGTTTCTACAAACAATATTTCATTTGGTTCCCCATATTCTATAACTGTCAATCTCAACCTTGGGGTGTTATCGATTCTAATTTGGTTGGCTAGTCCTTTCCATAGGAGCCACATGTGAGAGAAGTTAGTTGCCATGTATCCATTCAAACTTCTAGCCCAATATCTTCCTAGGATCAATCCATAAGTATCGGCACATCTACCACTAAAATATCTACCATGTGTTCCATCCTTGGATTAGATGCCAATTGCATGTGTATGTTGTGTAGCTCACCTACTACCCGTACTTCTATTTTATGCAATTGGGTAACCTTTCTGTTTGACCCCAAAGGCATGATTAATAAACTTCTACAAATGTTTAAAGGCATGATATTACTTTATGCTCTTGAATCTATTAGGAAATTTTGAAGCAACTTCTCAAATATCCTTACTGATAGCAAGAATGGGGCTGGCTCATCTTTCCCTTGATAATATGCCACATGTATCTTATGTACTTGCTTTGGCTTCACTCTAAAATTTGTTGGTTAAGATACCTCTTCTTTCTTCACCTTTTCCTTATTTTTTACTAGGTCTTCACTCCTTTGAGTTTGTTTTTTCATTGGCATTGAACCTTGAGCCACATAAACTAGTTGAGGCCCTAGCTATCTATTGAATTCACTAATATTGCCATATGCAATCTCTTGTGTAGAGCTTCCTATCTTTCCATATGAAACTTCTTCAGATAAATTTTTCATGTTCGCTCCTGGAATATCTTGGATCACATGTACTGAGTTAGGAGGAGGCCTCCCTTGAGTATGTGTTACTGCACCTTGAGTGTGAGACCCTTGTGACTTGTTATCTTTCAAACTATGAAGGAACATATCTCTAATCTCTACTACCTTCAATAATTTGAACAAAGGGAGATTTATTTTGACCTTCTTCATCTCCTCTATCACACTTTGTCCTAATATTTTTAACTCATCATTGTTCACAACATTGTTTGCAGTTCTTCCTCTATTTACTACTTGCGTTAACTAGACATTCTGTGATCCTTGAGTACTTTGATTGCTCTATTGTGCACTTTGTTTAAAATTATTTTTTCCATTTCCATTTTTATAACTCCCATGTCTATATTTGGGTGCATCCCTTGAAGTATTTGGTATGTTACTTGCATTGGGGTGTGGAGGCATTTTGAAATTATTTGGGGGTATGGAGGATGTGAAGGGTCCATCATTTCTCTTGTTGTTCCTCTGATAGAACCTTGCATTGCTAGCTAGTTGTTGAAATGTTTGGTTCCCACCCATTCCTTGAACTAGAAAATTATTTCTCAAAGGTGGGAAAGAATCTGACTCATTGTTATATCCATTCTGATCCATTACATCATTAACTCAGCCATTGGTTGACTCAAGAGGAAATCTCCCTTAGTGTTCTTCATATGCTTCAAAACTCTTTAAAAGTAAAACACTAGTCATATCCTGGGGATGGGAAAATTTCATACCCTGTAACCTTAACATCTCCCTAATTATTCAACTCATCTGTTATGTTTTGAAATAGGTTAGATGCCCTCTTGAATTTTGCACATCCTAACTTCGAACGTTGATCAGTCTCATGGAATTTGCAATACTTAGACATGGCAGACTCAACTAAGAATATCCTATCCATTGGCCTACTATCCATTAAGTCTTGATTATCAAGTGGTGACACCACATTTCCATTGTTTGGGCATGTATTCCAAGTCCTCTTCTGGTTAGATTGATTATTATATCCTTGGTCTTGTGACTAGTTGTTAGCTTGATAGTTATTGTTTTGATAGTTCCTTTGATAACTGCCACTTTGGTTGTTTCTTTGGTAGTCTCTATCTTGATAGTTCCTCTGGTATCCACCTTCTCGATGATTTCTTTGATACACTCCTTGATAACCTAAACCTTGATTCTGGTAATTATTTCCTTGATTACTTCTATGGGAACCTTGGAGTTGATTGTTCTAGTTTCTCAAATAGGTGACTTCCATAAAGAGCTTCTTGACTTGGTAAATAAATTCCCTCATTTTATCCTTTTCTTCTTGCATTCTTTTGGATGAACTTGCACTTTTTATATAAATTAGCATTGATGGTAGTGCCTGAGACAATGAAGGCCCCAAATGTACCATCAACTGATTTGTAGGTGCCAGGTATGCAAGCTATGGAACTAGATTGTTTGAACACCTAGCACTTGGGGGTTTCATTCCTTGTTGGCCCAATTGCTTCCTTATCTCAATTACTTTGGTGTACACCTCAGTCAACATTGTGGGAGTAGGATTCACCATCCTTGTGAACATGGCCATCTGGTTGTTTAAGACACTGTAGTATGCTTCCAATGCACCTGCCTCCATCATTGTGTAAGGGGCTCACAATCTTATGTAAGCCTTATGGAAATGATCATTGAAGGAACTTATTGACTCCCTATCATGTCTCCTTATGCCCACAAACATTCTATGTAACTCTAGTGTTGTCATGGGCATGCCAAACTTTGCAATAAAGGCTTCTTTGAGTTGAACCCATCTCATTATAGATGATGTTGGAAAATTGAAAAACCAGTAATAAGGTTCTTCCCCCAGTGAATAAGGGGAAAGCCTCCACACTACATCTTCATTTTGAATTATTTTGTTGCACAATGCATCTTCAAACACTTTGATATGCTCCTTTTCTATACAATTTCGGTCATAAGAAAGAACTTGGAGCATAATAGTGCCAGATTCTTTGGTAGATCATGGTATTGTTAGAATGAAATGGGTGAGGCATTATTTGGAATCCATGGTGGTTGAGCCATCTTTGGTTGATTGGCTTGAGCTTGAACTAGTTGGCTACTTGAGGGGCTAGATAAATTTGAGGTATCAGCTACCCAGCAGTTCCTTGATTTCTTTTGAAATTCTAACACAAGTAAATCCTCTTCTTGGTGTGGTGTAGACCTCAATATCCCTTGCCTCTTATTAGATTGAAATTTCTCAAACCTTTCAGGGGTAAAAAACCCAATCTTTCTATCCATATTGAAAATAATCCCAACCTGATTGACTCTCTAATTTGAGTTTTCTTCAATAGTAGCTTGAGCTTGTCTTCATGCTTTCCTTTCTCTTTCAAGCTTCTTTTCTCAATTTCTTTGACATTCCAACCTCTTCTAAATTCTTCTTTCAATAGCTCATGCTTTTCTTTCTTCTTGATTCAATACACCAATGGTGTCCAAATACTCTCTAGTACTTTCACTTTTCTTCCAAGTAGTTGAGCACAAACTGGCTACAATATAATCTTCAAGTGTTCTCCAAGTTACTCTAGGTTGGTTTGATCTAGGAAGAACCATTCTTCCGCATAGCTAAATGCAAACAAGTCTTCAAACAAAAAATTTAGGCCCTCCTAGTGTTAGATAATGTTGATGTTAGTTTTTGTACCACTACATAACATATTAGCAATTGAATATTTGATATGGAGTATCCAACACATAATTCCTCTCTTGAAAAGTTAATACTAATGAAGACATAAGTATAGCCCCAATGTTCCTTACACCTGTGGATACTAACTCAGTATATTGATGTGATTTTTTGGTAATCACATAGGTGGCCTTACATTGTTTTCTTGAGGATGACTTGAACTTTGATGGAATAATGGTGATGGTGGTTTGATATGAATGCTAGATGCTATTGGTGGAGAAGGTGATGGTGGTGGAGGGTGAATAGTTCTATGACTTATGTCTTTCTAACTTTTTTTTTAAAATTCCAACTACTAACTACTTGCTATTCTACTCCTACTTCTATGATTGGAAATATTTGCAAATGGATGGGGATTGAATCTAGTGAAAGTTAACCAGTGGCTCCACCTCCATAGATGTAATGATTCAAAGAAAAATAAACTAGTTTACCACACAAGACTTCCCAACAAGCTGCTAAGATGCTAGTGGCCTAGTTATTGATCCCTATCAAACATCCACTAATGCCACCATGCAATTATCCATCTACTCTTAATCTTACTTAGCAACCTGAAATGAAATCTATTTTAGCAAATTCAAAAGAAATTTTATTCTAACTATTTGGAAGTAGAAACCATGCAACAATACCAAAAGTGCTTAATCACCATGCAAGTGACAAAAATGAGAAAGAAAAGCAATTTTTTGGCATTATCTTTGAAAAAAATTTCTCCAACTCTTACAAATGAGAGAAAATGGCCTTATATAGAGGCTAAAATGTACAACTGATGGTAGAGATAAAGAGGCAAAATTGATGATCTAGATTAAATCCTAGAAGTCCTAATTAGGGTTGCCACCCCATCGGCAAATGTGAAGATGCCACCATGTTAATGGACCAATGAAAAAGTGGAAGTCTCTTGGGACAAACTATTCTTCTTGCTACTCTAATATAAGTGAATTGTGGAAATTGGATGAACCACCTCCCATATTTCTTAATCTTTGCTTCTATTTCTGATGAAAGTCTCCTAGCAAGTGTCCCTTGTAATACCCTTACTATCTTCATGGAAAAGGCATCACAAAACATTTTTTAGTCCTTGTTGTTGTGCAAATGAAGTTGTGGATATTATTCATTCACCAAATATTGCCTCAGCCCACTGCCAATTTTTCTTAAGGCCTTAAGTCCTAGACTTTTATACAATCTAGCAATTAGGTAAAAAAAAAAAGAAGGATCCCATGTAGAATTTTTTTTGGTTTTATATTTTTCTAAGTTATAACTCTAGATTCTCACTTATGATCCTAGCCCAATCAAATCTTCTCTTTCCTTTCTTAATTTCATCAATAAAGAAGTACATCTAGTTTTCAAATTGCATACCTTGAGCTAGGCCCATGATCTAGCTAAGAAGCACAATGAGATCACCATATTCTAATTTGAAATCTACCACTGTGAGTCTCAATGATCTGGTTACTCCTTTCTTTCCCTCGTTTAGCCAATCCTATTTTAAATGTGTGAAATAAGCTTCTTGGTTATCCTAAAATGATTTGGCTACCTGATCCATCATCACCACTATCATGCTCTTATACTAGCTAATATTGAATGCTTCTTTGATCACTTGTCCACCAATGTTGGCCAACATACTCTTCCTTTCATAAAAAATGATGGATTTACTGATCAGATCAAACCTAGATGCACACTCCATAACCAATTCTTGACGAGAAAATGTAGGAGGAAAAGCTACTACTTATACAATCTCACTTCTGTCTATCTTCTTTGCCATGGGGGATTTTCCTTCCTTTAGTCTATCCTTTACCTATATCATATTCATTGTACTAACATTGGTATCAATTATTCTCCTCATTTTTTAGAATAAATTTGTTTTGGGCATCATATCCTCTTTGTTTTTCTTGTATTTTTTTCCTTAGGGTTCTTACTTGCACTAACATCTACCATCTTGAATAGTTATCTCTACCCCTTCATTCTAAGTGATATGGACTACCCTTATCGATCTCCAACTTTCTTTTTATTGATGGATTCTCCACTTATTTCTGCCTTGCAAAGTTCTATCACTACACTTATCAATCTCTAATCTTCAACCTAGGATGGGACAAACACTTATTTTTGCCTCTTTGTGCCTTAGGATGGACTACACTTATATCTCCCAACTTCATTCCTAGGGTGGTCTAGCTTATTTCTAACTCTTCAAATGTCCTATCATAGATTCTACCCTTATTAATCTCCAATATTCAATCTAGGATGGGTTGATGAATTGGTGGATGATGAATGTAAGAAGAACCAAGAGAAACAAAACTAGATAAGAACAAAAGAGCAAAATTCACTTAAGGACCCCTTTCAATCTAAATAAATTGAATTTTCCTTTACCAATGGCCAAGCCTTCTTTTGAATTTTGGATAAGACCTAATAATTTCAATCCCCTTGCAAATATTGATGCCCTAGCTAAAGAAATCAGAATTTTGTCCACTTGAAATTGCCCATGCATGTGCCAAAAAAATTAGACTTTATCACTTGTTTTCTTCACCAACAAAATTGTTCAATCTCTAGGAGAAAATTGCAGCCCTTTTAGAAAATTAGAATTTTGTCTTCCACAAATTTTGGCTCCACAAAATTTAGCTCCACAAAAATTTCCTTAGGACAAGAAATTCTAATTCGCCACAAGAAGTTGCCTAGGGTAGAAATGCAGCCTTCATGGAAAAAAAATCAAATTTCCAACAATGGAAATCCACCTTTGCAAGAATGCCAAAATCTAGAAAAAAAATTGCCTTCCTTAAGAAAAAATTGTTGCCTTCCTCAAAATTTTCCCAAGTATGGAAGAGGAGGATGCAATGAATAAGGAGGTAAGGGGAAGGAGATCCCTCTTATACCCAATTCACTTGACTTCTCTAGCTGGCCGACTTGCACCTAGGAGGGAAAAATAAACATTAATTAATGCACAATTCTGACCTGGATTAAATGATAAGCTAAAAATTAATTTTGCCACAATGAAATTTGCATTTTTAAATTGTTGGTTAGACCAAAATTGCAAAAATAAAACAAATAAAGCCTTGGAGATGCTAAACATTTTCATTTAATGATGATTTAGTAATTAATATATCATTAAAAATCAGATTTGGCAAGCCAAAATTGATTTTTCAATTTTAAATTACTAATTTCTTTAAATATTTTAAAATCTTCAAGGTAGATTTAATTCATTATAATACCATTTTTTGCAATTTAATCTAAATCAATTTTTCTATGCAATTTTAATCTTTTGCCAAAAATAAACAATTTCTATAGATTCTAAAATCGATTTTCCTATTTGATTTCATCATCACAAAAAATAATTTTCTCATCGAAAAAATTCAAGATTTTCCAAATAACTTAAATCTAACAAAAAATTAGTTATTTGAAAATTATTCAAATTTATACAATTATATCCAAATTTTCAAAAAAAAATTGCCTAAGTACAAGATTTACAATTTTATCCTGCGAAGTGTTGTTCTTTTGAAATTTGTTCAGCCTAAGGATGAAATTAGTCGTTTTGGAAAATCAAGTTGAAATCAGGGAAAAATAAATCTAACCCTCTCCCTCCTGGCCTGAAGGCTTCCAAGACTCAAAATTTTCTAAGATCAAAATTTTTTTGGACAACTTCAAAAATTATTGCTAATGCGATTGAAAAAAAGGGGGTCCCCAAAATTTTGGGGTGATGGTGTGAGATCCTATGTAGATGCTTAAAATCATCCCAAAAGACTATATTAATTTATTTAATATTGTCCTTGACATTATAATTAATTATTTATTAATTAATTATTTTTTCATATTCGTCTACCTATTTAATTAAATAGGTTCACTTTCTTAAGGTATTTAAATTTAATTTAAATACCTCCAGCCTTAATGTGTTAAATTTATAAATTTTCCTTTTAAATAAATTCTATTTATTTAAATCTCTCCATCTCATTAATTCATCTAAACCTATGATTAAATTAAATCTTATTTAATTTAATCTTAAACTTAGTCTACACCCATCATTTTCATCCTCCTAAGCCTATACACCATTTAATCTCACTTAATTACCTTAATCAACTTGTGAAACCCCCTCTTAAGCCTAAGTATGTGCTCACACATGTGTGAGGACTACTCACATTTTCCACACCCCTCACACTTCTCACACCTCTTACAACCTTGTCCCCCACTCCTCTCTCCAAGTTTTCTCACACATGTCTGAGCAAACTTTGAATGTTGACCAGTTGCATGGCTTGCCTACATGTCTCCTTGTGGTACTATGTAGATGCCACATAGATGCCACCTCACCTAGGGTCTCTCTCAAGCCTATAAATAGAACCCTTGTCTTAAACATTTTCATCTCCTCCACATGCATCGTTATCATGTTAGTTTGAGTTTAGAGCTTTCATAGTGATTTTCATGTTGCATACTAACCCTTGGTAGCTGATTTTAGATTGCATTTTCATTGTTAGATTTAGCTTATTCATGCATTTAGATCTTCATTTCACTTACATACTAGCTTAGTTTTCACATTAGCTTAGTTTTCTTTATTGCATTCTATCTCCACATCCTTGAGTGCTTTCAAATATGGCTTCCTCTATAGCCATTGTTTGAGGTGTTCTTCATCTCATATAGCATAGTTTCATAGTTTCATCAATCACACTTGCACCATCACATAAAGAGATTCAAATATAGTTGTGTTTGGGAGAGCACACCAAATATTCCTCCAATATAAACACACTAACAAGGCCTCTCATGGGTGCTTTTGTTGAGTTGTTTGAGGTTGCTTGAGAACTTGAGTTGTTGGTTGCTTTCAATTGCAAAATTCAAGCAAATGTTAGTTTTTTATCTTTCAATGTTGATTATTTAATGAATGCACATCAACTAATGTTTGTTTGTTAACCCTTGCTTCCAACAAGTCAATTTCTTTAGCATACATTTTGGCATGTCTGGTGGGACCCGCATCCCTATTTTCATCTCAAAAATCTATCAAGAATTTGTAGTTTGTCACCAAAAAACCTTGTATTTTCATTTGCATCAAACACAATATCATTTACATTCTATCGTCTCCATAGATCAGTTTCTGCATAGATCAACATATCTACATGTCAGTGTCTCCGTGCATTCCTGCTTTTATTTACTCACATTGCATTTGGGAACCTAGTTTTAGTGTTTGTGTAGGTTATTATGTCTTCTTCATTGGGGGCATGTATTAAGTTTGAGAAATCAATCTGTCATCTATGCATAATATTTTTTCATCTGTGTTGTTCAAATGGTCATTTGTGTTGTGTGTTGATTGTACTTATCATCTGCATGTTTCGAGGTCTCTACACCTAAAACTATCATCTACACCTAACAAACAATACCATCTAATTGCAAAAATCATACATTGTTCTCTTTTGTCATCTATGTTGTACAACATCTGCAAGTTTCATCATCTACACATTTTGGCATCTTCGCATACTATCGTCTATGCCTATAAACTATCATCTACACTTTTTGACAGAGTTGTGAAACTTTGAAACATTATTATTTGCTAACTAGTGGTTTGCAAGGATTGTTAACTTATTTTCATGCAGGAAATAGACCTTGAAAGACTTAAAACAAAATAATAGTGATTTTTATCACTAAGGAAATTTGTAGTGATTTTTATCACATTAGGATTAAAGGTTAATTAACTTGCATGTTATAATCATTTATCCTTTGAATGAATGTTGTAAATTAATGAGTAATCTTCAAACACACTCTTGAGTGCCTAAAGAAATTTTTTTTATCCAATCTTGAATGATTTAAAAGAATTTATTTATATTGGAATAGATGTTTAGGTAGAAAAATCAATCTTGAATGCCCTTAAGGAATGAACCATCTTTTCAGTAGAATGTATATTTAGGGTAGAAAACATTTGAAATTGGTGCTTAAAATGAACTTATACACTCTTGAATGCCTTAAGAGAATGGACATACATGTTTAGGATAGAAAATATTTGGGCTTAGTGCTTAAAATGAATTCACACACTCTTAAATGCCTTAAGGGAATGGACATGCATGTTTAGGATAGAAAACATTTGGAATTGGTGCTTAAAATGAATTCACATACTCTTGAATACCTTAAAGGAAATTGATTTCATTTTTCATAATTTTTTTATGTTCACAAGTGATTTACTTTTTTTTTTATGAATCCATGCTTTTATTTATGTTGGTGATGATTTCAAGTTGGAAAGAACATTGTATGCTTTAAGCATGTGTGTCTTCAAAGTAGATTACAAAACCTAAAGCTTCATTGGGAAAGAACCCATGTCTTTTAAACCCCAAGGCCACTTATTTATTCTCTCCCCTCATATCTTTGGGTGATTTTGGGTGCACAAGAAATAAGTGATCTTATTTTATTTTTTTAGGAGGCCTGCTTGGGGATTTTATCACCCCTTGGGATGACATCAACTCTAGTGTTCTGGCAAAGTATAAGAATCAGGAGGTGAACTAAAAGACACCTCTCTTGGAAGAAAAATCTTTTCACTCTTGGCTAAGCCCCAAAGAATTTTATATCTTTAGGAAGTGAAGGAGCAGATTAGGGTTACTATCTCCCCCTAGCTATGTGGCATTATTTTCTTTCATCTATAGATTTGGGCCTCACATACCTTTCATATATTAAGAATGCCCTTTAGATAAGCCTTGTAGATCCTAGTTGTAGCCTTATTAATATTTTTGGTGTTTTTTGCATGCCTAATTGTCTAAATATTCAAAACCAACACCAAAACATCAAACAAGTGCAAAATGAGTGAAATTGTGAGCTAAACTTCAAGTGAGTGAAATAGTGGTAAGTGGGTCCTCTTGACTGATGATTATTTTTTAAAAGTCTTATAATGGTCTAGTATTTGAAGTTGGTTGAGTCTCGTCATAGTCTGTGCTTGAAACTGAGTCTTGTTTTGTTCTTGCTATGATCAACAAAGTCAAACATAAGAAGGTGAAATTGTCCAAGCCATTTTTTATAAGGAAAGGAAGAGCCTAGCACATAGTGACAAACAATTTTGATATGCTATCAAAGACATCCAAAAAAAGAAGCTAAAGAAGACAACTATGATAGAATTGAGTACAATGCAAAACTTTGAAATTTGTCTACCTTCCTAAGAGTAAACCCTAGGTTTTTGTTCCCAATAAGTGAGGATTGAGTTAACCATATAAGTGACTCCACATACCATTTTCTTTTTCCAAATTTCTAGTCTTCCATTTACAAACTTCCTCTAGAGAGCTTGATCAATTGAACCTAAAAATTTTGGCATAAGGGCACCTTCCAAGATTATAACACTAGACCTTTTTATCCACAAGCAAACACCTATCAATTATTTGGGATCACAAGTCCATTGCCAAATAGTGAGTAGTCAATTTGGTATGCTATCTTGCCTAAAGATCACTTGACCATATTTGGTAGGAGAAAAATACTATTAACCAAGGTCTTTTGTTTACATTTAGGTTGTTGGACCCTTTTACTGCATAAGGTTCTATAGATCTCTCCCACATTCCTCACTTTCTTTCATATTCTTTCACCCATTGGTTTGGTCATTATTGTATGGTACATACATGATCTGGTAGATTCACATTTAATCCCATGTCTTGCTTATGGGAGTCATTAAGGTAAAAAGAGATTGAGAATCCTTTTCCTCCACATGCAACATCATTGGGGGGAGGATTTCCCTCTAATTCAAACTTTGGCATGCCTAGCTTAACATCCACATAAGAACTAGAAGATCCTTTTTGTAACAAAACTTTGGGAAATGATGAAGAGGATGTATACCAAGAGGAAAACCCTATTGACAATAATAATATCCCTAATGATGTCCAAATGTTCCTTGTAGATCCATACAATATTGAAATGATGGCAAAATCTATTAGGGCAAACAAAATTTAGAGAGCTTCCTAAACTTGGTTAAAGATGGTGTTAATTTTCCTATGAGCTTTGATGATACCATCTTTTTTAAACAAATTATGAAGGGAGGTGCTCCTATATTACCAACAACAACCCAAACATCTAGCCAAGGACCAATAGTAACAACTAGTGCTATATCCACATCAAGTGGCACCACACAACTTTCCAATTAAGTGTAGAACATATCCAACAAATCATTAGTGCTATGCCCAACATTACTAATGCTAGTCTCCCATAGTCAACCATGACAGGCCCAATTATAGGATGCTTAAACATTGGGCAAATGTCTACTCAACAGATGGAAATTCCAACACAACAAATGCATTCCACTTATTTCCAAGTTCCAACAAGTATGGTGAAAACATTTGTGCCAATTCTAATAACTGCATATCAATACATTGGTCAAAGTGGAGTACTCCCACCACCTCATACTACATTTGGAACTCCTTATATCTTGGGAGGTTGGATTGCAAATGCTCAACAATCACAAGTACAACCAAACCAAGATTTAGTCCAACAATTGCAAGAACTTTGAAACTTGGTACATTCCATGACCAACAAAGGGGTGCAAGATTTCTCTTTTGAGGAAGTTTATCCCTTTCCATTTGATAGATCTGTTAGCATGATACCATTCCCACCAAATTTTGAGATTCCTAAATTTGACAAATACACAGGGGAAACATGTCCTATCACACATCTCAAGAAATTATTGGTGTTGTGTTAAAAGTAGCCAATAATGAAGATTATCTTAAGAGGCTTTTCACATGAAGCCTTGGAGGCTCTGAACTAGAGTGGCTAATGAACTTACCCAAGGGTTTCATCACTTTTTCAATGATTTAATAGCAAAGTTTGTAGCACAATACTCTTACAACATTGAACACCATGCCTCATAAAGTGATTTGTGCAACACCAAACAATGAAATGGTGAAACATTTGCTAATTTTCTACAATAGTGGAGGCATCTTGCTAACCACATGCCTTAAAAAATTGATGATTTCCTCCTTGTGGATATATTTATCAAAAACTTGATACTAGAGATGTCTTTTCACATGAAGATGGCTAGCCCTAAATATTTTTCTACATTAGCCAAGAGGGGCAAAAGCATTGAAAATGAACTTTTAGAAAAAGGTGTCATTAAAAATTATAGTTCATCATCCTCAAACAATGACACAAACAAAAATAGAAAACATAAATTTTGGTCCAAAAACAAAGGTTTCACACACAACAGTGCCACTGATGTTAAAATGTGCAAAACCTTCAAGGAGGAAACAACAACTACTACCGTAACCAAAGCAAAAACAATTCAAACAATGATAATCAACAATCTCACAATCAAACACAATTTTTCCCTCACAAAAACAACAATTACAATTATGACTATGATCAAAATAGAAAATTCACTAACTTTTGTGAACCTTTGGAAGCCATATTCCAAAAACTAGTGGTCACAATTTGATGGTATTTCCCAACACATGGCCCTTTGATGAGAATCAACCCAAATTGAAATGGTATAGGGAAAATGAATATTGCAAATACCACCACATCAAAGGACATGACACAAACAAGTGTATAAAACTTGAAGTCTTCATCCAAAATCTTGTTGATGATGGGGAAATTGAGGTAGAAGGAGGGCCATCTTCAAAAATTCTAAGCTAAAGATATTCCAAAAGCCATTTCATTATCACAACAATGGAAAAAATAATGCGAACAATGTGAATTGAGCTTCCACATCAAATGCATTACCTTATGACTATTCTACTAATCAGATATCAGGGTCTGACTCCTTGTGTGGTAAAATAGAAACCAATGATATATGTGGATTTGACTCCAAGTGTGGTTGCATTGAAGAGGTGGACACTCATGTGAATACCCTTATCCTACAAGCAACTGATTTTGATGCAACCACTCAACAGGGAAGATTCACTTTGCAAGATGTCACTCCCAATCACACTAATCCATTAGTTCCACATGCACCTACTGTGCCATCCACTTCACAAATACCCACTTCTCGCTATGATGAGTTGTCCTAGTTAGGTAAGACTCTTACACAAATATCCATTCTTGAGCTCCTCACCACATCACCCAGCCACAAAGAAATCTTAGAGAAGTCTCTTTTAGAGTCTCGTGTTCCTAAAAATATCAATGCCTCCCAATTCACCACTATGATTGAAAACCTTGCTACACAACAACACCTTGTTTTCATAGATAAAGATTTCCAAGGTCCTGATCCCCACCATAATTTGTCACTCCACATTGAAGTCCTTATACAACAACATAATATTAAGAGAGTCCTTATAGATAATGCATTCGATTTGAACCTATGTACATTGAAGATGATTTGTTTCTTGGGACTGCCAGAGGACCTCCTAGATGTTAATAAGAGGATAAAAAACAAATCATATGATGAAAGGGAAAGAGAATCAAAAGGAGTCATCATGTTACCACTAAAGGCTGGACTGGCCATCATAAACACTAAATGCCATGTCCTAGACTTGGATTTTCCATATAACATTTTGCTTGGTTGACCTTGGATACATACACTATAGGCTGTTTCATCTACCTATCATCAATGCTTGAAATTTCCCCATCAAGGAAGAGAGGTCACAATTCTAGGAGATCTCACACCTTTTACTTTTTGTAGAAGATTAGAAAGTGCACCGGCAAATTGTTTCCCAATAATTGAGTTTGCCAAAGTTATACCTAAGCCTCTCACAAAAACAAAGTCACCTTTTGTAAAAGTGCCAGAGTTAGCCAATAATGATTCCAATTCCTGAAAAGGAAAAGAAAATTTGGAGGATACTAAGGTCAATACTATAGGAAAGAAGGTTACTTTTATTGATTTAGGAATGGGAGAGTATAAGTTTGAAAATGCCTTGTGTGTTGGACAACTACCACTCTCTACCAATTCCTTTGGAAAACCTTTGCAATTACCACCTCTTGCTAATAAGGAGACTGTGCATATCAAGAAGACCACATTTGAACATTGGGATTCACTTAGTGATGAGCATATAGAAGCTAATATCCTAGATTGTCTATACTATGATGGAAAAGATGAACCTGTGCAATTTCCCAAGGATAAGTATGTTAAGGCCCCTCCCATTATAAAAAACATGGGATATCATGGCACCAACCTTAGACCTAAAGAAGATGGAATTAGACAACCCCTTTAGGATAATAGCTATCCTAAAGGATGTCATTTGGGCTCCATTAAACCTAAGGTATCCTTTGTTGACAACTATTGTATGGTTGAATATGATTCTAAGACTAAAGAGGAGGAATTATTTGAAATACCCTTCCAATACATTGAGGATGACTTAGATAACCATATCAATGCAATTACCATAGCTGACCTTTCATCCACTGACCTACCTCTCACCAACCTTGACATGATAGACTGGGACCTTTAGGACACACCACCATCTCTTGATATTTGTAAGTCTAATGAGGTAGTGATGGCACTCTTTGGCCTTAAGAATCTCCAAGATTACAAGCATGAGATCCAATACAATGAGGAAGCCTTCTTTGGTAGCCAAGTCAACTCTCTTAGTTGCAAAAGTGAAAAAGAAAATAAAAATGAAAAAATAAAAGAAACATCCTCTAGTGAAAACTCTTCTAGGGAAATTTTGGATGAAGAAAAAGATAAAATAAAGGATGCATCTTCTGGTGAAAACCTCCTAGAGGTGCCAGAAGAGGGAGAAGTTGACTTGCCATTTAGATCTTTACCACTAGAAAAGTCATTTATTTTGAATGAGGACACAATTCCTGTCAACTTGGGTACAGAGGATAATCCACAAATCACCTACATTACAACTACCCTAAGTACTAAAGAAAAAAATGCAATGACTAAATTTTTGAAAAAGGGTAAAATCAATTTTGTGTGGACATATAGAGATATGCCTAGTTTAGACACAGATTTGGTTGTGCATCACTTGATAGTAGATCCCAAGATTAAACTAGTGAAATAGAAGTTACTCAAAATGCAACCTAAGGTAGCACTTTTAGTCAAAGTAGAGTTGCAAAAAATGTTAGAGGCAAAGTTAATCCACCCTATTGATTATCCTAAATGGGTCTCCAACATTGTTCCTATAGGGAAAGCATCTAAGGGTATATGTGTTTATTTAGATTTTCAAGATTTAAATCTCACATATCCTAAAGATGATTTTCCACTTCCTAACATAAACATCATAGTGGATTTGATAGTTGGTCATGAGATGTTGTCTTTGATGGATGGTTTCTTTGATTACAACCAAATCAAAATTACAGAAGAAGATCAACATAAAATGGCATTTACCACCCCATGGGGAATCTTTTGTTATCAAGTCATGCATTTTGGCTTGAAGAATGTTGGTACCACTTATCAATGCACAATGACCATAATATTCCATGATCTTGTAAATTTCATAATGGAGGACTGTGTTGATGATATCCTAGGAAGATCAAAGACACATGAGTCCCATGTTGATGTACTCAACACCATTTTTGAAAGATTGGAGAAATATAAAGTGCACCTAAATCCTAAGAAATGTGTGTTTGGGATCAAATCAGGCAAGTTGCTAGGCTACATTGTGTCAAGGAGAGGTATTGAAGTAGATCCTACCAAAGTAAAAGCCATCATGGAAATGCCTACACCTACCACATTGAAACAACTCTACAATTTTCAAGAAAAAGTTACAGTCCATCAAATAATTTGTGGCTTAGTTAGTAGATAAGGTCCATCCACTTCAACATTTTCTTTGCAAGGATACTAAGTTTCAGTGGGATTGTCTATGTCAGAAAGAATTTGAAGAAATTAAGGCATACTTGGCTAATCCTCTAGTTCTAGTCCCTCCAATCATAGGATGACCATTGATCCTATACATTTTAGTCACTTCAATTGCCTTAGGTGCCCTTTTGGCACAACTAGATGACAATGGTAATGAG
The DNA here is from genome assembly GCA_028749045.1 of Cupressus sempervirens. Classification (NCBI taxonomy): domain Eukaryota; kingdom Viridiplantae; phylum Streptophyta; class Pinopsida; order Cupressales; family Cupressaceae; genus Cupressus; species Cupressus sempervirens. The sequence goes on from CM053790.1 coordinate 333,340,117, forward strand.
GAAGCTATATACTATCTTAGTTGAACACTAGTTGGTTATGAGTTGAACTACACTACTATTAAGAGAGCTTGTTTGGCAGTAGTCTTTTGCACATAGAAGCTTCACCATTACATGCTTAATCATAGTACACATCTCATTTCTAAGATAGATCCACTCAAATATTTTCTATCAAAAAATTCCCTTACTGGTCGAGCTGCAAAATGGTTCCTAATTTTTAGTGAGTTCGACATTGTTTATAAAGAATGCAAGGCCATTAAGGGACAAGTAATTGTCGATCAGCTTGTTCAAGCTCCTCTTCTAGGAGACCATCCCATAGTAGCAGATTTTCCAGATGACACCATTATGACTATTACCTACACTACACCATGCAAACTATTTTTTGATGGTTCATTCACACAAAAGGGATCGGGGCAAGAATTTTGTTTGTTACAACATAAGGAGATCTCATTCCTACATCTTATAAGATATCATTCCCTTGCACAAATAATATAGTTGAGTATGAAGGATTAGTCACAGGGTTGTGTAAAGGTATCAGATGGAATATCAAAAGCCTTCTTGTCTTTGGAGACTCACAATTGGTCATTAAAAAAGTTATAGATGAATACCACACTAAGGATGAGAAATTGTTGCCATACTATAGGACAGTTGAAGCTCTTAAAAAAAACTTCATAGAGCTAGGTTTTTAGTAGATCTAAAGGGCCAATAACAAAGTAGTAGATGTTATGGCTACTATTGCCTCTATGATTGCCATGCCAAAATATAGTCCTAAATGTGAGTTTCTTGTTGAGAATCTTTTTACTCCTGCTTATGAGAAAATTGATTCAGAGTTGGTGTTTGATATTTTTGGTCTTAAGTCTCCATGGTACATTGACATTTTTTCCTATTCACACCACAAAACCATTCCCATAGCCCTCACTCCAAATCAAAGTAAGACCTTCATCCATTGCACTACCTGATATACCATCCTATGTGACACACTTTTTTGAAAACATTTTGATGGAACCCTCCTCCAATGTCTCAGTTTAGTTGAAGCCAAAATTACATTAGAAGAGGTCCACCAAGAAATTTTTAGTGCCCATTCTAGTGGCCTTAGATTAGCAAGAAAGCTTCTTAGAACAGGTTACTATTGGCCTACTATGGAAGTAGATGCCTATTATTTTGTTAAGAGATGTGTGCCTTGTCAATAGCATGGTGATTTGATACAAGATCCCACCCAAGACCTCCAACCCACCATCACTCCATGGCCCTTTTCTCACTAGGGATTTGATCTTATTGGTCAAGTATACCCAAATTCCTCAAATGACCACAAGTATATTATTGTCGCCAATGAGTACTTCACAAAGTGGGTTGAGACTATTCCATTAACCTACATCACCGAAAAATAGATTTCAAAGTTCATCTTAAACTACATTATCTATCATTTTGGCATACCTCAAGAAATCATGACTGATAATGGAATGCCTTTTAAAAATCAAGAAGTTGCCACATTGTGTAGGAAATTTGGAATCACCCAACATTTTTCCACCAAATACTACCCCCAAGGCAATGGCCAAGCTGAAGCTACTAATAAAACCATTTTGAAATCCTAAAGAAAGTTGTTGATGCAACTAGTTGTGATTGGCACCTCCATCTTGCTCCTACCCTTTGGGCCTACCATACCTCCATCCATACCCCCACTAGAGCCACTCCATTTTCTCTTGTTTATGGTTCCGAGGTTATCTTACCCATTGAAATTGAGCTCCCTTCCCTCAGAATCTCTCTCAAAAATTTGATGTTCAAAGAAGAATATAGAGTTTCTCCCTTGCAAGAGCTACAACTCCTTGATGAGAGATGCCTTAATGCCCTAAACCACCTCTGCAAGTATCAAAATCACCATTAGCTTTAGTATCACAAAAAATTCAAGCCATGAGAATTTGAGGTTGGTGACTTAGTTTTGTAGCATAATATGAAGAATCTCCAAAACCATGAAAAGAAATTAAAATTTGAGACTAATTGGCTTGGTCCGTTTATCATTATAGCCAAATATGGTTCTGGCACATATCAGATTTCCACTTCAGAGTCTTGTAGTTCTATGCTTGAGTGTTGTAGTTACTGTACAATGTTCTTATAGTCCCACAAAAATCCCAAAAAAAATAGGAAAATCCAAAAAAAAAAATTCATAAAATGTTCCTAAAAAAAGACTAAAAAGAAGAAAAAGTTCCTAAAAAAAGCATTTTGATCCATTATCTACAAGGCTCATTTCCCTTCGCTCCATTCCACCATTTCATCTTCCTATTTGTGCAAAGTCTTATCTAGCTTATGCTTGTCATGCATCCAATAAAAGACCTCTTTTCTACAAGGCTCCACTTCACTTCCATCTATTGAAAGACCTCTAGTCTGTGAGGCATTTTTTTGTCGAGTGTTTGTTCCAATCCCATCACACTAAGCTTTTTCCACAATAGGACTTAAACAAAATCACCTTTGAGACTTAATGATCTGAGAAAGTTGTTCTTTTCATAGTCCTTGCCAAAACAAAGAAATGATTTGTGATCATTGATAACAAACTTATATAGATTTTTATAGGATGAATCCTTCCTATAGGTGGCATTACAACATTCACTTCTAGACCTAAGGTTCTTGGCAGGAACTGTGGACTGAATGACCACTTGGTCATGAGGTCTCTTTTTGGTTGATTTCATTTTGTGTGTTAGTGGAAGCCTTTTATAGTGCACCTTGATCTTCCATATTTTGGTTGTACCTAAATGGCTCTCATTTTAATTTAATCTAAAACTTAGCCTAAAAACCTAGTCTACACCCATCATTTTCATCCTCCTAAGCCTATATACCATTTAATCTCACTTAATTACCTTAATCACCTTGTTAAACCCCCTCTTAAGCCTAAGTGTGTGCTCACACATGTGTGAGGACCACTCACACTTTCCACATCCCTCACACTTCTCACACCTCTTACAACCTTGTCCCCCACTCCTCTCTCTAAGTTTTATCACACATGTGTGAGCAAACTTTGAATTTTGACCACTTGCATGGCTTTCCTACATGTCTCCTTGTGGAACTATGTGGATGCCACATAGATGGCACCTCACCCAGGGTCTCTCTCAAGTCTATAAATAGAGCCCTTGTCTCAAGCATTATTATCATGTTAGTTTGAGTTTTGAGCTTTCATAGTGATTTTAGGCTAGTTTGAGTTTAGAGCTTTCATAGTGAATTTCATATTGCATACTAACCCTTGGTAGCTGATTTTAGATTGCATTTGCATTGTTATATTTAGCTTATTCATGCATTTAGATCTTCATTTCACTTACATACTAGCTTAGTTTGTACATTAGCTTAGTTTTCTTTATTGTATTCCATCTCCACATCCTTGAATGCTTTCAAATATGGCTTCCTCCATAACCATTGTTTGAGGTATTCTTCATCTCATGTATCATAGTTTCATAGTTTCATCAATCACACTTGCACCTTCACATAAAGAGATTCAAACACAGTTGTGTTTGGGAGAGCATACCAAACATCCCTCCAATCTAAACACACCAATGAGGCCTCTGATGGGTGCCTTTGTTGAGTTGTTTGAGGTTGCTCGAGGACTTGACTTGTTGATTTCTTTTAGTTGCAAAACTCAAGAAAATGTTAGTTTGTTCTCTTTCATTGTTGAACATTTAACACATGCACATCAACTAATGTTTTTTTTGTTAACCCTTGCTTCCAATAGGTCAATTTCTTTATCATATATTTTGGCATGCCTGGTGGGACCCATCTCCCTATTTTTATCTCAAAAATCTATCAAGAATTTACAATTTGTCACCAAAACATCTCGCATTGTCATCTGTTTTCTATCATCTCTGCATATTAGCATCTGTGTAGACCAATGTCTCGGCATATTAGCATCTCTGCATGTTCTTGCTTTTATTTACTCACATTGGATTTAGGAACCTAGTTTTAGCATCTGTGTAGATTATTCTATCATCTTCATTGGGAGTGAGTTTTAAGTTTGAGAAATTAATTTTTCATCTATGCATAACATTCTATCTTTTGCATTATTCAAATGGTCGTTTGTGTGTTTCAACATCTTTACACCTAGAACTATCATCTGCACCTAACAAATAGTACCATCTAAATTCAAAAATTGTACATTATTGTCTTTTGTCGCCTGTGTTGTATAGCATCTATGAGTTTTATCATCTATGCATTTTGGTGTCTTTGCATACTATCGTCTGTGCCTGTAAATTGTCATATGTGCTTTTTGACAGAGTTGTGAAACTTTAAAACATTATTATTTGCTAACTGGTGGTTTTATAGGGATTGCTAATGAATTTTCATATAGGAAACAAACCTTGAAAGACTTAAAAAAAAATAATAGTGATTTTTATCACCAAGGAAATTTGTAGTGATTTTTATCACCAAGGTAATTTGTAGTTATTTTTATCACTTTAGGATTAAATGTTAATTAACTTGCATGTTATATTCATTTTTCCTCTGAATGAATGCTACAAATTAATGCGTAATCTTGAAACACACTCTTGATTCCCTAAAGGAAAAAAAATTATCCAATCTTGAATGCCGTTAAGGAATGAACCATCTTTTCATTGGAATGTATGTTTAGGGTAGAAAATATTTGGAATTGGTGTTTAAAATGAGCTCATACACTCTTGAATGCCTTAAGGGAATGGAAATGCATGTTTAGGATAGCAATAAAATGAATTCACACCCTCTTGAATGCCTTAAGGGAATGAATATGCATGTTCAAGATAGCAAACATTAGGAATTGGTGCTTAAAATGAATTCACATACTCTTGAATGCCTTACAAGAAATTGATTTCATTTTCAGCAATTTTATTATGTTCACAAGTGATTTACTTTCTTGTTGATGAATCCACACTTTTATTTATGTTGACAATGATTTCAAGTTGGAAAGAACATTGTATGCTTTAAACATGTGTGTCTTCAAAGTAGATTACAAAACTATTGAGTTCCATCCATGGTTAAACTCATTCTACTTGTAACCCCATTTTCCAAACCTTCACCAAGTTTTGTGCCTTATGAACCATTCACTAGAAATACATTTAAGCTCATCAATTGATAAGTAGGAGATATTTTCCACAACAAATCAAATTGTGATATTGATATTAGGACTTAACTGTGAACTTTTTGCATTAAACTTATCAACCCATGTATCATAAATAAGGATTCATATATGAATCCATCTCACATGAGAATAAATGGAACACTTAGCACTCATTGGATCTAGGTGATGCTCACAGAGGTGAAGCACCGGGACTTCCCAAGAGGTCATCCATCCCAGTACTACTCTAGCTCAAGTGCATTTAACTATGGAGTTCCCTCCTCCATAGTTAAAATCACTCTACTTGCAACCCCATTTGCAAAACCTTCACCAAGTGTTTTGCCTTATGAACTGTTCATTATAAAGCCCCTTAAGCTCATATGTTCATTTCCAAAGTATGACTTGTTCAATTGGCCATTACATTTTCTGCTTGCTCTTAATTTTTAATATATTCCACCACTTAAGATTTTTCCCCTAGTGCACCATTCTTGTTTAGAAAATATTTTTTATGTGCTTTCTAGGGATACCTCACTAATTGGATTTCACCTAGTTGTATGAACTTGTATATTTTCACATCACACCAACTACAAACTTAAACATATCTCTACTATTTATAATCTATTGTATCAAGTCAATGTACTTCTACATAAGTGAATTTAAGTATGTTTTGAACCAAGGTTGACATATAAATTAACTACCATTATAATTGCAATGGCAATAGCTTTGGAAAACAACATAGTTTAAACAATTCAAAACAAAAAATAGATATACTCTAACTCATTGATATCATAAACATAGAAGAATGAAAGTGAAACAATAGATTGCATTTGGTAAAGTGAAAAATAAAGGAAGGAACTTTGAATCCAAAATTTGACTTGTACAATCTACTTGGTAGTGAATGGACTTTTGTACACCTATAAACATTGTTATTCAATGGCTATGGAACATTCAACAATCAATCTTCAACTTTATTTGTGCAGTAACAAGCAGGAATTAAAGTTTATCAAGTGTATTTGGTTTGTTTCATTTGCATTTGGACTGAGGTAAACTAATTTTTTCTATGTCTTGATATCACCTTTAGGATTAAAATTCATGTTTTGAAGTTGAACAAGAAAGGGAAAAAAATGAAAAATAAAATACAATAGAAACCAAAAAAAGAATTGTTTTTTAGCTAGATTAACTCTAGGTTCTTTAAAACATTATTTTAGTGTATTCTGTTTCAATCAAATTCTATGTTTTTGGACTCTTTTGAATTCATTTGGTGAGCTACTCTTTTGTAATTATCATGGTACACTGTTGGGGATATTTTATTCAATCTCTAAGACTATTTTTTGTTTATCAAGTGTATTTGGTTTGTGTCATTTGCATTTGGACTGAGGTAAACTAATTTTTTTGTGTCTTGATATCACCTTTAGGATTAAAATTCATGTTTTGAAGTTGAAGAAGAAAGGGAAAAAAAATGAAAATGAAAATATAGTAGAAACCGAAAAAAGAAAACATTTTTAGCTAGATTAACTCTAGGTTATTTAAAACATTATTTCAATGTATTCCATTTCACTGAAATACTATGTTTTTGGACTCTTTTGAATTCATTTGGTGAGCTACTCTTTTTTAATTATGGTGGTACACTATTGGGGATATTTTATTGAATTTATAAGACTAATTTTCATTTATCAAGTGTATTTGGTTTGTGTCATTTGCATTTGGACTAAGGTAAACTAATTTTTTTGTGCCTTGATATCACCTTTAGGATTAAAATTCATGTTTTGAAGTTGAACAAGCAAGGGGAAAAAATGAAAAAGAAAATACAATAGAAACCAAAAAAGGAAAACATTTTTAGCTAGATTAACTCTAGGTTCTTTAAAACATTATTTTAGTGTATTCTGTTTCAATGAAATTCTATGTTTCTGGACTATTTTGAATTCATTTGGTGAGCTACTCTTTTGTAATTATCGTGGTACACTGTTGGGGATATTTTATTTAATCTCTAAGACTAATTTTTGTTTATCAAGTGTATTTGGTTTGTGTCATTTTCATTTGGACTAAGGTAAACTAATTTTTTTGTGCCTTGATATCACCTTTAGGATTAAAATTCATGTTTTGAAGTTGAACAAGCAAGGCAACAAAATGAAAAAGCAAATACAATAGAAACCAAAAAAAGAAAACATTTTTAGCTAGATTAACTCTAGGTTTTTTAAAACTTTATTTCAATGTATTCTATTGCAATGAAATTCTATGTTTTTGGACCTTTTTGAATTCATTTGGTGAGCTAATATTTTGTAATTATAATGGTACACTGTTGGGGATATTTTATTGAATCTCTAAGACTAATTTTCATTTATCAAGTGTATTTGGCTTGTGTCATTTGCATTTGGACTAAGGTAAACTAATTTTTGTTTTCTTTGATATCACCTTTAGGATTAAAATTCATGTTTTGAAGTTGAACAAGCAAGGGAAAAAATGAAAAAGAAAATACAATAGAAACCAAAAAAAGAAAACATTTTTAGCTAGATTAACTCTAGGTTCTTTAAAAAATTATTTCAGTGTATTTTGTTTCAATGAAATTCTATGTTTTTGGACTCTTTTGAATTCATTTGGTGAGCTACTCTTTTTTAATTATTGTGGTACATCATTGGGGATATTTTATTGAATCTCTAAGACTAATTTTATTTCATCTATCTAAATTCTAAATCATGAAGTTTTTAGGAAATTTTTTGCATTCATCTAAAACATACAACCTAAAATATCTGAAATTACATGCCTCTTTTGTATACATTCAAAATCTTAAAAGAATGGAGCTCCATCAATATCATGTACAAAACATTGTCGATATATGTGTAGCAGGCCAACAATTACTTGTTTTATAAGTAATTGGCCACAATAAGTATAAGCAATATAAACAACCTTTAAAATGCAGCAAGCTAACTGTATAGCTTTAGTATAAGCATTCAAAACAACCTTAAAATTGAAGTTACCTAAATGTATAATAGGCCAACTACTACTTCCTTTATAAGAAACATATCAAAATGGTTAGAAAAGAAGTAGGTTAAATGCATAGCAATCCAACTTTTTTTTTGAACAACCCTTCTTCAAATTCCTTGACAACACTTTGAAGGAATGCATCTATTGGGCCTATAAAATTATGGAGGTTGCTCAACTATTCCCTCAAGAGTGTCACTTATAATGTGCTCTATTAAATGCTAGGATGATAATAAAAAGTAATCAAGTGTATGGCTATCACATTATTGCTAGGAAAAAAATGATAATAAAAATCAATTGAGTGCATGGTTGTCACTATATAGGACATAAACAATTTAACTTTCCAATTTGATTGTTAAACTCTAAATGGGCATGTAAGCTTGTTAAAGATTTTTAAAAATGTTGTGTTGAGATTTTGCCATGTAATTCCAACATTTCAATTCCAAGTTCTTTGACTATTCTGGAAAAAAATGTTTCGCCATTTCAAGGTATTTGTCTTTCATTTATTATACAACTTCCACTATTTTGTGAAATTTTTGAGGAGCTATATAGAATTTCTCCCCCTCAAAATTAAGACTCTATTAATGCATGTATCTAAATAAAAAAATTCCATATTTTTGCTCAAAAAATGAAGGAGAAGGGATGAATCACAAGGATAAATTGTAAGATAGTCAATACAAATGGAGGAGAAAAGCCTATTTATTTTCTGATCTTGGAAACTCTCTTTTCAACATTAGTCATGCACCTTGAGCTAATTGGCTGAAATAATTTTTGGATTCCCATAAAATGTAAGAAATAGATATACCCTCAATTGGTGATAAGCTAGAAGAGGCCATTATTTAATAAATGAAACTAGAAACAATGGGGATTCATGAGCCTTGAAAGTTTGTTCAAGACAAAAATTGTCAAAGAATGGAGTTCATCTAACTCTTCAAAATCATAAACTTTCCTAGGATTAGCTCTATAAAAAAATATTTAAATGTTGTTAGTATTCCTTGTAGTGGTGATATGATATGCTACTTTTATCACTGAATAATCAAGTGACAACAGAGATGTCTTTAGATTTTGATGAAGACTTATAAGCTCATTAGAAACATGGAACTTCATCATCATTTTAATGCTTATCAAAATGTAGGATCTTAATTTAGAGGTGACCTCATTATTATTTGTATGCTTTTTAGAATGCAAAATCTTAATTAAGAGGTGACCAAAGGACAAACATTTAGCATATTTCACTCGCAACATTACCATTATATCTCATCTGGTGCAAGTGTTACTATAGTTTCTAATGACTAAATTTTTGGCTGAAGTCAACATTTCTCTAAGTCAATTTGTGAAGAAAATTGTGTCAATTTTCATTAGATTGAGTAGAAAACCTTGTAGTTTTGAAAAAGTTGACACACAAATGTTTCCGAATGGACTATTTGATCCAAATGTTTGTAGTTGAGGCAAAAATTAGAAGATAAAACCCATATAGGTAAGGTTTCAAGACTACAACAACAACAACTATACTTGGTTTGATATAGGGTTCTAACAATTATGATCTTCTATCCTATTTAATCTTTTCTTTACATTCTATTAAACCCCCACATCCATTAAACCCATATTCATGTTTATCATATGGTTCAAGCCTACAACATGACAATGCTTCAATAGTTTTTTGTCAAAATGAATTACTACACAAGTTTGTATAAAAGATAAAGTGTTTTCTAGGCCTTTAATTTGGTTGAAGTTCAAGCATGCTATAATGTTCCCTTTTGTGATTACCTTATTATTTGTCCTAAATTTACAAATCTAAAATGAAATAGGAGGAAACATGTTGTTAGAGATGTAATTCTTACATGAATGAGATAAGCTATATGAATATCTAAAGTCTAATTTATCATATCAAGCTAGTCTCTTAGATTGATCTCCAAATGGAAGTCTTATGCTTAGTTTTCTTTCAAAATCTAAATAATACTTTTTAAATTTTTTCTCCTTTTTTTGTTTGGAATGAAATCTAATTGTTGTTGAAAGGGTCACCACCATTCATTAGAATTGTGTCACCAATTTTCATTGTTTTCATTGAAAATAATATAGTATTCTCTGAATCATTCTTCCTTTGATGTCCTCCTTAATGGAACATTCTCCCCTTTATAGCTTCCAATGCGGGGGAGAGTCTCACCTCTTCATCATGGCGATGTTTTAAAAGGGTCACAACCTTTTACAATTACCCATTGAGAATAATGTGGCATTCTCTAAATTTCTCTTCCTTTGATGTCCTCCTTAATGGAACATTCTCCCCTTTATAGCTTCCAATGCAAAGGAGAGTCCCACCTATTCATCATGGTTGTGATTTACAAAGGTCAAAACCTTTTACAATTAGCAAACTTTCTAAAGAGTTGCAACTCTTCATCCATTATGCCTTTTAAATTTTAAATAAGGCAAAACCTTTTAGAATGTATACTTACAATGTAAATTTACAATGTATATCTTGTTCTCATTGTATTTTGTGTTGTGTTGATGTTTATATGTATGTCTAGGAGAGAGACTAAATTTTTCCCTATGTTTTCTCTATTGTAAGCTTAGTTGGAAAATATCAAGGAAGAAAGAGATACCTAGAAAGAGGAAGTTAAGAATTTTCAAAATGAAAACAATGCCCTTGAGCTAGAGTGGGAGGAGATGGAAGAAGCCCCTGTACCACACCTTGATGGAGTGGGAATACAAATTGGGAATCTTTTTTATGTTTTTTCTAGATATGGTGCAATAAACCATGTGAGTTTCTTATTTATTGTAATGATGTTGGGTAATATATTAGACCTATAATGAAGTAGTTAAAAGCTTCTTTGTCAAGTATTGAAGGTATTTTAATTTCACATCTTCTACATTGTTGAACTTTGTATGTTTGCAAGGTAAATATTCCCCATGTAAACTATAATCCCCATGTACATAGGTATAAAAAAATAGAACTGTAGACAAGGTAATCAAACCATTTGACAGAATACCTAAAGATGTTATGTATTGGAATGTAGTAATTTCAAGATATTCCATATTCTGATGTTCTCTTGTCCTGATGATGGATCATGTAGTATGATCCGAAACGTTGATGCTAAAAAAACTCACACAATCTAATCCAGAAACATTGCTCACAATTTATTTTATGTTAGGATTTAGAAAATGTCAAGAAAAAACTTTTAGGTTCAGATGCAAACACAAATTCAAAAACCACTAACAATATTCTCCCTACCTATGCTAAGATAGAAGCTCTAGAATAGGATATGGATATCAATGAGAAATTGATAGAAGGGTCAATTTTTTAAAGATTATATCTATTCAAAAATACTTTGGTAGAAAATAGACCCACTCACAAAATGTAGAAGCGTAGACAACCCACATGAACTACTTGATGATAGGCCTCAAATAAATGTGATCCCATAGAATGTGATAATTGTAGGATATGCTCATGTAAAGGAAGAAACTGATGAGGGGTATTAAGATTTTAGTGGCACGGTCACATGTAATAGCAACACCTTTTGTAGGATTAATGAATTTATTTGATCATCATGGAACTCAAGGAAATCATTGTTGCAGGTAACATTAGATCGATTATTTTGAGGACTCGTGCTTAAGTTATGTATTCCTTTTCCTTGATTGCACCTTTCCATGTCTATTGGCAACTCTAATTACCTTTTCTATTTGTTATTGTTTTTTATGTTATATGTTACTTCTTTATCATATTTTTAATAATAAATTATATTATGTAATATTATTAACAATTTTATTTTCTTATAATAATTTGAATAATAATATTTCATAGTGTATTATTATTTATTTGATTAACATGATTATTATTATGATTATGTTTATATTTAATTTAATTTTTTTTTAAATTTTGTATTTAGGCTCTATTATCATTCAAATCTAGCTCTAAAAAGGGGACATTTCATTATGGTCAAGGATATGAAGTTTATGGTTATGATCAACCATCTCAGGATCCATCAATGTATGCTTATGGGGCTTATCCTATAATTAGCATTATCAATAGTTTAAGCATAGACATTGCCTACCAAACTTTACTAGTCCATTATTTCCTTTCGTTATAGGTATTTTAAAGAAATTTAACATAAACATATTATTTACTTCTATGTTACATTTACAAATTGGTGTGACTTTCCCTATTACGAGGAATAACTTAGTTATAGATTATTGATAATAAAAACTTTCTTTTCATGTGCCTTATTTTTTATCAAATCCCTATTTTTATGTTGTTTGTAGACTAAGGTTCAATAAATGTCAAATTTAGGCATAATGAACACTTTTAGTGCTCACCTGAGCTTAAGGAAGAGGAAATATTTGATCCTTTCACACCTCCATATGTTAAAAAGTGAGTATTTAAATTGATTATGTTTCATAGTTTTTAATAGATGTGATTTTTTAATGGGGTTTAATATTTTTAGTTAATGAAAAGGACTATTTTCTTGACATAAATTGTGTAATCATGTGTATCTTTTTTTCTGGGAAGTTAGCACAAGAAACAATACTTGTGTGTGGCTAAAGTGCTCCAAATTATTTTATAAGAGTCTATCACTACAATAATTTAGAGAAGTGTAATTGACATAAAATATAATTTTAAAAATGCTTGAACAAAAGAATTTAAAATTGTTGAATTGTTTTTTATTAGATAAATAGGTTTTACAGGGATCTTGAAACCCAATAGTTAAAAAATACAAGGCTGATAATAAGTGTGAAAGCCCAACCAAAAAAGTATAAGTTCAAAGGCTGATAATAAGAATAAAGCCCAGCCAAAAAGTAAAGTTTTAAGAAAAGACTAGGAAAAAAGATAAGTATTACCACGGCCTAAAGCCAGAACAAAAGCTAAAAGACATAGAAAAATAAAAGAACATGCGAGAGTTATTCCTCGTTCTTTCGCTCTAGCTCTTGCATAACCTAAGCAGCCTCAAAAACCAATTGATTCTCCTCCACTTCTAGCTATTGCACCCTTTCGTTCCCCTGGTCTTGATCAGGAATGGTATTGTCCTTTGTAGAGTCATCCTCCATTTTGGCTTCTTCCCTATCTTTTCCTTCCTCATCATCCTGCATTTCTCTGTCTTTGATCTAGCCCGTAAGAGAGATGATGTTTTTGTTAATGGAGCTTAACAAAGAGAACATCTAATTCACAAGGTTGTGATTGTAGTTCTCTAGGTTGTGTATCCTTCTTTCCGCTAGACTGAGCTTGTCAGCCAAATCCGTCCTCCTCTTAGCATCCATCCCATTCCTTGTTGCCTCAATATGTCTCACCTATTCTTTGACCTCCTCCAGCTCATGGAAAAGCCATTTGATTGATCTAAAATTGTCAATCATACTATTATGAGCATTATTCAAGAGGTTCATCCCTGTCTCCCTAGCTCTATCCAAAATAGCCACTATCGTCAGGTCAATGAGTTCTTTTAGTTGTGGTTCATCTTGATTTTCCATGAGGATTTGGGGATTCATGCCCTCCCTGAAGATGCCCATCTTTGAAGTCCTGACATTAAAGTTTATCCAAGCTTTACTCCTATCATTGACCTGCACTTCCCCTTCCACATTCCCTGCATTCTCCTCTTTCTACTCCTTAGTTTGGGCTTGGAGGTGGACAGGAGATAGGGGCATCACTGATGCCTCCTCAAACTAAGAGCACACTTCCTCCAAATTCTCCCTCTTGCATTTCTTCCTTCCACTTTCATCCTTAATTTCCTGCTACATCTCCTTAACCATCTCCTTAGACTTCAGCTCCTCCTCATCATTATTGTCTCCCTCCTCATCCTTCTCAGGAGGCTTCTGCACATGATCCCTGGGCTTTTTCTACTAGGGGTTATGGGGGAGGGCAATTTTTTAGCTTGGTGGGTCACTAATTTCCTCGAAGAAGAGATCCCTCCTTCCTCAAAGTTGAGGCTCTGTATATCTTCTAAATTAGAGGAGTAACTAGAACTACTAGGCTCCACATTCTTTGCTTGAGGGGGAGCAATGCTAAAGATTTAGATTATTATTTTTCATAATAACTAAAAATTTTGTTATTTGAGAATAGTATATCATGTTACAATGACCATGATTGTGGTAGATCTAATGTTGGGAAGACAAAATTGTCAATTTTTTGCATTATTCTTTAAAGGGTACTAGCTCAATGGAAGAGCACCTAATTTATAAGTAGGAGGATGGTGGTTCAATTCCATCATGTCCTAATATGACTAAATTAATGATTAAATAAACTACCAAATATACTACCAAATATACTACCAAATATACTACCAAATATACTACCAAATAAAGTACCAAAATTACCAAATGAACTACCATATAAACTACCAAGTAACAAAAATAAATGACCAAATAAATGACCTTATCAATGATTAAAATAATTTAGTCATAAATTTGGTTGGGAGATAAATGTTTGGCAATAAACTACCATTGGTCACATGATCAAAATTAGTCACATAGCTACAATTTTTAGTAGTTTCTTTAGTAATATATTGTTGTTTTTGTACTAGCGAGATGAAGCAATATCAATCATCATGATATTATGACTCTTCTTCATTACAATTTCTTCAACAGTCATAGTTCTAGTAGGAGCCTTGTATTTGGTGTCTAGATTTTTTAGCCATGAATCTCCAATGGTTTCCAAGTGTAGCCTCATGAGTTCTTGTTATGTATTGAAGTTCTCTTTGTTTAGCTTTGGGATCTCCCTTCTATAAGATGTCCTTGATCATTAGCTTAGTTCTTTGAAACCTTTTATGCAAGCACCAAGAAGCTCTAATACCAATTTTTGAAAATATAAGAGGAGTAACTAAGAGGGAAGGGGTGAATCAATTACTACAAAAATAAATTCCAGATCCCTTAGATGTCAATATAAATCAAAACTCTAATTAAATTGTATTCTATTATAACTTGGCAACCACACATGCACCCAATTTACTCTAGCAAATACTGTAACTAGGACATAGTTGAATATACTGATCTAAATGTGATTAACCTTAAGATTAACTTAGTTACATGTGCATAAAAAATAGTATGAATACAAGTGACACCAAGATTTAACGTAGAAACTCAATTCAAGAATAACCACCAATTACAATTAGTTATTGATTTTCACTCTTCTAAAGTGGGCCCTGTTAGGAGTCAACCCTATTAAAGTTTACAAAACATAGTGTTGGGTGTGACCCTATTATAAGATTTAATCACCCTTTTTGGAGTCACCTTGCTAGAGGTCTTTAGACACTTCAAATATAAATGCCACCTTGTTAGACGATTTACAAATAGTTGTTAAGCCGAATCGATTAAGAGATTTAGATCATTGGTACAATGGCTAAAAAGTAACAATGAGATGACTTGATTTTTGATGTAGCTTAATCATTGATTATAAACCTCAATTTTTTTTTTGAATACTTCATCCTTCCTAATTGAATGTATCTTTACATCTCAACAAGGATATTCTACTTATCCTTCTAATTCGCTTCCTTTAAGCATCATCAAATATTTTATTATGTTCTACACATTTAATCCTCAACTTGACCTTATATTTATATCTTAAACAATGTCAAGTCAAATTTAATACAACTTAGAATACTAAATATTCATTTCCTTAGTCAGCTAGAACCAAAAACTAAATCAATTGAACTCAATATGCCAAAACAAGGAAATTGTTTGTTAGTCGACCCTACTTGATAGACACTAACTCAAAAATGATTTTCCTATGTTGACCAAGTGAACTCAGTTAACATTGCATATTCAAAAAGTTCCTTTGGTAACCAACATTTTTTCATCCAACATTTCCTTCATTAACTGAGAGAGTTCAATTAACACTCAACTTCTACAAAATTTCCTTTAACAACCATGTGAACTTAGTAGACACTAACTTCTAAACTAGGCATACTCTAGAATGCTCAATAGACACAAGAAACTATCTTCATCACCCAAGTGAGCCCAGTATAGACTGACTAGCAATGATATGAAATTTTGTGTAACATCAATGACAATACACAATTAATCAATTTTTTTCAACAATTCTTTGATATGTTTCATGATGGATGTCATGACAATACAACATGACAATATCCATGGTGACTTTATGTAAACTTTTGATGTCATGTGTATATAGACCTCCCCTCTATGTACACCATAAGGAAGTGATGATATAATGATTATCACTTTTATTTGTAGAACTTATTGGAAGATGATGACCTTACTATAACTTAAATCATGATATGTACATTTTATGAAAATATTGAAATAGATCATGAATGTCTTTATCTTGTAAATCAATAACTAAGTGTTTGATGTCATTAAATTGACTATCTATAAGTTGTTTATATAGATAAATGATATGTATTTGGTGAATATCTTACCTTGATGTTCTAATAGGACATTATTTTATTGAGTTCTTGGTAGATATCATTGATTTGATGTTATGATAGGCTATTACTCAAAGTCATTTTTAAATTTATCTTCTGATAGGATTGTGCTCATGCTACCTAGTATGATATTAAATTAGCACTTGGTGAATATCTTATTTTGATATTCTAATATGCTAATGCTTATATGATATAATATATTGGAAGTCTTCCAATCGGAGACTTCCTTTTTGGTATTATTTCTAAATATTACCAATGATATTATATTCATCATGTGCTTATCCTCCCTAGCTAAGAGGGAGTGTTAATGTTTTGTAGCTTTATTCAGATAACCCTACAAATAATTATATATAAGATCTAATTTTCTCATTATATATAAGGTTATAATATATAATATTAATTATCTAATTATCTAATTAAAGAAAAACATCTCTTAAAGGAATATGTCTCTTCATAACCTTATTTATAATATAAATGTGAAAGAGATTGGTCCATTTGAAAGATATAGAAATTATAGGTTGTATTATTTGATATAAAATAGTCATATGATTTTACCATCACCTTGAATGCCCCTAAACAACCTATTTTTCTTCCTGATATAGTCATTTTTAACCACGTAGGAAGGTTCTATACTTTAATTCCTAACTCTTGAGGCCGACCAACCTCATATTATATTATTTTATTATACTTTATTATATAGAATTGGCTTAAGATAATTTACAAATAACTAAAAAATTGTTGATCTAATGGGTTATTATAACTATTAGAGTTTTAGGTGACTCTACAACACCCCCAGGATCAAATGAAAGACCAAGATAACTTTCACAAGAGATTGGAAAGACAATTGCATGAAGATACAAGAATTCTATTATTGATAATGGACTTGATTGACATCCAATGGATTGTTTTGAACTATACATAATGGGACTTCTCATATAGGAGAGGTTATAAGAGGCAATGATAAGGATAAGATAAGCTATCACCCACACAAGGTGGAATCACATGTCCACAAAGGTGGATCATCCTCCATTATGCAATGAAGTATGTGTGATGATGAAGATGATAATGTGATAAGTACACTAAAGGTGGAATGATATAACAACTATGGCCACCTAGAGTGGAATTATCCTACATAGGGGAAAGCACTTAAACTCACAATGCAAGATGGGTCCTAGCTACTAGGCCATTTTAGGTACCCATGTACAATATGTAATGCAATACATGAAATGTAATCTCTCATAAAGTTGAGAAAGAGAGAAAACCTCATGGGAAAAACCCTCCTCCAAAAAGAGAGATGAAAACAAGATGCATGGATAGATGGAGTACTCAAGATGCCCCAAAAATTTCATACATCATGTATATACAAAGAATGATCCCCACATAGGAAGGAAATAAGGATACATGATATCCCCTCATAATGAAGAAGCTCCAATGTATATGAAGAGTGCCTAAAAGAAAAATATAATCCAATGCCTACAAGAAAAATGTCTCCCCTTAGGAAGAGATAAATACATCAAATGATGAAGAAGCCACTCCATGTAAAAAGTGAGAAAGGATGAAGAATGTCTCCATGTATGCATCTCTAAAGACTACATAAGTGTCTCCAAGCTCAAAGATTCTTTCACACCATCAAGCTGACATATGAGATGTGAAAAACTAAGAGAACATGAAGAGTTGGAAAATACAATCTCCAAAGAAAGTGAAGAAGTATCTTGAAGAGAAACCTCCTCAAATGTATTAAAAAATCTACATTATGAGACTCATCTGAAAGAGCATCTAGGAATTCATCCCACATTACAAGATTTAAAGCATAAAGATCATCCTACTAAATAGTAGAACTCATGTTTGAAGAAGCAAAATGTGGAGGAGTAGGAAGTTCAACACTTGTCTCAAGAACAAAATGATTCAAGTGTCCAATGTTCTCCTCACATGAATTATTCACCCTTGATAAATTGTTAGGTACATCATGAATATCATCATCATTATCAACAAAATGTACATCAGAATACAAGCATGATGTATGATCAACAACTCCCATAGCTATGACATCTCTAGTCTCCATGTCCCTAATATAGACATAATCAAGAGTGAAATCAAAAATTTTACCTTGTGCCCCATGAGTAATTTGGTAAATGGAGGGGATATTAGTGGTCAAGGATGGTACACAAAGAACATCATTAAATGTACCCTCTCCTATAAGAATAGAACTTTTCCCACAAACTTTTATGTATGTATTATTACCCATCAATATAGGTGGAGAATGACAAGGCTCAATAGAAGAAAACATATCCATAGAAGATGCCATATTATGTGATGCACCTGAATCAAGAAGTCATTTACCTTGCTTAGGATGTGTGGAAGTGATGAGTGCTTGCCCTTTTCCTCTAGATGATAATGTAGATGTAGAAGCTTCCTAATATTGAGAAGAAGGAGAAGATACTAATGAGGGAAAATTAATATTTTTCTTTTGAATAATGTGGGTGAGCTCATCAATGTTCTTATGGAAACATTTATGCTCACCATGCCCTAACTTTTTGTAATAAGCACATTTATCTCTCTTTCTTCTAGATGATTCCTCTCTTAAAGAGGACTTGCATTCAATATTATGTTATGCAGGAGAGTCATCACCATTTTCATGTTATTTAGGATCCTTTTGTTACTTGTTTCCCTTTCCTTTGGGATCTTTTAGAGAGGAGTCATTTGCAACCAATGCTTGATGCTTTAAAGGCTTCAATTGACCCATGTGTGCTAACTTTTCTTGTTCCTTTGTGAGATGAGTTGCAAATACATCAACAGAAGGAATTTTGTATGCACTACTAAGAGCATCCATAGTAGCGTAGAATTTGGAAACATAGATTTAATATTTAGGAGCTAGCTTGGAAAGAATAGATAATATCAATTTTTCATCATCTTTAGTAATGCCACAATTAGAAAGCTCCAGTCTAATAGAATTTAACTTAGAGAAGAAGTCTTGAATATTGTCAAAATCACATGGATTTAGTCCTATAAGCTCATTCTCCAATTTGAATTTTCTTATTCTATTATGTTTACTAAAGATTCCTTTCAATGTAGTCCAGGTATCATGATGATGTGTGTAGGATGCAATATGACATAACAAATCATAGGAGATGGTAGATCTAAGAGAACCAAATGCTTTATCCCTTATATCAAATTATTTCTTTCTTTTTGCAACACCTGTAGCTATTTCTGGATCCTATCTAAAAATCATTCTAAGCAATCCAGTACTCATCAACTGATTAGAAATTGCTTGTTTTCATTCATGATAGTTATAGGGAGTGAGTAATGTAACTTTTGACAAATCAATAATAAAATCAAATGATGACTGAAATAAGTTGATTACTCCTTCAAATTACTAATTCAATTAAGAAAATTGAAGTCCAAGTATTCACCAAGTGCAAATATAGCCAAAAAAGACCTATTTCTGAAAGTGATATGCCCACTCCAAATCACTAAAATTTGATTATAGATCTAGAAAGTAGAGGAAAAATATGCACTTTCAAACAAAATTACACCTAAAAATGTTACCAAATGTGCCCAAATAGAGCCTTGCAAGTTACATAAAATGGGATTTGTGATTTTTAGAAAAATTTACAGACAAAGATCCAAAATCACCTGCACTACAAAGTATATTGTGAAATACTACCCCAAAACTAAAAAAAAATTCTCAGAGAAAGGAGTCCATACAAGGAAGATGTCACTGATTGAAAATTGCTGCTGAAATTATTTTTTTCTGAATTGTTGTTACCGCACCTTCAAAAATCAAATGGCTCTAGATTTGGCCTTAGATATCTAATTTGTATGAAACAAAATTTGATTTTGGGGTTTTTGTACCTCCTCTATATGATGCCAACCTTTGATTTGCACCAACAAGCTCCAATTTTTACTTAAAATAGAAGGTCACAAAATAGGACTCCCAAAATCTCCTTCAAATTGCAATCTCCAAATTTCCAAATGCTACACCAATAATGAGTCAAGAAAAGATTGCACTTCTTGAGAACAATTCTTCACACTATGAGAGCTCTGATACCATGTTAGAGTTTTAGGTGACTCTACAACACCCCCAAGATCAAATGAAAGACTAAGATAACTTCCACAAGAGATTGGCAAGACAATTGAACGAAGATGCAAGAATGATATTATTGATAATGAACTTGATTGACATCTAATGGATTGATTTAAAATGTACATAATAGACCTCCTTATATAGAAGTGATAAGAGACAATGATAAGAAGAAGATAAGCTATCATCCACATAAGGTGGAATCAAATGTCCATGAAAGATGGAACATCCTCCATTATGCAATGAAGTATGTGTGATGATGAAGATGATAATGTGATAAGTACACTAAAGGTGGAATGAGATAAAAATTATGATCACCTAGAGTGGAATTCTCCTACACCATGTGTTTAATTGAGGTGCAAACTCCCAAGTGTCTCAACCACAAACTACTATGCAATACACTATCCTAAGTAAGCTTAAGTAAGTGTAATTAGTAAATATTTAATTACACAAACAATAACCCCTTTTTTAAATGGCAACTAAAGTTCTACAACATCTAACCTTGCAAAGGTCCATTAGTTGAAGTTTAACCTCATTTTAGTACCATTCAAGCCTTCATTACTGAGTCTAAAGTTTGGATAGCCAAAATTTATACCAAAAATGTGCAATAACTACACTAATAAATATGATATGAAAATGAAACTTATATGGAAGGCTAATATCTCTAAGATTAATCTCCACATATGAGATTAGAACAATCTAAACACATAAGACCAACTTACTAAAATTAACAAGCTTTCACAAATAACAACTTTACATAGGAATAGCCCTTGTTGAAAACACAAAAAATGGCAATAGAATACTTTTGTGTGATACAAGATTTCCCTTGCACCTAGGATTCTCCTACATCAAACACCCAAGGTAATTTGAGAAGTGATCATGTCACATCTTATGTAGCCTGAGGAAAACCAAGATGCTCAACCTCCTACCTCATTAGCCATGACTAATCCTCCATTGGACTCCCTTTCAATTTATTAGATACTCTTCATATTCCATGTTCCTTGTGCTTCTTACAACACAAGTGTCCAATATCTTCCCAATCTTCTTTGTAGCTCAAGTAGTTGTTAAGTAGTTGCTAAAATACTCCACTGCACATCTACAACATCATCTCTATCACTTCCTTCATAATACTTTGTGATATCTTAAATGCTAAACTTTGGTGAAATATTTAGTTAAACAAGTAACTCTACTTTATAAGAATTTCTAAAATCATTCCTTTTTAGTATCTTACATGGTCCAAACTTCTTCATTTTCAGCTTATTATATGTACCCACTAGAAATCTCTCCTTCCTCAAATGAACCATGGTGTCATCTCTAATCTAAAATCCCTTATTCCTCCTTTTCTCATCTTCAATAGAATTATATTGTGTATTCATCCTTGTAATTTTCTTCCTCACTTCCTCATGGATGTTCTCCATGACTTTTGCAAAATCATCTGCTTTAATGCTACTTATCTCTTCTTTATCTGATTTCCTCAATTTAGAAGAAATTCTGGGGCTACTGCCACATACAATCTAAAATGGAAATTTACTAGTACTTCTATTGATAGAATTATTGTATAAAAATTCTTACTATGGTAAAATCATATCCCATCCTTTTGGCTTATCTCCAACCAAACATCTCAACAATTTCCCCAAACTCTAATTCACTGCCTATGTTTGTCCATCAATTTTTGGGTGATGTGACCAATTGAACTTCAAATTTATCTTTAATTTATTCCATAATGTACATCATAAATACCTAGCAAACTTTGTATCTTGATCTAAAACTATATTCTTTGGTAGACCGTGCAGTCTCACCACTTCAGTAAAAAACAACTCTACCACATTAACAACATCACTAGTATTCTTGCAAGGAATAAAATGAGCCATTCTTGAAAACCTATCAACCACCACAAAATAAGAATCATACTCTCACTAATCTCTTGGTAAAAGAAGAGTAAAATCAATGATAACATTCTTCCATGGCTTCTCTGGTAGAAGTAATGACTGATACTATTGGAAATATTCTTAACAAAGCTAAGTTACTAAGAGGGGAGGGGTGAATCAGTAATTTCTAAAACTTATACTATTTTAACTCTTAATCCAATAGTCTAGTTAGCATTTAATCCTTCACATATAATCTGATCTAATTGTATGCATAAGAAACTAAAAACATGAAAGAATTTATAACACTTTGACACAAAGATTTAGTGACCCAAAAACCTTCCAAATAGAAAGTAAAACTGGGGTGGGGATGATATCCACAAGCTTTAGTACTATAGTATAAATTTGGCATGTTAAGGCTATTAGTGAACAGATTGTCCTCCAAGAAAATACAAGTAAATATAACCCTAAATGCCCAAGTGAGAAAACTAATCAGCACCAACAGTTGGATAGGTTATCATTGGATTGATAACCTTCCTTTGAATTTTATTGGGTACAACTCCCCATGTAAGATATATAATGAATTAATTATGGATGCTTTTAACTAGAAAGCATGAAAGGATTACAAGCATCTATTCGTAAACATAGAGTAGATGTGAAAGCCTAATAGTTGAAAAGGAAAGAAAGGAAAAGAGTAGCAGATGACACAAGGTTCATTTTTTGTATGCTACATTACATAATGAAAATGAAAACATATCTTCCATCCTCTTGAGAAAATTAAAAATTAGATCTTTTAATGATATTTTGAAATGATAGTGTAACAAGAAAATAGTGACATTAGAATGTATTTTAGAGAAAACTAAAAATGATGCAAAGATCATGATTAGTGGAAGGAAAATACATCATAATAAAAGTTCTAATGTGATTAATTTGTAGTCTCCCTTCCCTAAATGTAAAACACCACAAAGACTCTTTTACACATTTACAACCAAAAACCACTATCTGAAGAAAAATTGAAACTATTTTCAAAATTACATTAACAATCAAAATCTTATTCCTATTTCTAACACATAGTTCAGAAAAATAAAATCAGCCCATGCTCTACCTCTCACAATCTCTTAAGAAAATCAAATAATCTGGAAAAAAATTCCCTCCCTACTATAGCACATAGTCTGTAGTCCAAAAGAAAGAAAAGAATTGAACCCCTTCTCTCAGTTTATGTGGCCTATTTAACCTCTTTGGGTCTCTTCACTTTTTAGTTATCAAAACTATTTCTTTGATATTCCCCCAAGACTCTTTAAATCCCACCTTATAAATACCTTTTCTAAATCCACTATACATGTCTTTGGCTATAGATTGTTTTAATAAGACACTTTGAGGAAGCTGAATGATTTTCTTTCCTACTTTCTATGAATTGATGAAAATATTCAATAAAAAATAATTTTGAGTCAATTGCTTGGGGACAAGTGTGGATGTTTACTACTTGACAACTATAGTAACCCTCATCACTATGGATCCTTTTTATAGTGGTGATGGTCCTTGACCTGTGAATATCAAGAAATCTACATATATTAACTTTGTATTCATCATTGAATTTGGCCACACCTATGTCTTTCTCATAAAAAGCCAACCATGAGTAGATAGGGGAATAAAAGTGTTCCATAATAACAACTTCTTCAAATCGCCATGGGTCCCATTATTTTCACTTGATAGGTTAATGTATATTGACTCTTTATATTCTTGTGGATTTTCTAGATGATTCTACAACCATTCCTCAATTCTTACTTTTAATTATATAACCTCCCTTATTTGTGACCCGTAGGATCTCTTAACACAATGTTTTGTTGGGCCTATATTGTATTCATAAAGATAATATAATGTAGAGACTTTATGAAATCAAACGTGGGTGCATGTTGGGACAAGTGGCTTTTAATCTTCCCTTGATTAAGCATACCTTTTATATGGTTTTGTTTATTAACAAGCTCTAGCTTCACACTCCTTTTTAAACTGAAGTATATTTCAAAATAAACCCCCTTTATAAATATTAGGGCATGGCCATATAAGGGTGAGTGTCTTCAAATTTAGTTTCTTTGTAGATATGAAAAAGTGGTGGCATTTCAAGAACATTTCAAAGAGCATGTATACGATCAGTCTAATTGGTATGACTCCCTTTTCTCAAATCTTCACACTGATATATGAAAACCATTGTTATGTGCCCAAGTACTACCACTTGGAACTTGGGGTGTATGATGTCGCAGGTAATGTTATTCATATATTAATATCTATTTCATGCCAACACAGGGGTGACATTTATGGTAGTCATATATCTAGATCAAATATGAATGATTTTCAATGATTATTCATTAGAGAATACTATTTGTTTAATGATGACTAAATCTTTAAAGAGGACCTGATAGTATTTTCTGTTGTTGTTTCTTATTATGTTTGGGCTATGCATATTTCCTTTGGGTGTGAGTGCAATCATGCTTCAAGACATCCATCACATTATTCTTCAATAAGGTTGAACATAGCTACAGGCTCTTCTCATAAGCACACCACCATTGACTTGTTACCATCTCTCTTTGCAATTCTCACATCCGATAGTAAATATAAGCCAGATGAGTTAATCAACACTACAAACCTTGGGTGTCCATATCACAGCTGAGCCCTTGATTATTTTCCAATGCATGCAAGTTGATATTCTCCATCAAATTGCCAGTCAATGTTCTTTTTGTATTCATGGGAATCTATAACTACCATCTATCATTGTGCCCATACATCTTCTTCGTTTCATAACTTAGAAATTCGTACTACAATCAATCAAATAGGGGTGTATTTACACATTTGAATCCTGACCATGTATTCTCAAGTTTTGATTTCTCCCATGAGAATTTGCAATATAATCAAACTATTCCTTCAAATCAAATTCTAGTTGAACCTCGTGATTTGAATGTGATCGACTTCAAGAAATTTGATGCAAGAAGATGGAATTTTGCATCTGATAATTAGTTTGATAATTGATCCTTTGTTTGTGGATGCCACCATATAAATTACATTCTCAAGATATCATTTAAAAACTTCCTCCTTTGTCACCTTTACACTTGAACATGAGAACATAGATATTTACTCAAACATCAACTGCATAAAGTTTGGCTTCTTAGATTATGCTTTAGTGACTTCTATATTTATTTTAGATAGACCTATTAGTTTTATAATCAAATTACTTTTTTTGAAACCATGGGAATATCCTTTGGAATGTGATCCTTATCAAATGAACATTTTCTTTTAATTGGAATTTTTTGACTTCACATACCCGTGGCCCTTCGTGGAAAACTATCAAGAGGATGTTTTAAAGATCTTAGTACTGCATAAAATATTTCCCTCCCGTGTTTGGAGAAGATAGTTGAGTTAAACCCCTTCTTTTATTCTTTCATCTAGGGCACACATGGTAGCACCTTGTAGAGATTTGGATCATTGAAACCCAAAATCATTGAAATGTTACCTGAGAATTTTGAGAGAAAATTACTAGGTTGCCCTCATAATGGATCTTTGTCAAACACCATGAACTATGTTGAACCACTTTGAATTATTGAAATGTATATATGAACCTCTCAAAATGAACCATTGAACTCAAATTATCAACTAAAATTGAATTCTAGTTTTTAATCTAATCATAGATTATAAACTCTCTAAGTCAATAAATCTACACTCTGAGCAACAAATTCTAAAATTTTCTTGAATTAAATTGCAAGGTACCCACATGAGCTATTGAACTATTTTGAACCACTTTGAACACTTCAAACTTCAGTTTGAAGTGGTTCAAAACTCTATCTTAAAAGTTTTATAATCATGTCCATATCAGGTACTAACATGGGCTCTAACTGAGGGATTTTTTTTGATGAAAAAATAGAGAACTCCAGCAATCTCTAGCAAAAGATAAGTGCCTTATGCATTGGGAAAATAGAGTCACCAAGAAAACTGGGAGCTACTTGTAGAGAGGGTAGAGGGGAGCAAGGTGAAACAAACTAACCAACATACCTAAACTACCAGCAAGTACAAAGCTTGCACATTATTCAAACTACCACTACGCACAACAAAAACTTATTTACAAAAATAGGCTAGTAGCTCATACCTCTAGGAATGCATTCATCCACTCATGGAAACCCATTTATTGGTTCAGAGAAATACATGCCTATGTAGAAGAGTGACTGACATGTTGGGTGCACCAGCATCAGTAGACATCTTGTTACAACTACAAAGATGGATTCAACAACCATGTGTTGTAGGAACTCTTGCTCCTTGGGAATACCAACTTCATCATAAAAATGGCATGTCTCCCATTCAACTTGTGTTTGCTACAACATAATAGGAATAAAATGTTGTACAATAGTTTGCAATTTTGCTTCATCAAAATTCATGGATGTTTTAACTTGTGAAGTTTTTTTACCATTAATGCTTGTCAACAAAATCAAAGATTGCATGGTTTGACCCATTATATTCTCTGATAGATCTCCTTGCTTCATCACTACTTTAGATTGCAAGCATCCCTCCAACTGTGATATATATTTGAATGAAAATGATTCAGGGAGAGGAATGTCATACACCTCTTTTCTATTTGTCAGTTTTTGTTCTTGTTGATACACCGTATCATGCTGATAAAAATCAATAACAAAGAGGGTATTAGAAACTTTAGAAGTATAGCCTTGACATTCTAGAGAAAGAGTAGCCATTGATAACCCTTCATTTGACTCATGCAACAAGTCCTTCACTTGCAACTGGTACATTCAAGCTGGTCATTATTTTTTTTGATTGAGCAACACACTCCTCATTACTTTCAATATGCAAGCAGAAAAATCTTGTCATCTTTAAAGTATTATCATCAGCCAATAAGGGTTCTTGGAAATCTTCATCACTAAAAATAGTTAGATTCTAAAATAAAAAAACATTGTGAATAGATTTGGTTTCTTCTAGAACATGCTTCTTCTTTGTAGCTTCCTCATCAATGCAGTGTTGCTGTCCACAAAGGTATTCTTTCATTGGTGGAGTCCTAATAGATTTCATAGCACTAAGAATCAAGCAATCATCCAACCTGATTGCTTCCTTTTGCACATCTACCAAGTTTTGCACTCCAAGGCATTTTAACCAAAACTTGACTTCAACATCCATAGCAGAAATAAAAAAGAATAACTAATTGCTTTCATTAGGTTGGTGGGATACAGGGATTTTAGCAACACTTTGGTTAAATTTATCAATAAACTCCCTTATAGATTCATCTTCTTCCATTTGAATTTGAAAACAATTTACCAACAATTGAAAGGAATCAATTGTGGGTTGAAATCTCTCAAGGACTCTCTCCTTAAGATCATCCCAAGTTGTGATACATCCATCTTGTAGATTCTAAAACCATTCCATGGATTTTCCCACAAGGCTTTGAACAGATAGTCTGATGAGCACATCTTCTTCCTACACACCAAGAATCTTGCATGTGACTGTAATTGCTTTGATGTGGTCATCTAGATCTTGTGTTTTATCTCCAAGAAACTTGGGAAGGTATTCCCATGATATTTTTGGTAAGGTGAATACCAGGCTAGGGAAAATGGTTTGATTTGAGCCCCCCATGACTGAGTTGCAACCGTAGCCATAATATAGACTAAAACTCCAAAATCAAGATTCAATAGGTTTGTAACGTAGAGTCACCAATCTCTTGCACACAAAGATAACCATAGAACTAAGGAAACAAATATTAGGCAATGATCTTCATTTTCATCCCCAAAAAAGTCACCAAAATTTTTTTAGTGAATAGATTGTCCTCCAAGAAAATATGTGCAAATATAACCCTAAATGCCCAAGTGAAAAGACTAATCAGCACTAACAATTGGACAGGTTATCATTGGATTGATAACCTTCCTCTAAATTTTATCAGGTATAGCTCCTTGTGTAAGATATACAATGAATTAATTATGGATGGTTTTAACCAAAAAGCATGAAAAGATTACGAGCATCTATCCATAAACACATAGTAGATGCAAAAGCCTAATAGCTGAAACGGAAAGAAAAGAAAAGAGCAACAGATGACACAAGCTTCATTTGCTATATGTTGCATTACATAATGAAAATGAAAACATATCTTCCATCCTCTTGAGAGAATTAAAAATCAAAGCTTTTAAAGATATTTTGAAATGATAGTGTAACCAGAAAATAGTGACATCAAAATGTATTTTAGAGAAAATTGAAAATGATGCAAAGATCATGATCAGTGGAAGGAAAATACATCATAATCAAAGTTTTAATATGATTAACCTCCATTCTCCCTTCCCTTAATGTAAAAGACCACAAAGACACTTTTGCACATTTACAACCAAAAACCACTATCTAAAGAAAAATTGAAACTCTTTTCAAAATTACATTAGCAATCAAAATCTTATTCCTATTTCTAACACAGTTCAAAAAAAGAAAATCAGCTCATGCTCTACCTCTCACAATCTCTCAAGAAAATGAAATAATCTGGAAAATTTTCCCTCCCTATTGTAGCACACAGTCTACAGCCTGGAAAAAAGAAAAGAATTGAACCCCTTCTCTCAGTTTTCGTGGTCTATTTAACCTCTTTGGGTCTCTTCACTTTTTAGTTATCAAAAATATTTCTTTGATATTCTCCCAAGACTCTTTAAATCCCACCTTATAAATACCTTTTCTAAATCCACTATACATGTCTTTGGCTATAGATTGTTTTAATAAAACACTTTGAGGAAGCTGGATGATTTTCCTTCCCACTTTTTATGAATTGATGAAAATATTCAATAAAGAATAATTTTGAGTCAATTGCTTGGGGACAAGTGTGGATGTTTACTACTTGACAATGGTAGTAACCCTCATCATTGTGGGTCCCTTTTATAGTTGTGGTGATCCCTGACCTGTGAATATCAAGAAATCTACATATATTAACTTTGTATTCATCATTGAATTTGACCACACCCATGTCTTTCTCATCAAAAGCTAGCCATGAGTAGATAGGGGAATAGAAGTGTTTTGTAATAACAACTTCTTAAAATTGCCACAGGTCCCATTGATTTCACTTGATAGGTTAATGTATATCGACTCTTTATATTCCCAGGGATTTTTTGGATGATTTTGCTACCATTCCTCTATTCTTACTTTTAATTATATAACCTTCCTTATTCATGACCTGTAGGATCTCTTAACACAATTTTTTTTTGGGCCTATACTATATTCATAAAGATAATATAATGCAGAAGCTTTATGAAATCAAATGTGGGTACATGTAAGGAAAAGTGGCTTTTAATCTTCCCTTGATTAAGCATACCTTTTATATGGTTTTGTTTATTAACAAGATTTGGCTTCGCACTCCTTTTTAAAGTGAAGTATATTTCAAAATAAACCACCTTTATAAATATTAGGGTGTGGCCATAAAAGGGTGAGTGTCTTTGAATTTAGTGTCTCTATAGATATGAAAAAGTGGTGAAATTTTGGAACATTTCAAAGAGCATGTCTATAGCCAAACTAACTAGTATGACTCCCTTTTCTCAAATCTTCACACTGATATATGAAAACTACTGCTATGTGCCTGAGTACTACCACTTGGAACATGGGGTGTATGATGCCGCGGGTAATGTTATTCATATGTTAATCTCTATTTCACACCATCACAAGGGCAACATTTATGGGATTCATATATCTAGATCAAATATGAATGATTTTCAATGATTATTCATTAGAGAATACTATTTTTTTAATGATGATTGAATCTTTAAAGAGGACCTGATAACATTTTATGTTGTTGTTTCTTATTATGTTCAGGCTATGCATATTTCCTTTGGGTGTGAATTTAGTTGTGCTTCAAGACATCCAACACATTATTCTTCAATAAGGTTGAACGTAGGTGTAGGCTCTTCATGTAAGCACACCACCACTAAATTGTTACCATCTCTCTCTGCAATTCTTACATTCGATAGTAAATATAAGCTAGATGAGTTAATCAACACTGCAAACCTTGGGTGTTCACATTGTAGTGAGCCCTTGATTATTTTCCAATGTATGCAAGTTGATATTCTCCATCGAATTGCTAGTCAAAGTTATTTTTGTGTTCATGGAAATCTGTAACTACCCTCTATCATTGTGCCCATACATCTTCTTCATTTCAAAACTTAGAAATTCACACTATGATCAGTCAAATAGGGGCATATTTCCACATTTGAATCTTGACCATGTATTCTCAAGTTTTGAATGCTCCCATGAGAATTTGCAATCTAATCAAACTATTCCTTCAAATTAGATTTCAGTTGAACCTCATGACTTGAATGTGACGGGCTTCAAGAAATTTGACTCAAGAAGATGGAATTTTGCATCTGAGATTTAGTCTGATAATTGATCCTCTGTCTGTGGATGCCACCATATAAATTACATGCTCAAGATGTAATTTGAAAACTTCCTCCTTTTTCACCTTTACACTTGAAGATGAGAACATAGATATTTACTCAAACATCAGCTACATGAAGTTTGGCTTCTTAGATTATGCTTTAGTGACTTCTATATGTATTTTAAACAGACCCATGAGGGTTATAATCAAATTACTTTTTTTGAAACCATGGGAATATCCTTTGGAATGTGATCCTTATCAAATGAACATTTTCTTTTAATTGGAATGTCATGACTTCACATACTCGTGGCCCTTCATGGACAACTGTCAAGAGGATGTTTTAAAGATCTCAATACTACATAAAATATTTCCCTCCCTTTTTTGGAGAAGATAGCTGAGTTAAACCTCTTCTTTTTATTCTTTCATCTGGGGCACACATGGCAACACCTTGCAGAGATTTGGATCATTGAAATGTTGCCTAAGAATTTTGAGAGAAAATTACCAGGTTTTCCTCATAACTGATCTTTATCAAACACCGTGAACTATGTTGAACCACTTTGAATTACTAAAATGTATATATGAACCTCTCAAAATGAACCACTGAACTCAAATTATCAACTGAGATTGAATTCTAGTTTTTAATCTAATCATAGATTATAAACTCTCTAAGTCAATGAATTTACATTCTGAGCGAATTCTAAACTTTACTTGAATTAAATATGCAAGGTACCTACATGAGCTATTGAACTATTTTGAACCACTTTGAACTACTTCAAACTTTAGTTCGAAGTGGTTCAAAACTTTGTGTTAAAATTTTTAAAATCCTATCCATATCAGTTACTAACAAAGACTACATTGATCATTTCTTATGGTCTACCCTATTAGGAGCAATAAGGGCTGCTAGGTCGACCTTGTTAAAGGATTTACAAACATACAATGAAGTATGCACTTGGTAAAGAGATTTACAAAAGACTGATAGGTCTACCTTGTTAATGGATTTGACTAAAACACCTATTAGGATGAAATAGTAGCTGATATTTGATCTGCAACTTGGTTTTTTGAATGAGATTCCTTTGAGTGTACAAATCACCTTGTTGTGATTGATGAATCTTTGCTACTCCTTATACTACTATAGCCTTTGTAGTTTGTACTTTCTACTCTTCTCTTAATATTACATTACATATGCATCATTACTACTCACATTGGATGTGATACAATACACTACATATATACCAATCCAATTATACAAATTACAAAGTTGGCCACTATACAAGTTTACACAAATATTACAAAATCAGCTCAAGTGTAGACACTTGGGCTTTGATGTCTAACCCGATGAAGTTTTGATACTTGGCATTTACTGTCAATGCTCAACATCATCATGCAATTAGTTGACTTAGAAGCTCAGTCCATACTAATCACTTTCAAGTAGTCTTGAACTCAGTCTACATTGGTAACTTGGTAGACATTTTGAAACTCATCATATAAACTGAATCACTTGTTTACCTCTGCATAGCTCGATAAACACTATCATATCAAGCTTAATATAAATTGAGTCACTTGGTTAACATTGAGTAGCTTGGTTAACATTGAACTTGAATCACATAAATTGTGAACTTGATAAGCACTGCATAGCTCATTTTGCACTGGTAAACTTTGCATACACTAAGATGCTCAGTTTACACTTCTAATCTTCATTATAATTATAAGTGCTCGGTAAACACTAGAATTTGTCCAAAGGGCTCAGTAGCAATTGTAGAACTCGAAAACAACTGAAATGCTTGGAAAACATTATTAACTATACAATAAGCTTGATAGATACTTATAATTTGAATAAGTGTATGTCACTAATAACAAACTTGACTGATATTTCAAAAATCTCCCCATTTGGCATTAGTGACAAAAACACTTATCAGCCAAAATTGAATTCAAAAAGTTTCCTAAATACCTTTATCCATCACCTAGTGATTCTTAGCTTGGTAGAGTATACTATTTGTGAGATTTTTCAAAATTGGTTTTGTAAGATATATATTTTTACATGGTAAGGTTCTTATATAGTATACTATACATCTAAATATATTTCCTTGCTATATACAATGTATATTTTTGTACACGTCTATCTCCCCCATTTTCTTTACAACTTATGTATCAATTCTACAATGTATTTTCTCCTCCATAGCTTATTATTTCCATATCCTCTATGTATCTTCTTATTCATAGTATATAGTCCCCCTTTTTAACATTATTGTCAAATATTTATTCTATATATTTACATGGGTCAGTGCAAGAAGTTGGGTCTCACTTTTGGCCAAAAAGTGGAAGTGTTTTGCCTATTTTTGAAATTTCTTGTCAATTGATGTCAAAATTTGATGCATTTAGAAATTGAATATTAAAAAGCTTCAAAAGTTAAAATTTTAGTTTTTCGAATCTACTTTTTGAATATGTAATTTATTTGTGTACCCATATCATAGATTTTTTTTTTGGTATAGATCTTTAAAAACCACTTTTTCAAAATGCATGTTTCAAGACCATACTACACTCATGTACAGACACCATAGATTGACACAAATAAATAATTTTTCATAAATTCTTTTATAGGGAGTTACCTAATAGACCTAAGATTGATGACAATATCATCCTTAATTTTTTATTGAATAATTTTATTTTTATTAATTATTAATTGGCTATAAAGAAAAAATTTTTAACCTCTCATGTATGGACACCATAATTTGATCAAAATTTCACTTTTTTCAAAAAAAAAAAAAATTAACCTCAAAAGAATTGTATGTAGATTGATGACCTATAAATTAATTTAAGAAAAAATATAAAATAAATAATTTATTAATCTATTTAGTGAACTTCACTTTTTTCATTTAGGTACCACCATTCATTAAAAAATAATGCAAAAATAGTAAATAAAATCATAGCACTATAAAATTTATAATTCTGAAATCAAGACGGTGAGAACTCTAATGGGTTTTTGTTTCATAAAAAAATTTGATTGGGAAGACCCTTTAAAAATTATGGCAAGGCATGAATTTGTCAGTTTAATGCCTTAGCCAAATCTTGAGGGGTCAAGGCATAGGCTTGGTCTTACCAAGCCTATCCCAAACTAAAATTCGAGGTAGGAGAAAAAAATCTTGCCCAATGTTCTAAGAAATGGGCACCCATTATTTAAATTCAAAAAATGGGTACCCGTTTTGAAAATGTCAAATCGGTGCATAAAATTCTTCCCCCCCCCCCCACCCCCCCATTTTTTTTCTGAATTTTTAGAAATAGGTACCCATTTTTTAGAAGTAAAAAATAGGTACCCATTTCTAAAAAATACAAATGTTTTATGTTTTCAAAAATGGGCCCATTTTTTAAATTTTGGATTGGGCACTTGAATTGAAAACGGGTACTCATTTTTTTAAAATTGGTACACATTTCTAGAAGAGCACAATCACAATCTACGGACTTCTATAGAATTGTGACCCAACTTTGTGCTCTTACCCACATATTAATGATAAAATTAGACAAAAAGTCTAAATGTACCTTGATCATTATGGCCAATGTTTTGTCCCAACTATCCTACAAGACCTTATGTGTGTGTAGTGCAATCTACACTTTTGCTGACAACTCAATCATGTGGTCTATTATGGAGAAGTTGTTGTCATGGATGAGGGTTTTGGAATGTACAATATGCTTTTGTAGTACATCCATGTTGGGAAGAATCACATTCTAAATATCTACTAAGGTAGATTTGATTTTGGCCTCTTCCTTAAGCAATTCTGCTTGTAACTTAGTCAAAATTTTAATCTTATTGAAATGTACAAAGTTTGAACTAGGGTCAAGCTATAGCTACTAAGCACTTTCCTTGAGGTCTTCATCTATCTTAGACAATTTGTCCTTTATTTCCTTAGTAAAATTTGAAACATCACACAATTTTCCAAAAAGTATTGATACATTTGTACGTGCAGTTTCTAGGGAACCGAAAATGGTGGAGAGTTATACTTGATAAATTGCAATTTTTTGAGCAATCTGCTCTAACACTTTATTCTCAAACTTCTTTTCTACCTTCTATAGTAACTTATCTTTTCCATTTATATCTTCATTGAACTTTTGAACTGCCACTGCTAGTTGATATAAAATTGGCTATGAAGAATCAACCTCTATACGTGCTACCTCTACCAAAATATTCTTGGCATACTCAATGATTTTGAATTCCTTATCTCTTTCTTCTCTAAGCCTCTACTTCTTGGCTTTATTTTGGAGGAGTTTACCAAATGTCTACATTTGGTCGAGTGAGCTTGGAAATGTCCCAATTTAGGATTATAATTTCCTCATCTAGGTCTATTTCTTCCTCCATCTACTTTCCTTTGCCCAAAAATTTTGTGTTCAATTGGGCCTTGGTCTCAATTGTCCTTGAACTTATTACTTTTGTACTTAGAATAGAAACAATAGTAGACATACTAGGACTAGTTGTAAAACCTGATACTGCACTTATTGTAGAAATACCTAAAGTAATACCTATAGTAGCCAAAATTGATGAATTCAAAATTGATGTGTCCAAGATTAATGTTTCCAACATGGTAGAAGAGAGAAGAGTCTACAACTCAATAGATTAAGTGGAGGTCACTTCATTCAATGATGTACTTACCTAAGTTGGTGCAAAATTGATTGGCTAGTTGTGCTTAGAGTGTTGGTCACAATCAATCCTGTAGAGGTTGTCTCCATGCTTGATGTGGTCAATACCTTTCTTGGAGAATGAGGAAGTGAGGCTATAACCATTGTAGCAATCTTGACTGGGTCAATTTCCTCATCATCTTTCTTTTCTTCCTTGGTAGTCTCTTACTCTTGTTCCTCTTCATCATCAATGTTGTCAAAATGAGTAACTTCTTCAACATTTTCCTCTTCATCTTTCTCCTCTTTATCATCATCATCATCATCATCATCTTTTACTTCAACAGCAAAATCACTTGGTTTATGAAGAAGATATATATTCTTCCATGTATGTGTTGCATTCCTTACAACATGCTCAATATCTTTTATCAAAACTAGACAAGTATTAAACTTTAGAGTTAATTTCTCCTCATTTTTTCTTTAGAGATTCCTTAATCTCCTTTTCTGTTAGGCTTGAAATAAGCTACTTTTTGGTTTTCCCATAGATATCTTTTATATTTTGCATGGAAAATTCCCATCTTGGCTTAATCTTATCCAACAAAATATTAGGGAGATGAGAAGTAAGTTAGTCTGGTGGGTATTTCCACTTACCCATTTTGTTCATCACCAAGTCTTCAATATGCTTCTTTTCTTCCTTAGTCCTAGTTTCATGTTTTAATGCTTTAAAAAAAATTATACCTGCTCCTTCATGTAGTTCTTTTAGTCTATCTTGGAAGGTGGGTGGAGATTTCCTGAATGTTATATCTCCTGATTCCTTATCATTTTCTTTCTTGAATATTTTCTTGTAAATATAATAGTGGATGTCTTGGCAGGCTTGGTGATAATCACCTTGCCCTTCTTCTTTAATGGTTCTTCTTCCTCAGATTCTTCTTCATCCTCTACTTCCTCATCTTCACCTTTTCCTTTGGTCAACAAAAGGGTGGAGATGGTTTTCAATTTAGAAATTGTTTTCTTTCCTTTTTTACCACCTGAGGGAGCTTGATTTCCAGTTCTATCCTAGCTTTTGCTTCCTCATAAGTACCAAAATATGCAGCCTTGGGATCAACTAGTTCATTTACAAGTGCCTCAATTATTTCCTTAGTTTCATCAATATTAACCTCATATCCAATAGGTTTCACCCATGATATTCTAGGCCTGACTACCTAAATGTATACCTTATCACTATCTACCACAAAACATACATCATCTTTGTAATCTTCCACTAGTTTCTTTGGAATCCTGAATCTATTCTTCATTTTCTCTCTAAATGCATCAAAATAGTTATCCATGATACATTATAGTTCTCTCCCATTTCAGCAATATACTCCTTAATTTGGTAAAGAACTGGCACATCTTTTCTCCATACAACTTATCCTTTTGAAGGGAAAAATTTTTGAACATAAAAGAATAAACAAGTCAATAAGAACCAAAATTACAAGGGCTATTCTTTAATGTCTAGATTCTTTCCATGTTCTTGTTGAACTATTTCAATAGAAGCTTAGCAAGGTCAAGTGAAAGATTATTCTTGATCACCTTGTAAGCAAGGTCAACTACTTCACAAGGCACATTGTTCAACCAGCTAGAGCTATAGATCTTATGTGATATGAATGCCAAATTTTAGTTCTATATCAATCACACTACTTACCTTCATTCCTCTATCATCCCATTCTGCTAGGGTTTTCTTCTCAAGTTTAGACTGACCTAAGTTTTTGGTCATTTTAACCTTAGCAAACATTGGGAGACCAGTGATTCTATGGATCATCTTCTTTATGACTAAAATTGGCTACTCCAACCATAACTAACCATTGTGCACCCGACTAAGAATATACCTAATCTATTTTACTTTAAATTCATGCAGTATGTAAGGAATGTGTTTCAACCCTTTTGTCTCCAGGTGTTGATGCTCTAGTTTGAAGACACCATTAACACACAACTTTCCTAGGGCTTCATCCATTTCCAAAGTGCCAATATCCTAAATTGTGCATTTAAAGTGAGAATGAATATCATTTATCAATAGTACCTTTAGAGGGATTTGAGACTGCACTCCACTCAGATCTATGGTTTTGGCAATTACAGAGGTGATTTTGAAGTCTAGAGCTTTCCATTCACCATAAGCTAGCATGTTAGAACCTCACTTTTCCTTGCTACTATTGGATGTCATCTTCACTCTATAGATTTTGAGAGAACTCAAATATTTTCATAATAATTCCCTCAAATCACTTGGAAGCTCTAAAGATCACACTACGCAATAGCTCTCAAAAATTCATAGTGAAAATGACTTTGATTCCATTCCTTTTTATCAAATTTTTCCATAAATGCTCAGTATGGATGGTAGATCAAGTTAACAAACTATCATCCACTTCTTTGTATTGATTACTTAGCGAATTCCTCCATCATTTGGTAGCCATATGAAACTTTAGTTACTCTCGACCTCACTTGGTAGAGTTTGTGACCCAACCTCACTCAGTAAAGAAGGTAACTTGGTAGTGACTAGTACCCTTTTCACTTGGTGATCCCTATGTATCTTGAATATAGATATAGATCTTTTGTCCTTTCAATTTGGGACTGATTTGAATATCTTATTTGGTAACCTAGTCCTAGTTCTCCCTTTGAGAACTTAAGTAGAGATTGTGGAGTCACCAATTTCTTGAGTGACTTGTTCATCATTGCTTGGACTTTCATCCTCGATAGACTTTGGAACCCATTGTTGTCTCATCTATTTTCAGATGTTATCAACTTTGTCCTTTTTTTCATCTTTAATTCTACCAGTATTCATGTAGTTCTTGGCAAGATGACCAAGTTTTGTACAATTGAAACATCTTTTAATAGTATCTCTTTTTCTCAAATTATGCATTACACAATTCATTCCAATGTGTCCAAATTCTCCACAATAATGAAATTTGCACCAAGTGTTGTAGTCCCAACCAAATATGGCTTTCACAAATTTTTCTACTAGATTTAATATATTGGTTTTGCATTCTGATGATTTGTGCCCATGCTTCTTGCATTTGTGACATTTGTCTTCAAATCTTGGTTTTTCTTTGCATTCATTAGCCCTGTCACCATGCTAATTGCAATTGTAGCACTTTCCACTTAATTTTACTTTTCCATTGCTCTAACATTTGTTTGAAGTATGACCTATCTTATCACAGTGATTGCAAATAGATCTTTGATTCTTTTGAGCTCCTTGCTTGGATGATTCTTCTTCTTATATATATCCAATTCTTGTTTTTCCTTTTTGTCTATAGATATCTTGCTCATTCAATTGATTCATGTTTACTTTGGATTTCATCATTTTTTCATTGATTTTCCTTTTAAACTTTAGATCATTTCACAATATTTTATTTTCATATCTTAGGCTCATGATTTCTTCATTTGCATTGGAGAGCTGATCAATGAAGTTTTCTTGCTAAAGGTGTTGATGTTGGATTCCATTGTTCTTTCCTTCTATCTCTTCTCTTATCTTTTTTTTCTCTTCCATGACTTCACATAGCCTTACTGACTAAATTTCTTTTCTTTTCTTAGTTTTCTTATTTCTCCTTATAGGAAACTATTATTTTCTAGAAGCTCTTTGATTGCTTCATTTGCTTCATCTAGATTGCTTGAATGAAAGTCTTCAAAATGTAGAGATGATCATTCATTTTAATTGCAAGCTCTTTTCTTCTTTTCATGGATTGAGAGAGTTTCTCCTTTTCTCTCTTAAGTTGGGGAATAGCCATTTCCAAATCTATCTTCTCATTGTCAATAGCTTTGTCAAGTTTGAATATCTCCATGGCCTTAATCTTTTTCTCAGGCTATTAAACTTTCTCCTAAGAACCATAATTCTCTAATAACAATTGTTGAAAATTTTCTTAGAAAATCTAAGTTACTAAGAGGGGAGGAGTGAATCAGTAACTTCTAAAACTTCTACTATTTTAACTCTTAATCCAATAGTCTAGTTAGCATTTAATCTTTCACATATAATCTGATCTAATTGTATGCATAAGAAACTAAAAACTTGAAAGCATTCATAACACTTTGACACAAAGATTTGGTGACCTAGAAACCTTCCAAATAGAAAGTAAAATTGGGGTGTGGATGATACCCACAACTTTTAGTACTGCAGTATAAATTTGGCCTATTAAAGCTTACATTGATCACTTCTGATGATCTTCCCTGTTAGGAGCAATAATGACTGCTAGGTCCACCTTGTGAAAGGATGTACAAACATATAATGAAGTATGCACTTAGTAAAAATATTTACAAAAGACTATTAGGTCTACCTTGTTAAAGGATTTGACTGATACACCTATTAAGATGAAATAGTAGTTGATCTCTGATCTACAACTTGGTTTATTGAATGAGATTCCTTTAAGTGTACAAATCACCTTGCTACAATAGATGAATCTTTGTTGCTCCTTATAATATTGTAGCCTTTTTAATTTACACTTTTTGGTCTTCTCTTAAGATTAAATTACATATGCATTGTTACTACTCACATTGAATGTGATACAATACACTACATATATACCAATCCAATTATACAAATTACAAAGTCAGCCACTATAAAAGTTTACATAAATATTACAAAGTTAGCTCAAGTATAGACACTCAGGCTCTGAAGACTAACTCGATGAAGTTTTGATACTTTGCATCCATTTTTAATGCTCGACATCATCATGCACTAGGTAGACATAGAAGCTTGGTCCATACGGATCACTTTAAAGTAGTCTTGAACTTGGTCTATACTAGTGACTCAGTAGATACTATGAAACTCATCATATAAACTAAATCACTTGTTTACCTCTACATAGCTTGGTAAGTACTATCACCTCCAGCTCGGTATAAATTGAGTCACTTGGTTAACACTAAGTAGCTCAGTTAACACTGGACTTGCATCACATAAACTATGAACTTGGTAAGCACTGCATAGCTTGGTTTGCACTAGTAAACTCAGCATATACTAAGATTCTTGGTTTACATTGCTAATCTTCATTATAACTATAATTTCTTGGTAAACATTGGAATTTTTCCAAAGGACTTAGTAGCAATTTTAGAATTCAACAACAACTAAAATTCTTGGAAAACATTGTTAACTGTACAATAAGCTCGGTAGATAGTTACAATCTAAATAAGTATATGTCACTAATAACAAACTTGACTGATATATCAATAGATACAACCCCATATTTCTCTTCATGTCTTTTATCATTTTACATACTTTACATGAACTTCTTGTTATCTTGCTACAATTATGCCTAGTAATAATTCCTAAATCCAAAGAAATAGTCTTATCTCTACCAAAATATCCAACCAATCCTTTACTATTCTTCTCCTTGATGAGATTCTAGTCCCCCATAAAACTTCTTCGAATGTAGAAATGAATTCCTTTGAATAACATACCACCCTGGATTATAAAATCTAACTACTTTTTTCTATCAGCTGTAAGAGGTATTGTACAAGATTTCCAAGCTTTTCTAAGATTAGGACCCTCTAAATACAAATTATTGAGTTCCTTGAACCCAACCACATCAATCTACATTTTTTTAGCAAAATTTGTATCCTACTAAGAGCATCTACAATGTTGTTAGAATTCTCACTCCTATGTTTCAAAATACATGTACAACTCTACAAAAACTCAACCAATTTCAAATGGCTTTGGTTCAATTTTCCTTATCTGTTCAAATATTGCAAAGTTTGATAATTAATATACAAGACAAACTCCTTAGAAAGAAGTTTGTATCTCCACTTCTTCAATGCCTAAACTATAGCATACAATTCTTGATCATAAGCACAATAATTTCTTTTGGCATCATTCAACTTCTCACTAAAATAAGCAACATGACTACCTTCTTGACTCAAAATTTGACTAGTATCAAAATCTACTTGAAACACCTTATTGAAATTTGGAAGTAAAAAAATAGGCTATGCTATAGCTTTATATTTTAACAAATTTCTTATCTGATCCTATAGTTTATTTAAACTCTTTCATATCGCCTCTCATTATTTT
This sequence comes from Cupressus sempervirens, assembly GCA_028749045.1. NCBI lineage: Eukaryota > Viridiplantae > Streptophyta > Pinopsida > Cupressales > Cupressaceae > Cupressus > Cupressus sempervirens. The sequence goes on from CM053790.1 coordinate 333,381,468, forward strand.
AGTTAAGGGTCAACAAATACTATTAAAACCTCTTATATTTTTTTTGTAAAAACCAACTAATCCATGAAAAGATCTTACCATTGAAAAACTCTTTGGGTGTTGGATAAAATCATTTAATTGTATGTTGTCTTTAATGTTACATATATGTCAAGTATATACCAAGCAATCAATGTATGCTAAGCTCACTCAAGAGTCAAAGGAAGTTGCAACATGTGACGAGCGTCTCAATATTTACCAATCTTAGAGTGAGTGTTAACTGAGATGACTTGGCTACCAAAGGGATTTTTTAGGAAGATAGTGTCTACAAAGTTCACTTGGTAGCCAAAGAAAAGTTGGCATGGAACTAGTGTTAACCAAGCTCACTCAATTACCAAAGAAAGATTGAAAGAAAATCATTAATGACTTAGTATTGACCAAGTTGGGTTGGCTAATGAAGGATTTTCCTATATTAGTTTTGTTGGTTAGTACTAGCCAACTCATAGGATGAATTTAATTTATTTGAAATTATATTCAAGACAAATTGACGAGGTAAAACATAAATGTGTGGAAGAAGCATGGGATTGAAAAGATAAATCAAGGAAGCAAATTGACCGAGCTACAAATAACATTCTAATCAAGGAGGATCAAGTATTCAAGCCAAAACAAAGATTTGAAATTAGAAAATATAGTTTGCATCAGTAATCAAGACATTATAATTGTTACTCTCTAATAATTATATTAGTGAATCAAATCTCTTAACAGAGTTAAGTTATTTTCCAAATCCTCTAACAAGGTGGTATTTCTAGATTGAAGTGTATGAAGACCTCTAACAAGGCCACTCCTACTAGGGTGAACTAAATACTTTAATAGGTTCACACATAATAGTGTGTTTTGTAACCTTTAATAAGGTTTTCTCCTAATAGGGCTCACTTTAGAAGAGTGAAAAATAGTAACTAGTTACAATTGGTGGTTTTTCCCAAATTGGGTTTCCATGTTAAATCTGGATGTCTCTTGTGGTCATGCTATTTTTTTTATGATTATGCAACTGAGTTAATTAATGTTAATCACACTTAATATCTTAAGATCTACATATTTAGTGTTAACAAGTGATAGTGCATATATTTAGTATTAATTGAGTGTTTACCAAGTAACAGTGATTCTTAGCGTAAACTAAGTTACTATGTTAACCGAGTGTTTTCACTACTAACCAAGTTACAATAGTATTTTAGTTTCAACATAGTTTGGTTTGTGTTTTGTATTGACATCTAAAGGGATCTGGGATTTGTTTTTATGGTAACTAATTCACCCCTCCCTTCTCAGTTACTCCTCTTACATTTCCAACAATTGGTATCAGAGCATTTGGTGCTTGCAAATAAGGTTTCAAGAACTTAATATAAAGATCAAGATGTCTTAAAAAAGGGATATTCCTAAGCTAAATAGATATAACTTCCAAGAATGGTAGGAACTTATGAAGTTGCATTTGGAAACAATTGGAGACTTAGGCCTGAAGTATCTAAACACCAAGTATGTCGCAGCTACTAGAACTAAATTATGGAAGAGATTATAGAAAGGAAGAATCATAATATTATGATGATTGATATTGCTTCAACTCTTAACTATGCTAAATTTGATGAGGTAAAAGACTATGGTACTACCTATGAGATGTGGATCAAACTAAAATCTATCTATGGAGGTGATGATAATGTAAAGAGAGCCAAGCTAAAAAATCTTAGAGGTCAATTTGATCAAATGAAGATGAGAGAAGATGAGAACAATGCACATTATAGTGAAAAAACCAAAGCCAATGTGTGTGCAATCAAAGGCTCAGGTGGGAAAATTGATGTTGTAATAGTGGTAAGCAAGGTAATCAGAACCTTTCTTCAAAGTTATGCAATTAGAGTATCTTCTATTCAAGAAGTGAGATGTGACCCTAAGAATGATATAAACTTGGATGCACTAGTGGGAAGGTTGATGATATTTAAGTTAGATAGTTTTGATAATTATGTTCCTAACTCTAGTAACCTTGAGTCTGCATTCCAAGTCAAGCTATCACTCAAGAAGAAAGTTGCAAATTCTAGAAGAAAGAAGTATGATACTGAAGAGGAAGATGGTTTTGATGATGATCTTGAAGTCATTGAAACATTTCTTGCAAGAAGATTTCCCAAGTGAAAAGGAAAGTACAAAGGCAAAATTCCTTTGATCTACTTTTCTTGTGAAGAAGTTGGTCACATTGCTACAAGGTGTCCAAATAGAGAAAGAGAAGAAGAAAAGAAACATGACAAATACAAAAGAAAGAAGGATTTCAAAAGCTACAAGGACAAAGGTAAGACATCTTGTTACATTGATAAAGATTTTGATAGTAGTAAAGAAAATGAAATGGTTTACATTGTTGTTAAAGATGAATCAAATAATGACAATGATAAGATGGCCCTTATTTCACATGTTAGTAAGAATGATACATGGATTATTGATAGTGGTTGTTCTCACCACATGACTGGTGATAAATCTACATTTGAGCACTTGGAACACTATGATGGTGGGAGTGTTAAGTTAGAAAATGATGAACCATGTTATGTGAAGGGAAAAGGTTGTATTGCACTAACCAATGATCTCAAATGTGACAATGTTTATTGCATTCAAGGACTAAAGCATAATCTACTCAATGTGACATAATTGAATAACATTGGATTCTACAAGGTAGAATTCATGGATAGAAAAGCCAAGCTACTGGATGGTGATGAAAATGTATTTGGGACCCATAATCAAACAAGAGGTAATCTATTCTACCTAGATCTAACTATAAATTCATATTTCATAGATCAAGTAGAAGAAAGTTGGTTATGGCATAAAAATTTATGTCATGTGAATTTTGATAACCTAGTCAATATAAGAAGGAAAAAAGGGTTAGAGGCATTCTAAGCCTAAAGAGACCTAATATGGGCATGTGCAAGAACTATCAAATTGGAAAGATGGGAAAGACAAGTTTTAAAAGAAAAAACTACCATTCTAAAGAAATCTTGGAGTTGGTTCATACAAACCTTTGTGGACCCTTTGGCATACAAAGCTACATAGGAGATACATACTTTATTTTTTGTTGATGATTATTCTAGGATGATGATAGTTATGTATATAAAATATAAATTAGAAGCTTTTCAAAAGTTCAAATTGTATCTGGATTGAGTTGAGAAAGAAATAGGAAAAAAATTTAAATGTTTAAGATCAGATAGAGGAGGTGATTGATCTCTAATGAATTCAATGAATTTATCTACACCTGACACACCATAGTGGAATGGTATTGCTAAAAGAAGGAATAGATCGATCATAGATTATACAAGGATACTAATCATAGAGAAGAACGTTGCTATCAAATACTCAAAAGAAGTAATTAGAACTGTTGGTCATACCTTGAACTGGGTTTAGTTGAAGAAGGACTCAAATCAAACACTTTTTGAATCAAGGTATGGCTATAAAACTAATATGTGTTATTTCAAAGTATTTGGAAGAATTTGTTATATTTTGAAGGAGTCAAGAAAAGGAAAATTTGATGTGAAAAGTGTTGAAGGCATATTCTTGGGATGCTCCAAGAAGAGTAAAGCATACAAATTTTTGAATCTATTGACTCACAAAGTTATAGAAAGTGCACATGTGAAGATTTATGAGTTTGTAGAAGAGTTTGAAGAACAAAGTAGGAAAGAACATGAAGACTACATAAACTTTGTTTACTATGTGCCTAGTATTGTACTTGAAGTTCAAGAAAATGACAGTAAGTAGTCTTCACCACTGAAGTCCCCAAAATCCCTAGCTCAACTTGTGTTGCAACTAGTACAAACCAGGTCACAATCTAAAGGACCAAGTTTTAGCCAGTGCAAATGGAGTCTTATGATGGGCCTAAGTCACAGATAGTGGGACCTCAACATGATTCATAAAATCACGGTGAAACAAGTGAATTCATAAAGAAGGAGCCCAAACTTGTTGGCTATGTTAGAAGGCATTGTACACCTGATAAATTCATTGAAGATCAGTTGGATGGTACAATGAAAAGTAACAATTTAAAAGGTAAATATTTGCTTAGTGAATTTGAACCTAGAACTATCAAATATGTATTAGAGAATGAAAGTTGGATAGAGTCAATGAATGAAGAGATTGATCAGATAAAGAGGAATAAAACTTGGACTCTTGTTCTTAGACCCAAGGAAAAGAGTCTAATTGGGAAAAAATGGGTATTTAAAAATAAGTTTAATGAGAATGGATAAGTTTCAAGAAATAGGGAAAAATTAGTTTGCAAGAGTTATGTTGAAGAGGAAGGTATTGACTATGGAGAAACTTTTACTCCTATTTCTAGAATAGAAGGTGTTAAAATAATCCTTGCATATGCAACACATAAAGGATTCAAAGTGTATCAAATGGATGTGAAATCAACTTTCCTGAATGGAATCTTGGAAGATGAAGTCCACATAGAGCAATTAGAAGCTCTCATTAATCCTAGAAACATGGTTTTAAAAATTCACAAATCTTTGTATGGTCTCAAAAAATCCCCCAAATTATGGTATGAAAGGTTGAATAATTATCTCATAAAAATTGGTTTTCAAAGAACTAACAATAACAACAGCCTATACATCAAAGAAGAACTAGATAAGAATATCATGTTCACATAATCCTTTCTAGATGATACATTATTTACTAGAAATGATGATTTATATAAATATTTTTTAGTGGAAATGAGTAAGGAATTTGAAATGTCAATATTTGGAGAGATAAAATTCTTTGTTGTCTTACAAATTCAATAGATGAAGGATGGTATCTATATTACTCAATCAAAATACATCAAGGAGATACTGAATAAATTTGGAATGGGGGATTCTAGACTAGTTGGAGCACCTATATCTACTATACATAAGCTTTCCAAGGATGATGATTCCAAGGATGTATATTAGATTACATGCAGATCAATGATTAGAAAACTATAGTATGTGGTACACACAAGACCTTATATAACATTAGCAATTGGTATGGTGACTAGATTCTCTGCTAATCCTAAAGAAAATCATATGATGGAAATCAAAAGAATCATGAGGTATCTAAAAGATACTAAAGAGTATGGTTTGTGGTATAAGAAAGGAGGAAACTTTGATTTGAAGGCCATCACTAATGCAAATTGGGAAGGAAGTGCTGATGATAGGAAGAGCACTAGTGGAGGAACATGTTTTCTTGGAAAGAGACTAGTATCTTAGACAAGCAAGAAACATAACTATATCTCTTAGTCTACAAAAGAAGTAGAATATGTTGCTACATTAGTCAATTGTTCCAACATTGTATGGTTCAAGCAATTTTTGTTAGGTATGAAGGAGGAGATCAAGGAACTAGTTGTTATCTTCTATGATAACACTAGTTCAATCAACATATCCAAGAATATAGTGATGCATACCAAGACCAAACACATTGCAATAAAATATAATTTCTTGAGAGAATTGGTACAAGACAAAGAGGTGTGGTTGGAATATGTGAATACAAAAGAATAGATTGCAGACATATTCACCAAGTCATTACCTAAGGATGCATTTTTGTATCTAAGAGGTAAGCTAGGGGTCATTCCCCTATTTGAAGCTCACTAATAAGATTTTAGTTATGCATCAACCAAGCATTTTAACACTAGTACAAAAAAAAAAATTTTACTAAATAAACCACTAAAAATTATAGATATGTGACTAATTTTGATCACATGACCAATGGTAGTTTATTGCCAAACATTTATCTCCTAACCAAATTTATGAATAAACTATTTTAATCATTGATTTAGTCATTCATTGTTGTTAGCTGGTAGTTTATTTAGTAGTTTATGTGGTAATTTTGGTAGTATATTTGGTAATTTATTTTGTAGTATATTTGGTAGTTCATTTAATCATTAATTTAATCATATTAGGGTACAGTGGAATCAAACCACCATACTCCTACTTGTAAAGCAAGTGCTCTTTTATTGAGCTAATACCCTTTAAAGAATAGTGATGTTATTAAATGCATAATATAAAGATCAAAAGAAATTTTTCATTATCAAATTCATTACATGTGACTTGTTCCCCTTATTATAATAAAGTTGTGGAACAAAAAAGGAAAAAACTTAATAGTAGTAGTTAAGTGTAAAAAGCCAACCAATTCATTTCATAACCAACATTAGCACTACCCATATTGTGAAATAGTTTATTTAGTAAATTATTGAGTGTTTATGTAGACAATCTTTATGGCATCACCTTCTTTCCTAAATACTAGTCACCCATTTGTTAGCCTGGCCTTCTTTCTTGATCATTATTATGGTGGCCATATTCTTCAAAATGACATCTTAGAGGTACAAATACAAATACAATGCTTCTTATTTTATAGAGCCATGGCTTAAAAAGGAATTACAAAACCAATTTAAAATGCTTCCACACAATCTTCAACTAGTTCAATTCTTGGTGAAATAATAGACAAACACTTAAACATCCAACATAAATTTGATCAATAGCAATCATCAGATTATGTAAGGGGAATGATATGAAAAAAATCTTTACTTTTTTACAAACACAAAATGTGGGATAGGGTTCCAAGACCTCTTTAAGACATATCCAAACAATTTCCTCTAGCACTAATCATGTTGCAATCATTCAAAAAAAAAAATCTTATTGTCCACTATGATTAAGGGGTAGGGGAGTGGGTGGGGGAACCCCCCTCCCCCTTATATAAATATCTCAGGCTATTGAGTGACATTTTGTTATCCATTAATAGCTAAATGTGGATTCTTTAATGACAAAGTAGAACATTTATGGTTAATTGTATACCCTTACAGAATACTCGAATAGGACTACAATGCTTATTTGACTCATACAAAAACTCTTTATGACACATGACTTTTAGGTGTTAAACTTGGTTATGAGCTATTTCAACACTTACCCTTTAAGGAAAAAATAAATTTTGATGACTGGTCACATTAAGTATATGTTACAATCCAAACATTTTACCACCCAATGCTTTAGTAAATACATCAACCATGTTGTCATTTTTAAAAAAAATTACAACTCTTTCTTTTTAAGGTGAAGACTCTCTTATAGAACATTGTGATTGAATGTGCTTTAATATTTCATAATAAACTAAATTATTTTCTTAGATTGAGCTTTGATTTTCACACTTAAATGAAATTGATACCCTCATAGCCTGAAGAATGCATCTTAGCTAGGTATCTTTGCAAAGAGCCCTAAAAAATATTTAATACCTATCTTTAATAACTAATAAGAAATAGTGTGCTTCTTACTACCACAAGAAACATTAACCATGGCAATTCTTTAGATGAAGATCTCATAATAATACTACACTACCTCCTTCACAATAGATCATAATTTCTACTGAGTCTTATAATGTATTTTCAAAAATCCCATTTCTCAAGGTTAGGAGAAGTAGATTATGAATACTTTCTGTGCATTTGCACTCATATTATTATAGTCTAAAGAAACTTATTTTTCATCCTCTTCTTAGTTTTGTATATGAGATTGTCCTACAAAGAGATTTTTCTATCAATATTTTGGATCCATTATTCCAATGATAGTAGAAAGTTCTAGGGATCTGATAATAGCTCTAAAATGTTAGTGAAAGTTTTCTAAATAACCTAATCGATGAAAATTTATAATAAGTATTCATATCCCTAATGTTTACACAAACTATTGTTTGTAATTTACAATTATTTCACTTTATTACCACAACAAATAACTTTGTTTCTTTACATCTAGATAAACTGTTGAACTTATAATGTGCTCAGTTATCTAAAAGATGTAATTTTTGAAATATAAATTTTGAAACCTTCTTTGATTAAAATTTTAGCAATTTATTCTCCATTTAAATTTTAAAATTGTATGCTTATTGGGTACTTGAGCAGGTGGTCATTGATATCAGGGATATTATTTGGTTTGGTCAAATAGATAAACATATAAAGAATTACTAGAAGACTCATTTGAGCTCAAAAAAATAATTCCAAACTATTGGATTAGAAAAACTATGAATATAAGAAGTGCAAGAAATAAGAAAAATATATTGTAATATCACTTCAAGAAATGTAACACATAGATAACTTTAAAAGCATCAAATAACACTGATTAAATAAGTGACATAACTATAAAAGCATCAAATTTTCACAATCTATAAAATTGATGTATGTAATTTTTTAGGAACAAAAATTGATCAAAAATATTTATATTTTAATAATAAAAAGTAGAAAAAGAGGTTATCACAATTCCATAATTTAATGAATTTTCACAAGCTCATTTGTTAAGTACCTTATTAGATTTGTTGATTGTGTTATGCTTAAGGATAACTACCAAGACTATTGTGCCATGTCGATGCAACTCTTGATTGTACTTTCAAATAACCTATACATAGCCAACTATAATATTGAAGACCAAAATAGATATAAATAAGGTAGATCTCACCAAATAAAAAAAGATAACCCCTATTTCCAAATTACATGAAGTGGGTATTGGAAGAGGCTTTAATAATAAATTGGATTTTGAATGTGGCTTTATTTAATTATGCTATCTCAAAATTATATCTTTCAACTAATATTGATGTTTTCTAGTACTCTTCTGAAGCTAGAAAATATTCAGCCAAGTGAGCATGATGTGCTATGAAGTAAGAGAATATACTACCAAGCCCACGTGCTGCAATAATTTTATTCAAATTAAGGCTGAATTGGATAAAATATTTTGCATAAAAAAATATTTCTTTAGATCAAGTTATACCTTTTGTAGCCATACCCAACTACCTAATGCAATGGAAAAATTCAAACTAAAACACAAATCACAAGCACCTAATTGAAAGATGAACAATATAATTCAAAATAAAGGATTCTTGTTAATAAATTTAACAAATAATTTTCACAATAATCGTAGGTTAATGTTACTGATTGACAAGATTGGCATGTATCAGCTTCCATAATCTCCTTAATCCTCAATTGAACTTCTCTTTAGGCTAGAATGTTGCAAGAACAATATTACCTACATAAACGATGTGTATCTTGTGTGGTCGAACCCAAATGACACAACGCAATAGAAGAATTTACACATGAAACACAAATTGGAATAACTTATTATAATATTACCTATACAACCCTTGAATGATTTAACATATAGGAAATATGTTAATGAATTCAAATACAGACAAAAAAACACTCAGCACTATCTCAGGCTAATGTTATTGATCAATAGAATTTTTTATCTTTCAACCTCCACAATCTCTTTGTTCAAACTTCTCTTCAGGATAGAATGTGGCAAGAACAAAATTGCCACTAAGTTTGCACCCATTAAGAGCTGAAATGGATTTTGTTGCTACTTGAGAATCAGAATACTCAATTCAAAAACTTGATTATAGTTTGTGATGTCAATAGGGATAGCATAACTGAAATTCAAGGTTGAGTGTTCCCAAGTATACATAAGAACTGCAAATAGCAAGTGGAATTTAACTAGTAAGCTTGACTGGCAAAGATGAGAAATTTAAAGACTCTAAAATAGAAGGCACATATGAAATGTGTAGACTTTACCATCCCCACACTAGATGAAGCTTCATTTTCAGATGGTCCAAAATAAGGGATAGCAAGATTTATCAATGTTTGTACATTAGGTAAGTATTTACTTTTCAATCTTAGAAGGGTGTCTTTAATATAAACCAAAACCAAATATTTGTAAAAAAATGCACCTCTAATTATTTTAAAACCACAAAATGGTAAAGCTTGACAATACTAAATCTTAATACTCACCATACTTTCCACATTCCTCATGCATATCTTCCAAAATCTCTTCATACTCATTATCATCCCTCAGATCATTAGGTTCCACAACCTAATATGTATGGTATCAATCATTCAAGAATAGAAACAAGAAATTTGGTGATAATGGAATGCTAAGTGTTGCTTATACATATGAAAGATGGACTACTTTTTTAGAATTATTGATTGGTTGATTGCTTTCAATTTCTATTAACAATCTCAACATCATGTCAGACATACTGGCTGCTCCATTTAATTGTAGAGCTAGCTTCTAGTCGACATGTAAAATAGAATAAAGTCAAGAAATATATGGACCCAAGTAGAAATAAACAAAATTTGATTATTACAAAGACCTAAACAACAATTTTTTTGTGTGTATGAACCAAAACATCAGCTTGCTTAGGCTTAGGCTGGCCACTGCATGTGAAGTTAAGGACAAAATGGTTATGAATCCATTTTATATAATACAATATACATTAGTTAGTAGAAAAAAAATATAAAAAAGAACTAGAAATTACTTCATTGATACCCCATTCAACATATAAGAAAATATAAGAGTAAATTTATTTTCTATTGTAAGATGACACATGCAAAGAAAAACTCCACTCAAACAACACAACACACATCAAAGGATTGACAAGATATAGCTTTCAATACAAGCCATGTACTATGCCAATTTAAAATATAATCTCATGATTATGGAATTCTTAGTTCTCTCATTGTGAGCTCAAAAATTGTAAAAATTTGGCATATAAGAAATTATAATAATTTAAACAATACAGGTAAGCAACTCCATTTAAAAGGTATCAATTAAGTTTTGAAGCTATGATAATGGATCCCCCAAAACTTGTAGAAGCTTGTCTAACAATGAGTATTCTATCGCCCATCTTCAAACCATTAAGAGCAACACAAGTAATATCAATCACTATTGGATCCTGACATATTAGCAGAGAAAAATTGAAGCCCATATTCCTTCAAATTATATGCATAATTGCCCCACTATGTACACTGGTAGGAGTCATTATTGTAAGATTCTAACCTGGTAGATACATAAGCCATAACCTTTGGAGTTTCCCATCTCACAATCCTTTACAAGATCAAATGCACCCAATGGTCTAAAAATATATAGAACGAAGATGAAATTACTTGATTCAAATACAATAGTTTTTGAAGTATCACAACGACTAGTGTGCAAGAAATCCATTTACATATGCAAATCATGAAAGAAGATCAATAATATGTTCTTCTATTAGATAGTATGGAAAAAATCCAACAAATATATGATCAAGTCCATCTACACTTTTCCAACAAATATAATCTATAGCTATGGAATAGGGTATAAATTTCCATTAAAGCATGATGAAAAGTCAATTTTCTTGAGATGTTGTAACTAGATATTGCAATAAAAATATGATATTTCAATACCAAAACAAACAAACATAGCTTTTAGTTTATCATCAAAAGTTACAAATGTACAGTGCCTAAATTTTTTTTCAAGGAATACAAATGAATACACAATCCCTATTTTAAATATATATTTTGGTTTGATAATGTCATTTTTTTAATTTATCTTAGAGAAATAGTTTTCACTAGTTTTTATTCAAAAAAAAGAGTTATCTCACCTTTGTTGTATCAAATGCCACATTCCTACAATTTGGAAGAATCCTTACAGACCAAAAAAGTAAATGGTATGACTTATTTTGGAAGATAGCATCTTTATTACACTCCTCATCAAAGTTGGAAATAAATCCTACATAGACTCCTTGGCTAGCATAAACATTTTCCTACCATAATACAATAGTTTTAAATAAGAGAGAAAATCATTTTATGCCACCAATAATTCCACGTAAAAATTAAAACATTTTGTAGTTATATCCATAGAATATTTCGAGATTAAAAAAGAACAAAAGTAAGCGAATAAATTATTGTATTTAATAGAGATAAATAATGATCATTACATACAAAAAGACTTCTAACATGCTCTGTAATATGCATAAATATATAGAGCTACATAATTTAATCTTCTTACAAAGTTCAATTTAGTAGACAACCAACTACAGTACAATTAATACATAGTTGATTCTATAATTAAGAAACAATGAATTGTAATCCTAGTTATCAACTCATAAGAATTATTGATGTTTTTTAGTGCATCATATGCAAAAAATATAATCATGCTTCAAGAATGATTTGAAAATTTATAGACAATGCAAGGTGACATCAATTTATTAAATAATTTGTATACAAGAACCTAGTGTTGAAGTGCCTACACTAATGGCTATGCTGACATTTTTAAGAACAAATGCCACATTATTTATTATATTTATTTTGAATGCATGAAGAAACTATATCTAGTGTCCCCTCAAAATCTCCTTACAAGGATCACAATGTCAAGTCACTCTTTATATTTATTAAAACTTAACATTTCATGTGTTATCTCATACAGATTTTGGTTGAACATATGAATGCTTAACTTTATTTACTTTTTGCCATTACCAAATAATGTTCAGGTGTCCTTTATGTTGTTAACATACTCGGCAGAGGAAAACTCACAAATTATAATGCTAGTGTCCTCTCTCTACACTATGTTAAATTGCTTTTCTGCTTCACAATCTCATTCTCATGAATGCTTCTGAGGGGTATATAGGATTTTGAGTTTTCTACTTACACAAACCTCTTAAACTTTGGTTGTAATTATAATTTCAATAAGTTCCTTTTACTTGCCTCAAATGATAAATGTTGAGTGAGCATGAGAGTAAATAAATATATTTTTATAATGCCCAACCATTTGACCCAAAAGAAATTAACCTAAAGTTTCCCTAAATTTGACAAACATTTTTTTTTCAAAGATAAAGATACAACATTAACATACACTCATACATCAACAACACATAAATAGTTTACAACTCTTAAGGGTCCCATGACATTGAATCACATGTTTAGTTTTAATTAACACTAAATTCAATATATAATAAATCCACATCAAATAATAATATACAAGTATGAATCTATTTAAATAATATACAATTATATAAAATGTCACTTGGCAATAAACATAATGCACAATCATCCAATGTACAAGTCACAGGGTATGAAAAGCTAAAATAATAGATATCATGAAATAAATAACATCATCTCATAAGATCTATGAAATCAAATGCAATACACTAGGTATAACCATCCATCATATAAATACGGGAATAGATAGAAAGGAACATCTGCACAAACACATCTAATAGCAGCATTGAACAGTTGGATCTCAATGGTATAAGAAAAAGCACTACCACCTGACCTCATGGAACCCAAAAAGGTCCACTCCCATCGTGCTGAGGAGATAAACTCAAGTCCCAAATGGATAACAGATTCAAAATTCAAAAACCAACATCTAGGTTCAAGGAATCACTTAAAATAAAACTATCTCAAAGGGTAGCAAGACACAAGTATCAACTAATTTCAGAGGCAACACAGACATGTAGGAAATCTATTATGCATACAGGAAAGTGTCATTGCACAAACCAACTCTAGGGTTACCCGGCTAGTCTTTTAATCCTTCGACCCTCTAGTGACTCTATGCAACACTAGTATCCTTTCATAGTGACAAGGCATACTAATGAAGCATGGTCACAACCAAGTGTCCTCTCTTCTCCCATCCTAGCCTGTACTGGCACGTGAGGCATGGGTGAGGAAAACAATGACTCTTATTAATTCATTTTAAACTCATTTAATGAAATGCTATCACTTATGAAATAACCTACAATGGGTTACCCGTTAGCCTCTTTAGGGCCTTGACCTCCTTTGTAAGCCACTTCCCAACATGACATATAGACATAACCTTCCCTAAGCTCAGTAAAATCAAAAGATCATCACAAAAGACCACATACCATACATCAGTTCTTAAACAAGCAACTGACAAGTACTAAAAATCACTGATTATAATCACAAATTTCACCAATATGATCATCCTAATAGGACTGATAAAACATTAAATACTCATAAACCAGTCCACGTCATAACATGACATCATCAAGAAAAAAACATATAAACACCTCAATCCTATACAACTGATTGGAAAGCAACTACAAATACAATTGTTTGAAGACTCAAGGTTATATCAGATAGGTCACATCATTCACCTTAGTTTCACATAAGAACACTAGAAAGCAATAACAATCAATAGATCAAAACACCTCATAGAGCATACAAGACAAATTACCATGGTTGAGTATAAAAGATCATATACAACACATCATCATGACATCACAGAAAAAACTCCCAAGCCTCTGGTAAAAACCTTGAATTAGTCAAAGCTAAGTCAACCTGACACCCAATAGTAAAATCACATGTTAGAAAAAGAGTGCATACAAAAGTTACTTTCACAATACATTAGGTTTTGAAAACACACTAGTTCCATTTTCACTTATAGGTTTTCAAGTTTTTAGTTTCATTATCAAGTATATCAATTCATAATCTTTTTCTATCTCAATTTGTGTTTCAATTTTCATTTCTCTAATTGCCAAATTCGCTAAGATTTTTTGAGTTCACTAGAATTCCCAACAATTCAACAAATCATATAAAGTTGCTTAAACATAGTTTCATAGTTTAGTTTGTTATCAAACAAACACAAGATTCGATGTTCAAGACTAAGATTTCAGTTCTCATTTTCTCCAAGTATTATAATTACTAAGGTTTTTGAATAATAAAATTTTCCTAGTATTACAAATCATTTTCATATATTTGAACCATATAAACACATCCAAGTTTATAAAGTAAAACATTAATTCTCCCAATTAATTTCTTTAATTTTTAATTTACTTTAGAATTATATTTAAATAATAAAGTAATAAATCAAATTTTTAAATAATTAAATTTAAAATTTTAAGAATACATATTAAAATTATTAATAATGATTATTATCAATTATTACCATGATAATTTTAAATTTATTAAACTTTGGAAAAAACTTCCACAAAAAAGAAACCTACTAATAATAGAGACTTTCCTAAAATGGTACTTAAAACAGAAACTTTCACGAAAAATTTAGAAACTTTTTCAAAATAGAAACTTGCTAAAAATATAAACTTTTCCAAAATAGAGACCTGCTAAAGCTAGAAACATTTTTGAAATAGAAACCTACTAAAACTAGAAACTTTTTTTGAAACAGACACCTACTAAAAATAGAAACTTTCCCAAAATAAAAACTTTCTTGAAATGGAAACTTCCTAAAAATAGAAACTTTTTCAAAATGGAAAACTTGCTAAAAATAAAAAATTTCTTGAAATAGAAACTTGCTAAAAACAGAAACTTTTTTGAAATGAAAACCTACTAAAAATAGAAACTTTCAAAAAATGAAAACTTACTAAAAATGGAAGCTTTTCAAAAATGGAAACTTAATAAAAATTGAAACTTATTAAAAATGGAAACTTTCCAAAAGTGAAAACTTACCAAAAATGGAAACTTTCCAAAAACATAAACTTTCCAGAAACAATTAATTTTCTTCTTTTTTTTCCCAAATTTTGATTTCAACATCCAATTACAAAATACCAAAATAATCAAACAAGAGTTTTCAATTTAACTCATTCTCAGATGTATTCAAGAATAGAGAACAGTACATTTTAACACAAGGGTTTCAAATCTCTATTTCTCATATACAGATAATTGACAAAGAACAATTAAAATATACGACAAGGTTTCAATTTCATTAATTCATTCATGGACATAATCAAGAATATAAAATATAAATTTCAATCGAAAGGGCTTCAAACAATTCTAAAAGTTCTGAAAACAAATTTTATCAAACATGAAGAAGACAAGAAAATTGAAGAATGTAAATCTACTGTGCAAATTAACCACAAGATTCTACTTGAATCTAATGCTAATTCGACAACACACGAAGCACACAAGAATTTCTCTTTCTTTCTAAAAACCCCCTTTTTCAAAATTGCCCTTCCAAAATCTATGTAATTGCAAAATGAGTTCTAGATATCTGATAAAGAGTTCTCCCTTAATTTGGGACTCTGATTGTGCAATCACATAATCTCTGATAAAGAGTTCTCCCCTAAATTTGGGGCTCTAATTGTGCAATCACAAAAGGGAAATTGTTGATCAATTACTATTTATTACTTTATTACCTTTTACCTTTTCATGCACAACTTTTAGATATTTAAAATTTTCTTTCTCTCTTTATTTAATTTATTATATTTTAATTTCATGCATACGCTTTATGCAATTTAATTAAAATAAACTTTATTAAATAATTATTTATTCTATCTTATTAATTTTTGAAGCATTTTTAATATAATATTTATTAAGTAATAATAATATTTAGCATCTATTTAAAAATGAAATCCTAAATATATAATTATTAAATTAATTAAATATTATCATGCCTAAAATTAGACTATAACTTTATCTTTAAATGAATTCTTTTATTTAATTAATTCATGAGATGTTTTTAATAATATATTTATTAACTTAATTGATAACATTATTGAGTTTATTATAAAAATAAAATTCCTAAATAATTATCATTAAATTAAATAAATATAAATACATCAAAAATAAAAATTTAATATAATCTTTTAAATTTAACTCTTTTATTTAATTAATTTCTCAATTAATAAAAAATAATTAAATATTAAATTTCTTTATAAATTTTTCATTAAATTAAATCATTAAATTATCTTTTAATTCAATTTAATTATAACAGAAAATCACCACATGCCCACAAGACTGAATATGAAAATCTATCATACTGAACATAAAACTAAATTAGACACCAGGGTCAAAATCGAGAATTCAAATCACTTGACGAGTTCAAAAAGGTGAAATTAACTCAAATATTTGTCCTACTTTTTAGGATAATTGGCTTAGGTCAAGATTTGAACTCAAAGGTTATCTCCCCACTTATACCATTGAAATACTACAATATGGTACACTCATCCTACCAATTCAGAAAAGTCAATACTTGGTACCTGCAATCTACATAAAATTTACGCATGTATAAACACATATATTCTAAATTAAACAGAAAATGATAGGAAGTGGTGCATCATGTATATCTTGACTAGCAAGTGACTACGACTCCCTTCCTCAACCACATTAAAAACATCATACATAAAGAAAACATATAGGCACACCATACACATGCAAGTATGAGGTAAGTATCCATAGAAACCACATAAAAATCATTCATCTAACTAACATCATTCAATAATTGAAAGTCACTACATGAACATATATATCGTCATTGAAACAATCATAAAATAACTAGAATAACTAGTACTAAAGTAACTCAAGGCATATATTGACTAAATATGAAATACAATTAATCAATTCTGGTAACCTAGCACCGCAAATCCTAAAACATAATCATAGAATAGGTCTTAAAGAATCCGATCAAAACAAATCAGAAAAGTCAAGTAGGGGTAGGCATTACATCCACTCCCTCTAGACTTAGGCTTACTCATGGAAACCTACTACAATGACTAGGGTAACTAAAAGTCAAAGAATACTATCTATAATGTCAAACAACGAGCTCATTTTAAAAATTAATACAAATAAGTTAATTATGTATATACTTTCAGTCACTTTGAGCACTATGATTCTAGTTTAATAATAAACCAAAAACCATATTTGATCTAACATTCATCTTTTTTTAACAAATACTAAAATAGATCCCCTGAACACTCCATATAAAATAACAACAACTCTAATTCCATCAGAAAACATAAAAGCTATAATGTATAGACATAACTCAAAAGTCAAGAACAACAAAAATACTCACAAAATCAATCAAAGACATACCACTTTAAAACACAATCATAAGAAAAACATGTCTGAAATCCAACTCACAAGTCTTGCTTTTTTTTATGTTTCAAGTATCAAGTTTAAAGTTTTCAAGTTTCAAGTGTTCAAGCTTGAAATTTCCAAGTGTTAAAGTTGCAAAATATAAATAACACTATTTATGTTTCATTTTAGTTCAACTAGTTGAAGTGTTCAAGTTTGTAAGAGATATATCTAACAATCAAGTTTTGTTTCAGTTCAACTAGCTATCAACTAGTGGTGTTCTAATATACCCAAAGCTCCCAATATAGAAACTCGAGCTCTGATACCAGATGTAATGCCTCACCATGTGACCCAAAATAAGTTAATCTAAAGTTTCATTAAGTTTGACAAACATTATTTTTTAAAGATAAAGATACAACAACAATTATAGAATAGTGGAAGCATTAACACACACTCATACATCAACAAGACATACACATGTTACAACTCTTAAGGGTTCCATTGCATTGAATCACATGTTTAGTAACACTAAATCCAACATATAATAAATCCACATCAAATAATAAATACAAGTATGAATCTATTTAAATAATATACAGTTATATAAGATGTCACTTGGCAATAAACATAATGCACAATCATCCACTATGCAGATCATAGGGTATGAAAGGCTGAAATAATATACATTATAAAATACATAACATCATCTCGTAAGATCTATGAAATCAAATATGATACATAGGGTATATCCATCCATCATAGAAATAGACGAATAGATATAAAGGAACATCTACACAAACACATCTAGTAGCAGCATCCAATGGTTGGATCTCAATGGTATAAGAAAAAGCACTACCACCCAGCCTTGTGGAACCCAAAAAGGTCCACTCCCACAGTGTTGAGGAGATAAAATCAAGTCCCAAATGGATAACAAACTCAAAAGTCAAAAACCAATATCTAGGTTCAAGGAATCACCTAAAACAAAAATATCTCAAAAGGTACCAAGACACAAGTATCAAATAATCCTGAAGGCAACACAAACACATAGGAAATCTATTATGCATATGGGCAAGTTTCATCACACAAACCAACTCTAGGGTTACTCGGCTAGTCTTTTAATCCTCTACTCCCTAGTGACTCTATGCAACACTAGTATCCTTTCATAGTGACAAGGCATACTAATGAAGCATGATCGCAACTAAGTATCCTCTCTACACCCATCCTAGCCTGTACTAGCACTCAAGGAATGGGCAAGGAAAATAATGACTCTTATTAATTCATTTAAAACCCATTTAATAAAATGTTATCACTTATTAAATAACCGATAATGGGTTACCTGTCAGCCTCTTTAGGGCCTCGGCCTCCATTGCAAGCCACTTCCCAACATGACAGATAGATAACCTACCCTAAGCTTAGTAAAATCAAAAGATCACATAAGACCACATACCATACATCACTTTTTAAACAATCAATTGACAAGTACTAAAAATCATTGATTATAATCATGAATTCCACCAATATGGTCATCCTGACAGGACTGATAAAAAATTAAGTACTCATAAACCAATCCATGTCCTAACATGACATCACCAAAAACAAATCATACAAACACCTCAGTCCTATACAAGTGATTGGAAAATAATTTCAAATACAATTAATCGAAGACTCAAAGGTTATATCAGATAGGTTGCACAATTCACCTCACTTTTACACAAGAACACTGGAAAGCAATAACAATCGACATATCAAAACACCTCATAGAGCATATAAGATACATTACCATGGTTGAGTATAAAAGGTTGTATACAATGCATCATCATGACATCACTGACAAAACTCTCAAGTCTCTAGTAAATATCCTAATTTGGTCAAAGCTAAGTCAACCTGACACCCAACAATAAAATCACATGTCATAGAAAGAGTGCATACAAAATTTACTTTCACAATACATTAGGTTTTGAAAACACTCCAGTTCCATTTTCACTTATAGGTTTTCAATTTTTCACTTTTATTATCAAGTATATCAATTCATAATGCTTTTATATCTCAATTCGTGTTTCAAGTTTCATTTCTCTAATTGCCAGATTCACTAAAGTTTTCCAAGTTCACTACAATTCCCAATGATTCAACAAATCATATAAAGTTGCTTAAACATAGTTTCATAGTTTAATTCGTTATCAAACAAACACAAGATTCGATGTTCAAAACTACGGTTTCAGTTTTCATTTTCTCAAAATATTATAATTACTAAAGTTTTCAAATCTACACCATATAAACACATCCAAGTTTATAAAAGAAAACATTAATTCTTCCAATCAATTTCTTTGATTTTTAATTTACTGTAGAATTATATTTAAATAATAAAGTAATAAATCAAATTTTCAAATTTTAACAATACTTGTTAAAATTAATAATTATTATTATTATCAATTATTACCATAA
The DNA here is from genome assembly GCA_028749045.1 of Cupressus sempervirens. Lineage (NCBI taxonomy): Eukaryota > Viridiplantae > Streptophyta > Pinopsida > Cupressales > Cupressaceae > Cupressus > Cupressus sempervirens. Next base: position 333,401,455 of record CM053790.1, read on the forward strand.
TAATTTTAAATTTATTAAACTTTGGAAAAAAATTCTGAAATGGAAACCTACTAAAAATAGAAACTTTCATGAAATAGAATCCTAATACAAATCAAACTTTCCCAAAATAGAAACTTGCTAAAAATATAAACTTTTCTGAAATAGAGATCTGCTTAAACTAGAAACTTTCCCAAAATATAGACCTATTAAAAATAAAAAATTTCTTGAAATAGAAACCTACTAAAACTAGAAACATTCTCGAAATAGAAACTTGCTAAAAATAGAAACTTTCTTGAAATAGAAACCTACAAAAAATAGAGATTTTCTCCAAATTGAAACCTACTAAAAATAGAAACTTTCTCAAAATAGAAAATTTGCTAAAAATAGAAACTTTCCTAAAATAAAAACCTACTAAAAATAGAGACTTTCTTGAAATGGAAACCTACTAAAAATAAAAACTTTCCAAAAATGGAAACTTACTTAAAAATAGAACTTTTTTGAAAACAAAAACTTACTAAAAGCAAAAACTTACAAAAAATGGAAACTTTCCAAAAATGAAAACTTACAAAAATGGAAACTTTCCAAAATGAAAACTTACCAAAAATGGAAACTTACTAAAAATAATTCATTTTCTTTTCAAAACCCAAATCCTAATTTCAACATCCAATTACAAAATATCGAAATAATCAAACAAGGATTTTCAATTTAACTCTTTCTCAGATGTATTCAAGAGTAGAGAATAGTAAATTTTAACATGAGGGTTTCAAATCTCTATTTCTAATATATAGACAATTGAATGGAGAACAATAAAAATATACAAGGTTTCAATTTTATTAATTCATTTACAGATGTAATTGAGAATATAAAATAATAAATTTCAATCAGAAGGGTTTCAAACAATTCTAAAAATTCTGAAAATAGATTTAACCAGACATGAAGAAGATAGGAAAATTGAAGAATGTAAATCTACTGTGCAAATTAACCACAAGATTCTACCTGAATCTGGTGGTAATTCGACAACACATGAAGTATAGAAGAATTTCCCTTTCTTTCTAAAAACCCCCGTTTTCGAAATTACCCCTTCAAAACCTCTAAAATTGCAAAATGAACTCTAGATCTCTAATAAAGAGTTCTCCCTTAGTTTGAGACTCTAATTGTGCAATCATGCGGTCTCCAATAAAGAGTTCTCCCCTATATTTGGGGCTTTGATTGTGCAATCACTAGAGGAAACTCGCTAATCAATTATTATTTATTACTTTATTACATTTTATGTTTTCATGCACAACTTCTCGATATTTAATAAATTCCTTCTTTATGTATTTAATTTATTATATTTTAATTTCATGCATATGCTTTATGCAATTTAATTAAAATAAAATTTATCAAATAATTGTTTACTCTCTCTTATTAATTTTTGAAGTATTTTAATATAATATCTATTAACTTAAGTAATAATAATATTTAGACTTTATTTAAAAATGAACTCCTAAATCTATTATTATTATTAAATTAATTAAATATTATCATGCCCAAAATTAGACTATAACTTTATCTTTAAATGAATTCTTTTATTTAATTTATTTACGAGATATTTTTAATAATATATTTATTAACTTAATTAATAACATTATTTAGAGTTTATTATTAAAATAAAACTCTTAAATAATTATCATTAAAGTAAATAAATATAAATACATCAAAAATGGAACTCTAATATAATCTTTTAAATTTAACTCTTTTATTTAATTAATTATATATAATTAAATATTGAATTTCTTTATAAAATTTTCATTGAATTATCTTTTAATTCAATTTAATTATAATAGAAAATCACCACATGCCCACAAGATTGAATATGAAAACCCATCATACAGAACATAAAACTCAATTAAACACTAGGGTTTAAATAACAAATTCATGTCACTTAACAAATTCGGAAAGGTGAAATTAACTTAGATACTTGTCCTACTTTTTAGGACAATTGGCTTAGGTTAGGATTTGGACTCAAGAGTTATCTCCCCACTTACACCATTGAAATATTGTGATAGGGTACGCTCATCCTAGCAATTCAGGTAAGTCAATAGCTAGTACCTGCAATCTACATAAAATTCACACATGTACAAACACATATATTCTAAATTAAATAGGCAATGGTAGAAAGTGGTGCATCATGTAAATCCCGACTAGCAGGTGACTACGACTCCCTTTCTCAACCACATCAGAAACATCATACATAAAGAAAACATACGTGCACACCATACACATGCAAGTATGGGGTCAGTATCCATAGAAACCACATAAAAATTATTCATCTATCTAACATCATTCAATACCTAAAAGTCACTACATGAACATATATATCATCATTGAAACAATCATGAAATAGTTGGAATAACTAGTACTAAAGTAACTCAACACATATATTAATTGAATATGAAATACAATTAATCAATTTTGGTAACCCAACACTGCTAGTCCTAAAACATAATCATAGAATATGTTTTAAAGAATCTGGTTTAAAAAATCAAAAAAAGTCACGTAGGGGTAGGCATTACAATTTTAATGGTTAAAATGAAGCTTTGAAACCATTAATGTTGACTATTTTTAGTGAATATAAAGGTGTGTCTTTTGTGTGTGGCAAGAGCAAGTGTAAATTTAAATAATTTTTTTGATGGCTCACCCTCTTTAATTGGTAGTGCTAGAGATAGAGATAGCAGTTTGGATTTATGCTCTATTTGAAAGAGCAGGAATAAAAATAGTAACATTAGTTGTAATAAGTGTATGTGGAAATGGAGGAGGACTCCTTTGTATTATAGCATGGCCACTCCTACTTCTTTAGTCAAAGTGGAGATAGAGTCTTTGTTGACTAAGATTGGTAATGAAAATGATAACAATGTAGAGGTGGATGTGGATGCAGTTTTAAGTTTTCGTCCAAAGCCTATGCTGAGGCCTACCCCTTCTCCTGCCCTAGCATAGGAACTAGGAAAAAGGAAAGAAGCTCAATTATGATGTCAACACTAACAATGACCCTAGCCTTTGAAACCAAAGGCGACCCTTCAAGGTAAACCGATGCCCAAGACAATGCCAATGAGTAGTTTCAAACATCCCATAAAAAAATAGGTTGTTAAAAAGGACTTCAGAGCTGCCCCAAGGATGAGGAAAGTTATTCTCAAGGATGTAGGTGCTGCTACAAAATCAAAGTAGGAATTTACGATGAAATATCTAGTCTTGTCTAGCCTATAGGTTATTATCTAGGCAAAGCCCATCCTATTCATTTTCATCATACTTAATGGTCCAATGGAGGAGCTTTGGCTAGTGATGCACCTACACCTCTACCTCCTAACAATACCTGTTTGTGCCTAGCCCTATTGTGGATCCATTATTATGCATTCCCCAACAAGATGCTTAGAGAGAAGGTTCCCAAACTAGCTTGTCCACCTTACACTCTGCCACGAATCCCATGCACTAGACTTGTCTTGTCACGGTTACTGCTTTGGATAAAATACATATAAAGGATTCATGGGGCATATTTTTACTGTTACCAAATTTACAGTGATGTACGTTTATAGTAGGAGAGTTATTTAGAGGGAATAAATTGTCAACAATTGAACTGCTAGCGGTCTTGCAACTTGTGGTGTCTAAAGTTGTCTACCTAGAAACAACAAAAATAAATAAAACATACATATGAGTGTGCATTTTATTGAATTGCTCAAGCGTATTTAAGTCAACAATGGTTGTTAGAATTTATTGATATGATTTTCTTTTGCAATGGAAAAAATATTACATACCAATAACAAGGAATTTATTTTATTAATTATTATAAAATCCTATTATAGCCAATGGGAACACACTTGATTGGCCCATTGTGTCTTGTTGGGAACTAAAAAATAATTGCACTTTCGATCTACTCCTTCACTACTTCTATCATGCTATTTATCAATATACTTTGATGGTTCAGCAAATTTTACTCCTAGCCATTATTTACATGTTTAAGAATATATCTCTTGTGGTTTCCTTTGTTTCCCTTCTGAAGAGATTTTCTATGCAAATCATTTGACTAAATGTTGATACCTCTATTTGTCTTTGAATATTTGGTTAGTTATAATCCTCTAGCATCAGTAGAATGTTTCTAGTTAATTTTCTTTTTCTATTTTTGTTTGCTTTCTCTTGGCTTTCAATTTTCTTGGACTTGGAAATAGTTATTACAAATTCTCTGTGCTTTCAAGTTGCTTGGACTTGAATTGTGATGGAATGCCTTATTGGACAATAGTTTGTGGTTGTTACAACTTTCAAATTATGTGTTCCTTGTTTTTTCCATTGTCTTCATGATCACAGCAAACAAAATTAGCATTCTTGATTAGTAAGGAAATGCAATAGATTTTCCCAACTTTTTACTTTCTTGACTTGTATTGGCTATTAAATAATTTTTCATGGATTATTGTATAAGATAATTGTTGTGAGATTCTCACATTATCGCCTCAAAAAAAAATTTGGGGCCCTCTTTTTTTGGATCGCCTTAGCAAATTCCTTTTCAGACTTGTCCAAAAGTTTTGATTTAGAAGATCTTGCACCTTGGATGCCTTCAGGCTAGGAGGAATGTGGTTAGATTTTTTTTTCACTTGGTCTTAACTTGATTTTCAAGAACATGTAATTTTATCCTTAGGCCAAATAAATTTCAAAAAATATTTTTTGATGGTTAGAACACCATTCAGCAGGATAAACTTACAAATTTTGGGACTTAGATGATTTTATTTTGAAAATTGCATGTAATTGTATAATCTTGAACATTTTCAAAATGAAATTTTTAGATTTAATCGTTTTGGAAACTCTTGAATTTGTTTTGGTGAAAAGAAAAAGAAAAAAATTGTGATAGTGAAATTAAATTGAAAAAATTGATTTGGGATGCTAGAGAAAATGGTTTATTTTTGGTAAGAAATTGAAATTGCATTGGAAAATTCAAAATGGATTAAATTGCAAAATTTTGCATTAAATTGGTTAAATTTTCTTGGAAGATTTTAAAAATATTAAAAGAGATTGGTAATTTGAGATTGAAAATCAATTTTAGCTTCCTAAATCCAATTTTAAATGATATTTTGACTAACAAAACATTGTTAAATGGAAATTTTGGCATCTCCAAGGCTTCCTTAATTTTAATTTGTAATTTTTGGTCCTAACCGACTAAATATGCAAATTTCACTATATGCAAAATTAATTTTGGTTTGGCATTTAAATTGGGACCATTAATGAGAAACTAATTTAATTGTCTTCTCCTATAGGTGCTAGTTGGCTAGCTTCAAGGAGTAAAGGGAAATTGGTATAAGAGGGCTCCTCCCTCTCCCATTTCTTCATTCAATCACAACCTTCTCTTGCTTGGCAATTTTTTTGGAGCAGCTTTCTTCTCTAGCTAGGTGATTTTTAAGGAAGGACAATTTTATGGGTTTGGCAATTTTTGGAGGGCAGATTTCAACCTTGGCAATGATGGAGCAGACCTGAATATTCTCTATGCTTGGCAATTTTTTCACAAAATGAGGCAATTTTCTACCCAGCTAATTTTCCTTGAGGAGCAAATTTTCATGTGTTTGGCATTCTCCTTCCTCCAAATTGAGTGAATTTAAGACCTTGGCGATTTTGTTGGGGCAGATTTAAGTGTTTTCTTCCTGATTTGCAATTTTTGAGGAATCTAATTTTCTTGCTAAGGCTATAATTTCAATTTCTGATTTGGGCAATTTTGTTTAGTAGAGGATAAATATTTGAAGATCTAATTTTTTGGCAGTGTGTGGGTAGTTTCCAAGAGATTAAAATTTTGATTTTGTAAGGAGGCTTGAATTTTTAACATCTAATCCAAATTCAAAGAGAGCCCAACTATTGGTAAAGGTAAAAATTAAAGTAAAATTCAATTCATTTTAGAGCTGATGATTGGTTAAAAGGTGAAATTTACTCCTTGTTCTTGTTTTTTTTTTTTTTCCTTATGTTCTTCTTGCATTTATCATCCACCACTTCATCATCCCATCTATAGGTTGAAGATTGGAGAGATAAGTGTAGATTTCATGATATGACACTTGGCGAGGTAGAAATAAGCTAGACCACCCTAAGAATAAAGTTGGGACATATAAGTGTAGTCCATCCTAAGGTAACGAAGAGGCAGAAATAAGTGGTAGTCCCACCTCTAGGTTGAAAATTGGAGATTGATAAGTGTAGTGATAGGAATTGGCAAAGCAGAAATAAGCTACATTCCATCGATAAAAAGAAAGTTCGAGATTGATAAGGGTAGTCCATATCACTTAGAATGAAGGGGCAGAAATAAGTGTTTAGGATGTAGATGTTAGTACAAGCAAGAACCCAAAGGAATCGATTACCAAAAAAGACAAGGAAGACATGATGCCTAAGACCACCTTTTTCTCGAAAGTGAGGCAAATAAGTGATACCAATATTGGCACAATAAACATGGTATAACTAAAGGACAAACTGAAGGAAGGACAATCCCCTATGGCAAAGAAAATCTACAAAAGCATAATTGCACATGCGGCAGCTTTCCCTCTTACATTGCCTTGTCCAGCGTTAGTAATGGAGTGTGCATCCCGATTTGATATTGTTACTAAGTCCATCATTTTTTATGAAGGGAAGAGAGTGTTAGCCAACATTGGTAGACAAGTGATTGAAGAAGCATTCAATATCCCCCAGTACAGAAGCATGATAGTGGTAATGATGGACTAGGTGGCCAAGTTATTCCAAGACAACCAAGAGGCTTATTTCATTCATCTAAAGCAAGATTGGCTACATAAGGGCAAAAAGGGAGTTACAAGATCATCAAGGCTCACCATATCAGATTTCAAATCAGAGTATGTTGATCTCATTGTGGTTGTCAGTTGAATCATCAACCTATCTCAAGGTATGCAATTCGAAAATTGAATGTACTTCTTTATTTATGAAATTGAAAATGAAAAAAAAAGATTTGATTGGGCTAGGATCACAAGCGAGAATCTAGAATTACAACTTAGGACTACACAAAATCAAAAGCAATTCTATATGGCATCCTATATGTTCTATTCGATTGCAAGATTATATGAAAATCCTAGACTTAAGGCCTTAGGGGTAGTTGGCAATGGGTTGGGATAATTTTTGGTGAATGAATGTTATCCACAACTTCATTTGCACCACAAAAAAGATTATAAAATGTTTTGTGATGCCTTTTCCATGAAGACAATAAGGATATTACAAGGCACACCTACTAAGAGGCTTTCATTAGAGGTAGAAGCAAAAGTCAAAAAGTATGGGAGTTGGTTCATCCAATTTTTGCAATTCACTTATATTAGAATAGCAGGAAGCACAATATGTCCCAAAAGACTTCTAAGGTACCCACTAGACAAGGTAGTTTTGATAGAATTTGCTAGGCAACTTAAGCATTATGATAGACTGATGAAACTCAAAGGTGAGATAGGGATTACCTTCTCATTTGGAATTGGCAATGATAGTTGTCCCAATTTTGTTTTTTTGTAACTACAAAGAAAGAATTAGAATGGTATCATCTATCATGGTATAGAGCAAGGAAAGGATATGATCCTAATGGTCTTATCAAGGAATCTCATGGGAATACATTCAAACATGTTCCTACTATAAAGGATTTTTGGGCCAATGAATGGGATGACTTTCATGTGAGAAAGCTAGCTTTCTCAAGATTGTCAGTGAACTTGATGAGGGCAATCAAATGGAGAGGCCTTGATATTCTTGATCAACTAGAAGATGATGAAAATATTTTGAGAGAAGATTATGATATAGTGGATGGAACAAAATTGAGCTCAGTGGATTGGGATGATCATGAAGATCCTTCCTTGGAAGCAGTTTCAAGAAGAGTAGATATGCATACTTAGTCATGGTACAATGGGAAGATAATGAAATTACAAAGTCAGAGGGTATGCCTTACTTATGAAAAGATGAAACCAAAGGAAGGTTCAACAAAATCAATTGGATAGAAAGGTGAGGGCAGCAGCCAACAACAAAGAATAGTTAAGAATAGGAAGATAGGTTTGTAGGTAGAGAAAAGTAAATGATGCAGGAGCATCCAGAGATATAAGGGCAATCCTGTGTCACCCAAAAAAATTGTACTTAAACTTAGTTTCTGTTTGATGTGTTTTCATTTTTGGATACCCATTTGGGTCAAATAAAGATTCCAACTCTCACAGTTCAACTATCAGTGTCCTAGAAAATCTTGAAAAAATAGGAGCATGCAATTTGGCCATCATTTTGGTGACCTAGAAGGTTTGAATTGGCCAGATGAATGTAATTGTGATTTAGAGCATTCCAGAAAAAGAATCAAGTCAAAAGGCCCCACAGTTTGAAAGTTATTGCAAATTTTCGGGTTTTGGAGACCTCCTAAGAATGCTTCAAAGTTAGGTTAGGGGCATTAAATGACCTCAAAAAGGGCCAAAAATGGGGGACAAGCAAAGCTAGTCCATAGGGCTATAGAGAACTTTGAGAGCTTTCTGAAAATGTAAACAGTTTGTCAATCGGAGCTACGGTTCAAAAGTTATGCCTCCCGAAAGTTCAGTTACCGTTTTTGGATTCTTCTAGATTTGCACCGACTTCTACCGTAGCTTCCGGAACCTTCTATTTGGTCGGTAGGTGCCTACTAGCACTTTCTAGAATGTACTCCTAGTCCTTAACCCTCCGGGGTCTATTTAAGGAGATTTCTGGCATTGTAAAAGGCAGTTCAGAGTGGAGTTTGAGAGGAGGTACTAAAAGGAGAAAATTATCTCCAAATTTATGCTATTGTAAGCCCTTAGGGCATGTTTTGAAGTTTATTTTCTCTGTACTATTGTACTAGCTTATTTTTTCAGTTAATATATTTTCCCCTTTTCTATTGTGTCCATTCTGTTCTTGGGTTGTGTCCCCATCAAGTGGTATCAGAGCGGGTTTTCCTGAGTGTGTAGACAGAGCGCCGATTGTGAGGCAATTTGCACTAGGACTGTGTGGTTGTGGGAGCAAGTTAGAAGATGCCTCCACGAAGAGAGCATGGCAGAAGGGCCAAAACTATTAATCCTGAGGAGGTTAGAGCCCTCCAAAGGCAGGTGTAGGCATTGCAAGAGGAGCTCCGTAGAGGAGCAAATGTTGCCACAGGTGATGATAGTGAGGATGACAATGAAGAAGAAGTAATGGAACCAGAAGGGGAATTTGACGGGGAAGTTCTGAATCATGCAGAGGAAAGGCTTTTTAGGGCCATTACTAAGTTTGGGAAAAGACCCACAATTGAAGTGGGTGTATTTTCAGGAAATCTAAAACCAGATGAGTTGATCGATTGGATCAATGAACTAGAAGAATACTTTGAGTATGAGGATATAAGGGACCCAGATAGGGTTAATTTTGCAAAGGCCAAACTAAAAGGCCATGCTAAAATCTAGTGGCAAGAGGTTCAATTGGAAAGAAATAGAAGAGGAAAGGAGAAGATCACAAGATGGGATCGCATGGTGGACAAATTGAAGAAGTAGTTCATTCATTTGGACTATGAGCTTGATTTGTTTAAGAAGATGCATGGGTTAAAGCAAGCAGGAAGATCAGTACAAGAATATACAGAGGAATTTTACCGACTCTTGATTAGAGTGGGACATGCAAAAGAAAATAAGGAGAAGGTTGCTCGTTATATCAGCGGGTTGTGACCTAGCATCTAGGAGGAATTAAGTCTGGTAAGAATGACCAGCATTGAAGAGGCATACCAGTTTACCCTACGAGTTGAAGAGAAGCTAAATAAAAGGTTTGAAGGAAGACAAAGAGGGCACGGTCAAGGAGGAAGGGGAAGTTGTATGTCATTTGGAGGCCGCAATGAAACCCAAAAGAAAAATGAAGATGTGGGTACTAGCAGGAACCGGAGGAATGAGGGTTTCAACTGCTCCCATGATCAAGACTTTGGAAATCAAAGAGGAAGAGGTAGAGGACAAGGACAAGGAAGAGGAGGCTTCCGTGGTACCTGTTTCCATTGCAATGAAGAAGGTCATCGTACCTTTGAATGCCCTCAACGACAAGGAAGGACAGATAGGAGAGCTGAGGGCCAAGCTAGGGTTGCTCATGTGGATGAGGATGCACAATCATCACATTCAGAGGATGCAAAAAGAGGAGAGACCTTGGTAAATGAAAGAGTCCTACTAAGTGGGAAGATTGAACCAGGACAATGGAGGAGTTTGTTCCATACCAGATGCAAGTGTGATGATAAATGTTGTGACGTGATCATTGATGGTGGTAGCACTGATAACTTGATATTAGAAGAGATGGTCTCTAAGCTGAAGCTCAAGAGGGAGAAACATCCCCAGCCCTATCGGATTGCTTGGGTAAAAGATGATCATAAGTTCCTCGTAAGTGAACAATGTTTAGTGAAATTCAAAATTGAAAGTTACCATGATGAAGTTCTCTGTGATGTTATTTCGATGGATGTTTGCCATCTATTGTTGGGTAGACCATGGCAGTTTGATAGACATGTAGTGCATGATGGACATGCAAACACATGCTCTCTCACAAAGGATGGAGTTTCCCACAAATTGAAGCCCATGAAAAAGGAAGGTGAAAAGGTATGTAGCAATGCCAGGATTTGTCTTGTTGATGGAAGGAAGTTTTTAGATGGCATGAAACATTAGCATATGTGCTATGCTTTGATTCCTAGGAAAGATAAAGAAGGTAGTAGTTAAATAACACTTGAAGTTTCAGATTTATTTGGGGAATTTGGAGATATTATCTCTGATAATGTTCCAGATGGATTGCCACCAATAAGGCAAATCAGTCATCAGATAGATCTGATTCCATGAGCTAGTTTTCCTAACAAGGCTGCTCACAGGATGACTCCTATTGAAACAGAGGAGCTAAATAGACAGTTTCAGGAGTTGTTGAGGAAGGCCTTGATTCAAGAGAGCCTGAGTCCATGTGCAGTACCTGTAGTACTCGCACCATGAAGGAAGGAGAGTGGAGGATGTGTACAGATTCTCGAGCTATAAATAGGATCACCATCAAGTACTGATTTCCTTTTCCAAGGATGGATGACCTTATGGACTGCTTGAATGGAGCTCAGTACTTCACAAAGATAGATCTGAAGAGTGGTTATCATCAGATAGGGATTCAAGAAGGAGATGAGTGGAAAATAGCCTTCAAGACCAAGGAGGGTCTTTATGAGTGGTTAGTCATGCCCTTTGGATTGATGAACGCCCCAAGCACTTTCATGTGGCTCATGAATGAGGTACTTAAGAAGTTCTTGGGAAAATTTGTTATTGTCTATTTGGATGATATTTTAATTTTCAGCAAGATTTTGGAAGAACATTTACTGCATATTCGTAGTGTCCTTGAAAGGCTAAGGGAAGAGAAACTATTAATTAATCTGAAGAAATGTATCTTTGCAAAAAGGGAGTTAGTCTATTTGGGGTTTGTTATATCACCTGAAGGTCTCAAAATGGATCCAGAGAAGGTAAAAGCCATCTTGGAATGGCCTACTCCAAGGTCTGCTACTGAGGTAAGATCATTTCATGGTTTGGTTAGTTTCTACAGGAAGTTTATTAAGAATTTCAGTGGCATATGTGCACCCCTAACTGATACAATAAGAGGGGATAGAAAAGAGTTCAAATGGACTGTAGCAGCTGCGAGAAGTTTTGAATTGCTGAAGAAGAAGGTAACGGAATAGCCTGTGTTGGCACTTCCAGATTTTAGAAAGGTTTTCCAAGTAGATTGTGATGCTAGTGGCAGCGCTATTGGGGCTGTATTAAGCCAAGAAGGTAAGCCTATTGCATATTTTAGTGAAAAATTGAATGATGCAAAGAAGAAGTATTCTATTTATGATCAAGAGTTCTATGCAATAGTTCAGGCCTTAAAGAAATGGAGGCATTATTTATTGCCAAAGGAATTTGTTTTGTATACTGATCATCAGGCATTACAGTACCTAAATAGCCAAGGTAAATTGAATCAGAGGCATATGAAGTGGGTAGAGTTCTTGCAGAGCTATACATTTGTGTTGAAACATAGAAGTGGAAAATCTAACAGGGTTGCAGATGCACTAAGTAGGATACAGTTGTTGCTTACAGTAATGCAGGTTGAAGTAGTTGGGTTTGATGAACTCAAGAATTTGTACCCCGAGGATCTTGATTTTGCTGAAGCATGAAAATCTTGTAAAGAGCCTGTTGCTGTAGATATAACCAAGTGGTTAGACTATTTGATTCAGGATGGCATGTTGTTCAAGGGTAGTCAATTGTGCATTCCAAAGAGTTCCATGAGGGAAAATTTGATTAAAAAGAAACACAGTGGAGGGATGGCAGGACATTTTGGTTGAGATAAGACCATTGCCATTCCTAGAGAACATTATTTTTGGCCTCAAATTTCACAGGATGTGAAGAAGTTTGTACAGAGTTACCAGGTTTGTCAAGTTGCCAAGGGGTTTAGTCACAATACTAGCCTATATCAGCCATTGCCTGTTCCATCAAGGCCATAGGAGGACATAAGTATGGATTTTGTTCTTGGATTGCCAAGGACACAAAGGGGTAATGACTCAGTATTCATGGTGGTTGATAGGTTCTCCAAAATGGCACATTTCATTCCATGCCACAAAACTCATGATGTTGTCCATATTGTAGACTTGTTTTTCAAAGAGGTGGTAAGACTACATGGTCTTCCAAGAAGCATAGTTTCTGACAGAGATACTAAATTTGTGGGGTATTTCTGGAGGACATTGTGGAAAAAGTTGAGAACAGACTTAAAATTTAGTTCCACGCATCACCCACAAACTAACGGCCAAATAGAAGTGGTAAACAGAAGTCTGGGCAATTTGCTGAGATGTTTAGTTGGGGATAAGCCCAAGGGATGGGATTTGAATCTACCACAAGCAGAGTTTGCTTACAATAACTCTATAAATAGGAGTACTGGAAAATCACCATTCCAAATTGTATATGGGAATAGCCCAAGGACTGCACCAGAATTGAGGAAGATAGAACAAGGGGAGAGGACAAGTGCTGAAGCGAAAGAATTTGCTAAACATATCAAGCGTCTACATGAGGAGGTTCAAGTACACATTACCAAGATGAATCAAGAGTATAAAGCTAGGGCTGATCAAAGGAGAAGACATAAGGAATTCCAAGTAGGGGATCTAGTCATGGTGCACTTACGAAAAGAAATATTTCTAGCCGGTGCTTACAACAAGCTGAAAATGAAGAAATTTGGCCCCTGCAAAATTTTGAAAAAACATGACTCAGGAAATGCATATGAAGTGGAGCTGCCAGATGGTATTCAGATTTCTCCCATTTTCAACATTGCAGATTTAACAGAGTATCATGATGATGGTGCAGATGAGGAGCTGGTGTTAGAGCCATGTCCAATTCTTGCTTCTAAGAAGGAGGAGATAGAAGACATTCTAGATCATCGTGTGGGTAGGAGTACTAGAAACAGGAAATATGAAGAGTATTTGGTCAAATGGAAAGAACGATCGATCGAGGACTCAACTTGGATTTCAGCAGCTGAGGTTTCCCATTTGGGATTTCCTCTACCATTCATAAAGTGACAGGGTCACTTTTCAATTTACCCTGGGTGTCTGATGCAAGAGCATCCAGAGGTATAAGGGCAATCTTGTGTCACCCAAAAAAAATTTACTTAGACTTAGTTTCTGTTTGATATGTTTTCATTTTTGGATACCCATTTGGGTCAAATAAAGATTCCAACTCTCACGGTTCAACTATCAGTGTGCTAGAAAATCCTTAAAAAATAGGAGCATGCAATTTGGCCATCATTTTGGTGACCTAGAAGGTGTGAATTGGCCAGATGAATGTAATTGTGATTTAGAGCATTCCAGAAAAAGAATCAAGTCAAAAGGCCCCACGGTTTGAAAGTTATTATAGTTTTTCAGGTTTTGGAGACCTCCTAAGAATGCTTCAAAGTTAGGTTAGGGGCATTAAATGACCTCGAAAAAGGCTGAAAAATGGGAGATGAGCAAAGCTAGTCCATAGGGCTATAGAGTGCTTCAAGAGCTTTCCGGAAATGTAAACGATTCATCAATCGGAGCTACAGTTCAAAAGTTATGCCTCCCGAAATTTTGGTTACCGTTTCTGGATTCTTCTAGATTTGCATCGACTTCTACCGCAGCTTCCGGAACCTTCTATTTGGTCGGTGGGTGCCTACTAGCACTTTCTAGAATTTACTCCTAGTCCTTAACCCTTCAGGTTCTATTTAAGGAGATTTCTGGCATTGTAAAAGGCAGTTCGGAGTGGAGTTTGAGAGGAGGTACTGAAAGGAGAAAATTATCTCCAGATTTATGCTATTGTAAGCCCTTAGGGCATGTTTTGAAGTTTATTTTCTCTATACTATTGTACTAGCTTATTTTCTCAATTAATATATTTTCCCCTTTTCTATTGTGTCCATTCTGTTCTTGGGTTATGTCCCCATCAGTAAAGAACATTGAGAACCTCCAACAAAGAAACAAAATAGCACCATCAAGAGAAAGCATAATTGAGGCTAGAAGCCAAGAAGATAATACAATTGGACAAGGAGTCATGGTAGATGTGAGCTCTGATTTAGAATCAAGTGGTTACAACAAAAGCACCAAGTACTCTCCTCTCTCAGAGAATCAACATGGAGATGACATGGCAGTCACTATTGAAGAAGAGGATAAGCCAATTGATATTGAAGAAATGAGCTAAATGCTCGAGGTCATTGGCGATGCTTTTTTAATTGAACCAAATCTAGATTTGGGGAGATGCACTACACCACTATGGTTAAGACAAATGCTTATGCCAAGAGGCGAGGTAGTGAATACCCGAATAGTTGAAGATATCTAAGGATTAGTAGAAAAGGGTGATAGCGAGAACCAAAGACAAATTGCAAACAAGGTGGCAAAGGTAATCAAGAGAGACAATGATGGTCACCAAAAGGTTTAGATTGCTATACCAACAGCTAACAAGGCATTGGATGAGATTACAACTCAGGAATATGAGATAGTAGAGCATAACTTGGGAAGAATCATGGATGACATGGAATGTGACGAGATCTAGGAAGGCATCATTTCAATCAGAGAAAGGTTGAGGATGGAAAATGAAAGGATTGTAAAGTTGGAGGCTGAGATCAAGTATTGGAGAGATTGTTAGCCTATCCAATAGTTGCACCAAGTAGCCCTTCCTCAAGATAGTAGGAGCAACATAGAAGAGATATCGTCTCAGTTGCATGATGTCAAGGATTCTATTCATGATACAATCCAAGATGGGTGAAAATTATTTCCTTCCTTTGTCTTGACATTCAGGTCATTAGTGGCTATTAGAGAGAAATTTAGAATATTCAAAGATGAATGAGAGGATTTCCTTCCAGTCAAAGACTTAGCCATTCCCAGGCTACCAGCATTCATTGAGCTACTAGAGAAATATTTGGAGAGATCCAAGTTGGTGGATTAAGGAGGATTAAGTATGATTCAGTCTTGGTTTGTTGCCTTGACTATCAAATTGAGAATACTTAAAGAGGTACAAAACAAAATTGCATAGCATAGCCCAGGCATCGACACTTCCATTTCAACCATGATGAGCGATGTTGGGGTTGCACTTGATTTTGAAGATATCAAAGAGGAGAACATCAATGAGATAGAATTTGGATTAAGATTGAATGAGTTAGGAAAGGTTGCCATCAAGAAGAAACATTTGGGCACACTTGCCTTCCTCAATGCCTTTATCAGATATGCAAAAGAGTATAAGAAGGATCATGAGAAGAAACTGCAAGCAAAAAGTAGCATGATGAATTTAGCTAAGCTCAAGATGAAACACACACCTTCTCCTCCCATGAAGAAAGTCAATGACAAGCTAGCCAAGTTCATTACTTTGGCTAAAAGGATGAAAGAAAAGGGTAGAACTATATTAGATCATTTTATGTAAGCTCAATGGCAATTTCTCTTTCTTCTTGGATAGGACAAGTGTCTAGTTCTAAATGGCTACTATTTTGGTGCCTTCTCATTGGTTGCCACTTTTTCTTTTTTTTCATTGGTCCATTTATGAGTTGGAATCTTCTCATTGGCCAATGGGGTGGAAACCCTAATTAGGATTTCTAGGATCCAATCTAGATCATTGATTTTGCCTCTTTATCTCTCTTGACAGTTGTAAATTTTGGCCTCTATATAAGGCCATTTGCTCTCATTTGTAAAGGGTCAGAGAAAATTGTTGCTAAGATAATGCCAAAATAGCTTTTCTTTCTCATTGTTGTGACTTACATGGTGATTAAGAACTTTTGGTATTGTTACATGGTTTCTACTTCCAATAGTTAGAATAAGATTTTCTTTGAAGTTGTTAAAATAGATTTCATTTCAAGTTGTTAAGTAGAGAGAAAAGAAGATAGATAGTTGCATGGTAGTATTAGTGGATGTTTGATAGGGATCTATAACTAGGCCACTAGTATAATAGTGGTTTGATGGGAAGCCTTGTGTGGTAAACTAGTTCATTTCCTTTGAATCATTGCATCCATGGAGGTGGAGCTTCCGGTTAGCTTTCATTAGATTCAAAATTTGTTCATTTGCTAACCTTTCCATTCATAGGAGTAGGAATAGAATAACAAGTAGTATAGTATTTGGAGTTTTGAAGAAGGTTAGGAAGGTGTAAGTCATTAGAACATTCACCCTCCATCACCATCACCATCTCCATCAACATCATCTAGAACTCATACAAAACCATTGTCACCATCATCCCACCAAAAGTTCAAGTTGTCCTCAAACAAATAGTGTAAGGCCACCTACGTGATTTCTCACAGATTACATTGATATACTGAGTTAGTATCCATAGGTGTAAGGAACATTGGAGTTTTGCTTATGTCCGCATGGGTATTAACTTTTCAAGAGAGGAATTGAAGATTCAATATTCCATATCAAGTGTTCAATTGATATATGTTATGTAGTTGTACAAAACTGACATCAACATTATTTGGCTCTAGAAGGAGGTCCTGAAAGTTTTTTTTAAGGACTTATTCACATTTAACTATGAATAATGATGGTGCTTCCTAGATCAAATCAACCTAGAGCAAGTTGGGGAACACTCCAAGACCAGATTGTAGCCAGTTTGTGCTCAAATGCTTGGGAGGAAAGTGAGAACACTACAGAGTATCTAAACACCATTGACACATTGAATCAAGAAGAAAGGAAAGCACGAGCTATTGAAAGGAGAATTCAAAAAAGGTTAGAACATCAAAGAGAACTAGAAAGGAAGCTTGAAAGAGAAAGGAAAGCACGAAGACAAGTTCAGGCTACTATTGAGGAAAACTCAAATTAGAAAATAATTTGGGTGGGAATTATAGGCAAGGTGGATAGGAGAATCGAGTGTTTCTATCCCGAAAGATTTGAGAAAATGAAATCTAATAGGAGGCAGAGGATACTGAGATCTAAACCACACTAGGAAGAGGATCTACTTGTGTTAGAATTTTATAAGAAATCAAGGAATCGTTGGGTAGCTGATACCTCAAATTTGGCTAGTCCCTCAAGTCAGCCAATTCAAGCTCAAGTCAATCCAGCAATGATGGCCCAACCACCATGGATTCAAAACAATGCCTCACCCATTTCATTTCAACAATATCATGAGTTGCTGAAGAATTTGGCAGTATTCTGCTCCAAGTTCTTTGTTAATGAACGTAGTTGTACAGTAGAGGAGCATATCAAAGCGTTTGAAGATACATTATGCAATAGAAGGATTCAACATGAGGACATAGCATCCAGGCTTTTCCCTTACTCATTGGTGGAAGAACCTTATTATTGGTTTGTCAATCTACCAGTGTCATCTATATTAGGATGGGTTCAACTCAGAGAAGCTTTTATTGCAAAATTTGGCATGCCTACCACACCACTAGAGTTACATAAAATGTTTGCAGACATTAGGAGACATGATAAAGAGTCAATAAGTTCCATAAAAATTTATTAACACAAAGCCTATGTGAGATTGCAAGCCCCTTACACAATGACAGAGGTAGGTGCTTTGGTGGCATATTACAGTGCCTTAGATAGTCAGACAACTATGTTTACAAGGATGGAAAACCCTACTCCCACAACATTGAATGAGGCTTACACTAAAGAAATTGGAATAGGGAAGCAATTGGGCCAACAAGGAATGAAATCCTCTAAGTGTTAGGTATCGGAACAATCTAGTTCCACATCTTGCATACCAAACACCTAGAAATCAGTTGGTGGTACATCCAGGACCTCCCTTATCTTAGGCACCACCATCAACCATCTTATTTTCAAAGTGCAAGTTCATCCATGAGAACACAAGAGGTAAAGGAGGAAATGGAGGAATTAATTGAGCAAGTCAAGAAGCTATCTATAGAAGTTACTTATTTGAAAAATAAAAACAATCAACTCCAATCTTTCCAAAGGAACAATCAAGGAAACAATTATCAAAATCATGGCAAAAGTTATCAAGGAGGGTATCCAAGAAATCATCAATAAGGTGAATAACAAAGCAACTATCAGGGCAAAGACTACCAAAGAAACAATCAAGGTGGTGGTTATCAAAGAAACTATCAAAATAATAACCACTAAGATAATAGCCAGTCCCAAGATCAAGGATATAACAATCAGTCTAACCAAAAGAGGACATGGAACATAGGCCCAAACAATGGAAATGTGGTGTCGCCACTTGATAATCAAGCCTTAGCAGATAGTAGGTCAGTGGATAGAATATTTTTGGTTGAGTCCACAATGTCCAAATATTGCAAATGCCATGAGACTGATCAACATTCAGAGTTAGGATGTGCTGAGTTCAAGAGGGCATGTAACCTATTTCAAAACATAATAGATGAGTTGAACAATCAAGAAGATATTAAGGTCACGGGGTATGAAATTGTCCCATCCTCAAGATATGATCAATGCTTGAATTTTGAGGAGATTTCATTTCCACCAAAATTTGAAGCATATGAAGAACACCAATGGAGATTTCCTCCAAAGTCATAAAATGGGCTAGTTAATGAGGTAATGGATCAAAATGGGTTTAAAAATGGGTCGGATTTTTCTTTCCCACCTTTGGGAGACACTATTCTAGTTCAAGGGATAGGTGGAAACTAGACATTTCAACAACTGGCTAGTAATGCAAGGTTTTATTAGAGAAACAATAAGAGGAATGATGGACCCTTCACGTCCTCCATACCTCCAAAAAAATTCAATACTCCTCCACATCCCAATGCAAGTAACGTACCAAATTCTTCAAGGGATGCACCTGAGTACAGACATAGTAACCATAACAATGGAGATGGAACACAGAGTTCCCAACAAAGTACACAATAGAACAATCAAGATGTTCAAGGATCAAAAAGTGTCCAATCAACAAAAGAAGCAAATAGAGGAAGAACATCTAACAATGTCGTGAATAATGATGAGTTGAAAAAATTAGGGAAAAGTGTAATAGAGGAGATGAAGAAGATCAAGATCAATCTTCCTTTGTTTGAATTGTTGAAGATAATGGAGATTAGAGATACATTACTTGATAGTTTGAAGGATAACAAACCACAAGGGTCTCACACTCAAGGTGCAGTAACACATACTCAAGGGATGCCTCCTTCTAACTTAGTGCATGTGATCCAAGACATTCTAGGAGGGAACATGATGAATTCATCTCAAGAGAATTCATATGGAGAAATAGAGTACTCTCCGCAAGGGATTGCATATGGAAACATTAGTGAGTTCAATAGACATTCAGGGCCTCAACCAGTTTATATGGCTCAAGGATCAATGTTGGTGGAACCATAGGCTCAAAGGAATCAAGACCTAGTAGATAATAAGGAAAAGGTGAAGAAAAAAGTGGTAATTCAACCAACAGATTTTGGAGTGAAACAAAAGCAAGTACATAAGACATCAGTGGTATATTATCAAGGGAAAGATGAGCCAGCCCCATTCCTACTATCAGTGAGGATATTTGGGAAGATTCTCCATAATTGTTTGATAGATTCAAGATCATTGAGTAATGTCATGCCTTTGAATTTTTGTAGAAGTTTGGAATTACACCTTTGGGATCAAACAGAAAGGTTACCCAATTGGATAAGATAGAAGTGTCAGTGGTCGGTGAATTACACAACATACACATGCAGTTGGCATCTAATT
Source organism: Cupressus sempervirens (assembly GCA_028749045.1). Taxonomy (NCBI): domain Eukaryota; kingdom Viridiplantae; phylum Streptophyta; class Pinopsida; order Cupressales; family Cupressaceae; genus Cupressus; species Cupressus sempervirens. The sequence continues at coordinate 333,421,487 of CM053790.1, forward strand.
TGAGGATGGAACACATGGTAGATATTTTACTGGTAGATGTGGCCAATACCTATGGATTGATCTTAGGTAGAGATTGGGCCAGAAGATTGAATGGATACATGGCAACTAACTTTTCTCACATATGGCTCACATGGAAGGGATTGGCCAACCAAATCAAAATTGATGCACCCCAAGGTTGAGATTGACAGTTACTAAATATGGGGAACCAAATGAAATATTGTTTGTAGAAACAACTATGAACACCTATAGACCTAAGAAGAAAGAAGTATTGTCAATGAATATTTAAGTGAAGGAAGGGATTCCACTGAGATCCCAATTGAGTCAGATCTAGATACTACATGAGACAATGGTGAAGGCATGTTTGAGAATTTTAAGAACTTTTTGACTAGAATTATACAACAAGGAGTAGAGTTGGGTAACCAAACATCAATGAGAGACTTATTATTGCCCAACTGATGCAGGATTCATAATGCATTCCATTCAGAATTATCTTGTTCCTTGTGCACAGTTGCCTTAGAACAAGTAGAGAAGAAAATCCCATGGGCTCTAAAACAAGATGATTCACATGGAAAATAGAGGGTTAAAAATTTACAAGCTAATGAAGCAAAAAGTAGCATGATGGGTGAAACAAAAAACCAAATTATATCCCCTAACTTGGAAATGAAGAAACGTGATGAAACTAACAAGTCCAAAGGTTCCCAAAAGGATCATCAAGAAAGTGATGGAGTATGGACTCTAAGGTTCAATGGTTCCAAGACTAAGCAAGGAGCTAGAGCCAGATTTGAGTTAGTTAGCCTACTGGGGGCAATATATTTGGAGGCACAGATTGCAATTCCCATGCATCAACAATATGGCAGAATACGAAGCTTTGATTTTAGGCTTGTTGTGTGCCATCAAGAAAGGTGCGAAGGTACTTCATGTACTTGGAGATTCATATTTAGTAATTGAACAAATAAAGCAGAAGTTCACTTGCCATGACAAGAGAATGAAGAGGTATAGAAATAGAGTTTGGGATCTAATAGAGAACTTTGATGCCTTCAGTATCAAGTTTAGCTATAGAGAAAATAATCAGGTGGCTAATGCACTCACATAAACTACAAGCTCACTATCACCAATTAAGTTGGACAGCATGAAGAAATTTAGAGTTGAGTTAGCATTGGTCTCATCAGTACCAGATAACATCAAGAACTTCTAGGTATTTGAAGATGATAAACATATCCTCAAATTCTTGACCAATTCAGATGTCTTCACAACACAAATCATCAATGGTGAAGTGGATGAAGAAGCAAAGATCGATCTAGAAGGAATTATGAGTTTGAAGACAAATACTATTCCAAAGGGAATAATTGAGTTAGAAAGAATATTTGACATGGAAAAATTCAACAAGGTGCCATATCAACCCATAGGGGGTGATGAATGCAAAAAGTTAAATTTGGGAATAGATGATTGTCCCAAAATACTTCATATTGGAAAAGTTTGCACACCTAAGGAGAAGGCAGATATATTGAGTTTGATGAAGGAATTCCCAGATGTAATTTCTTGGGGATATGAAGATTTGAAAACATATGATGCTTCCATCATCACACATACAATTCCACTAAGGAAGGAAGTAAATCATTTAGGGAGTGACAAAGGCCAGTCAATCCTTTGTTAGAACCATTGATATTCCAAGATGTAAAGAAGTTGCTAAATGCACGGATCATCTTCCCAGTGAGGTATTCAATGTGGGTCACCAATCTCATCCTAGTTAGGAAGAAAAACAGAGAAATAAGGTTATGTGTCAATTTCAATAATTTGAACAAAGCATCATAAAAGGATAATTATCCATTGCCATCACTAGATGAGGTCTTGAAAATTGTAAATGGAGCACAGATGATGTCATTTATGGATGGATATTCAAGGTACAATCAAGTGATTGTTGAAGAAGAAGATAGATTGAAGATAGCTTTCACCACAAAGTGGGGAACATTTGCATATAGGAGGATGCCTTTTGGCCTGATCAACACAGGTGCAACATTTCAAAGAGCCATGGATTATGCTTTTAAGAACTTAAAAGATAAGTGCATTATATTTTACATCGACAACATAACAATATTTTCAAAGAATAGAGAAGATCGCATTCTCAATTTGAGGAAAGTTTTCACGAGATGTAGAAGGTTCAAAGTTTCTTTGAATTCAAAAAAATGTATGTTTGGAGTCACCGAGGGAAAACTTTTGGGACATGTAATTTCATAAAAGGGTATCATGATAGATCCAGATAGAGTGGAGGCAATTTCCAAACTTGGCATACCAGCTAGCAAGAAAGAACTCAAATCATTCTTTAGAAAGATCAACTTTGTGAGAAAGTTCATATCCACATTCTTCTAAGATTGTAAAGCCAATGAATGACATCTTAAAGAAAGATGCAAAGATGGATTGGACTCCAGCAACAAAGAAGGAATTTGAAGTAATAAAGTAGGCTATCATTAACGCACCAGTTCTAGTAAGCCCAAATTATGAGAGGCCATTCAATATATATTCTTTTGCCTCTGATCATGTGTGTGCAACCATTTTAACACAAGCTTACGCCTTGGTGAAGGTTGTGAAGAAATTCAGGCATTACATCTTAAGAAGAAAAGTACATGAAATTGTGCTTGACATAGCAGTGAAAACTCTTTTAATGCAACAAAAACTTGGAGAAAGAAGAGGCAAGTGGGTAGCCACTATCTAGGAATATGACATAGAAATTCAACTGATGAAATCTACTAGAGGACAACAGTTGGCGCAGACCATGGCATCAAAGGGACCTGGGTTTGTGCAAAAAGTTTACGAATTGGAGGATGTACACCCGGATGAATGGTATCAAAACATAATCAATTATTTGTTAAATCACCAGTGCCCTTTGCAATTGAATCAGGTACAGAAGTGAGCATTGAGATTCAAGAGCAAAAGATACATGTTGCAAGGAGTAGTATTACAAGCAGAATCATGAGGGGATATATTTGAGATGTGTCGAAAAAGAAGAAGCTAGAAACATTTTGGAATATTTTCATGATAAATGGGGAATAGGACATGAGATCAGATTTTGCTACAACACATTGGATACTAAGGGTCAGATACTATTTGTCAACCTTGTTCAAAGACACTCACGAGCACATAAAGACTTGTCATGTTTGCCAAACATCGACAAAGAGAGAAAGGAATCCAACAATGCCTTTGCAGCCGATTATTGAGGTGAGACCTTTTGCAATGTGGGGACTTGAATCCATTGGTCTTATCAATCCACCTTCCTCAGTGCAACATAGGTATATTCGAGCCGCAACTGACTACTATACTCAATGGTTAGAAGCTCAAGCTTTCAAGAATTGCACTCCTGAGATTGTCATCAAATTTTTAGAGGAAAGAATCGCTACTAGGTTTGGGTGTCCTTCTACTTTTGTATGTGATAATGGTTCTACCTTCATTTCTTCAAAATTTCATAGGTGGGAATTTGACCATGAGATCATTTTAAAATTTTCATTAGGTTACTATCCTTAGGGGAATGGCCTAGCATAATCCACAAACAAGAACCTTTTGACTATGATTGGAAAAGTTTTAGTTAGGAACTCAAGAGATTGGCACACATAGTTGAGATAAACTTTGTGGGCTGATAGAACAAGAGTTAAAGAGTCCATAGGAATCACTCCTTATCATTTGGTTTATGAACAAGACCCTGTATTTCAAATTCAATTGAAAATTCCAACTTTGAGGTTCATACAGGAGTACTATGATGAGAATGAAGATAGAGTCCAAGTTAGGTTGGCTCAATTGATGTTGTTAGATGAAAAATAGACGAAGCCCTAAAAAAATTTGCGAAACATCAAGGGGTACTAAAACATTGGTTTGAAAAAAAAGTGCAAAACAAGGCCTTCAATATCTCTAACTTGGTCTTATATTGGGACAAAGCCCATGAAAGGAAAGGACAACAAGATAAATTTGACAAACTTTGGAAGGGTCCTTTCTGGATTTCAAAAATTATTGGGGATAATGCATTTAGACTTAAGACACTCACTAGTGAGGATGTCCCATTGCCTATCAATGGGCAATTCCTCAAGCATTATTTCCAAGCCTAGGACTCTGTCTAGAGCCCTTTTTGTACATAGTTAATTTAGGTTTTCTTTTAGTTAGTAGTTTAATTTTGTTTCGTTCTTTAGAGTAGACTTTGTTTTGAACCATTTGGCCCAAAGGTTAGAGTAGTTTCCCTTTCAGTTGGTTAGAGTAGTTTTCTTTCAGTTGTTTAGTTTAGGTGTTGCGAGGGAGCTCGATTTGATTTGCATCAAGTCATTTGACTTGGGTTTTTTTTCAGCTTCCCTTAGTTGGAGAGCAGTTTTGGTTTTAGGCCTTTTTAAGAGCAAAGGGGGTTCATGTTATCACTCGTGTGCGAGTTGTCTAGATTTTACATTATTAGTGACAAAACAGAGTCCATCTTGTTCATTTCTTGAATGTATTTGGCAAGGATCAGAGATTAAAGGATGTGCTTAGTCGTTAGTTTATATTAGAACTTGTACTAAATTTGGGTAACTCGATAGAGGTTCTTAAGTTACTTTTGACGTGGTTACAACATTCTACTCACACTTAATTGCTCTAAGTTCTTGATGTTTTGAAGTAAAATTGGACTTAGTAAAAATCTTACACCTGCTTTAGTGCTACTATGGTCTTCCAAACCTTCTGCAAGCTTCATTGCTTGCAAGCCAAACAAAAGATTGAAGAAAAAGAAATATCATGAGAATAGAAACAAGAGAATTTATGGACAAAGGAAAGATGGTATCAAAATAAAAAATAAAGATGAAATTTGGTTCAAGGGTGTGCAATCATCTCTACCAGTGCTATAAAAATAATCATTAAAGGTAGAACCATGATTGTGGTACCACAACGATAAATCCGTCGAGGCTATAGATGACTGACTGGTAGTGGGGCTCTATCCAAGTTGCTTTTGAAGTAAGGATATTTATAATAGCTAAGTTCAATGGATCTAAGAGATTATCAAGTTCTTGTCGAGAAGGGAATAAGTCATTTGCACACATGTCAGTAACTTATGGTCATGGTTCTTAGGATCAACTTGAGAGTTTTTTCCCTTGTTGAGTGTTTGTCCTTAAGTAGATTTGTGAATAAGCCGTCTTGAGATATTTTGTTCTAAGTTATTTTATTCATGAAACGTTCAAGAACATTTCACCCATGGAGTCACCAAATGTTGTGAGATTCTCACATCATCACCCCAAAAAAAAATTTGGGGACCCCGTTTTTCTGGACCGCCTTAGCAATTTTTTTTTGGAGTTGTCCAAAAGTTTCGATTTAGAAGATCTGGCAACTTGGACGCCTTCGGGCCAGGAGGAATGTGGTTAGATTTGTTTTTTCACCTAATCTTAACTTGATTTTCCATAACATGTAATTTTATCCTTAGGCCAAATAAATTTCAAAAAAAATATTTTCTGATAGTTAGAACAATATTTGGCAGGATAAATTTACAAATTTTGGGACTTAGATGATTTTATTTTGAAAATTGGATGTAATTGTATAATCTTGATATTGCTACTAAGTCCATCATTTTTGATGAAGGGAAGAGAGTGTTAGCCAACATTGGCAGACAAGTGATCAAATAAGCATTCAATATACCCCTGTACAAAAGCATGATAGTGGTAATGATGGACCAAGCCGCTAAGTTATTCTAGGACAACCAAGAGGCTTATTTCATTCATCTAAAGCAAGATTGGTTACATGAAGGCAAGAAGGAACTTCCTAGATCATCAAGGCTCGCCATATCAGATTTCAAATTAGAGTATGGAAATCTCATTCTGCTTCTCAATCAGATCATGAGCCTAGCTCAAGGTATGCAATTTGAAAACTAGATGTACTCCTTTATTGATGAAATTGAAAAAGGAAAAAGAAGTCTTGATTGGGCTAGGATAATAAGCAAGAATCTAGAATTGCAACTTAGGACCATACAAAATCAAAAGAAAATCTATATGGCATCCTATTTGTTCTATTTGATTGCAAGATTATATGAAAATCCTAGACTTAAGGCCTTAGGGGTAGTTGGCAATGGGTTGGGGCAATGTTTGGTGCATGAATGTTATCCACAACTTCATTTGCAACACAACAAAGACTATAAAATGTTTTGTGATGCCTTTTCCATGAAGACAAAAAAAATATTACAAGAGACACTTGCTAAGAGGCTTTCATCAGTGGCAGAAGCAAAAGTCAAGAGGTATGGGAGTCAGTGTATCCAATTTCTACAATTCACTTATATTAGAGTAGTAGGAAGCATAGTATGTCCCAAGAGACTTCCAAGGTACCCACCCGACAAGTTAGTTTTGATGGAATTGGCTAGGCTATTTGACCATTATGATAGAATGATGAAACTCAAAGGTGAGATAGGGATTACGTTCTCATTTGGAATTGGCAATAATAGTTGTCCCAATCCTGCCACCTTTGTTGCTATGGAGAAAGAATTAGAATGGTATCATCTAGCATGGTATAGACCAAGGCAAGGATTTGATCCTAATGGTCTTATCAAGGAATCTCATAGGAATACATTCAAACATGTTCCTACTATAGAGGATTTATGGGCCAATGTACAGGATGACTTTCACATGAGAAATCTAGCTTTCTCAAGATTGTCAGTGAACATGATGAGGGCAATTAGATGGAGAGGCCTTAATATTCCTGATCAACTAGAAGATGATGAAAATATACTGAGAGAAGATTATGATATAGTGGATGGAAGGGAATTGAACCTAGTGGATTGGGATGATCACCAGGATCCTTCATTGGAAGCAATTTCAACAAGAGTTGATCTGCACACCAAGTTCTGGTGCAATGGGAAGTTAAGGAAATTACAAAGTCAAAGATTACATCTTACTTATGAAAAGATGAAACCAAAGGAAGGTCCAACAGAATTAGTCAGACAAAAAGATGAGGGTAGTAGCCAACATCAAAGAACAGATAAGAACAGGAAGAGAGGTTTGGAATTTGAGAAAAGTAAAGAACATCGGGAACCTCCAACAAAGAAATGGAATGTAGTGCCATCAAGAGAGAGTATAATTGAGGCTAGAAGCCAAGAAGATAATACAAGTGGATAAGGGGCCGCAGTAAAGATGAGCTTTGATTCAGAATCAAGTGGTTACAGTGACAGCACCAAGTACTCTCCTCTCTCAAAGAGTCAACATGGAGATGACATGGTAGTCACTAGTGAAGAAGAGGATAGGCCAATTGATATTGAAGAAATGAACCAGGCACCCAAGGTCATTGGTGATGCTTTTATAGTCGAATCAAATCTAGATTTGGGGAGATGCACTATACTACTATGGTAAAGGAAAAATTTTATGCCAAGAGGTGAGGTTGTGACTGCCCAAACAATTGAAGATATCAAAGGATTAGTAGAAAAAGGTGATAGCGAGAACCAGAGACAAATTGCAAAAATGGTGCCAAAGGTAATTAGGAGTGACAAGGATGGTCACTAAAAGGTTCAGATTGTTATACCAACGGTTAACAAGGCATTGGATGAAATTGTGGTTGAAGAATATGAGATAGTAGAGCATAACTTTGGAAGAATCGCGGATAACATGGAATGTGAGGAGATCCATGAAGGCAAACAAAAGGAGCATAAAGTTGAGGTAGAGAAAAAATATTAGAGAGATTGCCAATCTATTCAACAGTTGCACTAGGAAGCCCTTCCTCAAGACAATGGGAGCAACATAGAAGAGATATTGGCTCAGCTACGTGAAGTCAAGAATTGGATCCATGATACAATCAAAGATGGATGAAATTTCTTGCCTGCCTTTGTCTCGACATTCAGGTCATTAGTGGCTATTAGAGACAAATTCAGAATATTTGAAGGTGAATGGAAGGATTTCCCTCTAGTCAAAGACTTGGCCATTCCTAGGCTACAAGCATTCATTGAGCTACCAGAGAAATATTTAGAAAGAGCCAAATTGGTGGATGAAGGAGGATTGAGTATGATGGAGTCCGCGTTTGTTGCCTTGACTATCAAATTGACAATACTTGAAGAGGTACAGAACGCGATTGCACAACACAGCCCAGGCATTGACACTTCCATTTCAATCATGATGAACGATGTTAGGGTTGCACTTGATTTTGAAGATATCAATGAGGAGAACATCAGTGAGATAGAATTCGGATCGAGATTGGATGAGTTGGGGAAGTTTTCCATCAATAAGAAACATTTAGGCACCCTTGCCTCCCTCAATGCCTTTATCGGATATGCAAAAGAGTATGAGAAGGATCATGAGAAGACACTACAAGAAGCAAGCAGCATGACGAATTCAGCTGAGCTCAAGATGAAACACACACCTTGTCCTCCCATGAAGGAATTCAATTACAAGCTATTCAAGTTCATTAATTTGGCTAAAATGATGAAAGAAAAGGGCAGAACTATATTAGAAGATCATTTGATGTAAGTCCAAGCGGAAACTTCTCTTTCTTCTTAGATAGGACAAGTGTCTAATTCTGATTGGCTACCATTTTGGTGCCTTCTCATTGGTTGCCACTTTTCCTTTTTTTTCATTGGTCCATTGATGAAGTGGCATCTTCTCGCTGGCCAATGGGGTGGCAACCCTAATTAGGGTTTCTAGGATCCAATCTGGATCATTGATTTTGCCTCTTTCTCTCTACTATCGGTTGTAAATTTTGGCCTCTATATAAGGCCATTTTCTCTCATTTTTAAAGGGTCAGAGAAAATTGTTGCTAAGATAATGCCAAAATCACTTTTCTTTCTCTTTGTTGTGACTTGCATAGTGATTAAGAACTTTTGGTATTATTGCATGGTTTCTACTTCCAATAGTTACAATAAGATTTTCTTTGAAGTTGTTAAAATAGATTTCATTTCATGTTGTTAAGTAGAGAGAGAAGTAGATGGATAGTTGCATGGTAGTATTAGTGGATGTTTGATAGGGATCTATAACTAGGCCACTAGCATCCTAGCGGCTTCTTGGGAAGCCTTGTGTGGTAAACTAGTTTTTTTCTTTGAATCATTGCATCTATGGAGGTGGAGCTATTGGTTAGCTTTCATTAGATTTGATCCTCATCCATTTGTTAACCTTTTCATTCATAGGAGTAGGAGTAGAATAGCAAGTAGTATAGTATTTGGAGTTTTGAAGAAGAAGGTTTGGAAGGCATAAGTCATTAGAACATTCACCCTCCATCACCATCACCATCATCCCACCAAAAGTCCAAGTTGTCCTCAGACAAATAGTGTAAGGCTACCTATGTGATTACCAATAAATCACATCGATATACTGAGTTAGTATACACACGTGTAAGGAACATTGGAGTCTTGCTTATGTCCACATGAGTATTAACTTTTCAAGAGAGGAATTGAAGATTTGATATTCCATATCAAGTGTTCAATTGCTATATGTTATGTAGTGGTACAAAACTAATATCAACATTATCTAGCGTTAGAAGAAGGGCCTGAAAGTTTTTGTTTGAGGACTTCTTCGCATTTAACTATGAAGAAAAATGGTGCTTCCTAGATCAAATCAACCTAGAGCAAGTTGGGGGTGGAACAGTCCAAGACTATATTGTAGCCAGTTTGTGCTCAACTCCTTGGGAGGAAAGTGAGAACACTGGAGATTATCTGAACACTGTTGACATATTGAATCAAGAAGAAAGGAAAGCACAAGCTATTGAAAGGAGAATTCAAAAAAGGTTGGAACATCAAAGAGAACTAGAAAGGAAGCTTGAAAGAGAAAGGGAAGCACAAAGATAAGCTCAGCCTACTGTTGAGGAAAACTATAATTAGAAAATCAATCGAGTGGGAATTATAAGCAAGCTGGATAAGAGATTTAGGTCTTTCTCCTTTGAAATATTTGAGAAATTGCAATTTGATAGGAGATAGAGGATACTGAGATCTATGCTAGACCAGGAAGAGGATCTACTTGTGTTAGAATTTCATAAGAAATCAAGGAATCGTTAGGTAGCTGATACCTCAAATTTGACTAGCCCCTCAAGTCAGCTAGTTCAAGCTCAAGTCAATAAAGCAATGATGGCTCAACCACCATAGATTCATCAAAACAATGCCTCACCCATTTCATTTCAACAATATCATGACTTATCAAAAAATCCAATGGTATTTTGCTCCAAGTTCTTTGTTAATGACCCTAACCATACAACAAAGGAGCATTTCAAAGTGTTTGAAGATGCATTATCCAACAAAAGGATTCAACATGAGGATGTAGCATGCAAGCTTTTTCTCTTACTCATTAGGAGAAGAACCTTATTATTGGTTCGTCAATCTGCTGACATCGTCTATAATTTGATAGGTTCAGCTCAGAGTAGCTTTTATTGCAAAATTTGGCATGCCCACCACACCACAATAGTTACATAGAATGTTCATGGACATTAAGAGACATGATAAAGAGTTAATAAGTTCCTTCAACAATCATTTCCACAAGGCCTACATGAGATTGCAAGCCCCTTACACAATGACGAAGGTAGGTGCTTTGGACGCATATTATAGTGCCTTAGATAGTCAAACAACTATGTTTACAAGGATGGCAAACCCTACTCCCACAACGTTGAATGAGGCTTACACTAAAGCAATTGAAATAGGGAAGCAATTGGGCCAACAAGGAATGGAACCTCCAAGTGCTAGGTATCCGAACAATCTAGTTCCACAAATTGCATACCAGACACCTACAAATCAGTTGGTAGTACATACAAGACCTCTGTTGTCTCAGGCACTGCCATCAATGCCAGTTTATCTGCAAAGTGCAAGTTCATCCACTAGAGTGAAAGAGGAAAAGGAGGAAATGAAGGAATTGATCGAGCAAGTCAAGAAGTTATCTACAGAAGTTACTTATTTGAGAAATCAAAACAATCAACTCCAATTTTTCAAAAGGAACAATCAAGGAGGTAATCAAGGAAATAGTTATCATAATCATGGCGGAAGTTATCAAGGAGGGTATAAAACTAACATGTTATGTAGTGCTACAAAACTGACATCAACAATAATATAGTATATAGCTATTGATAATAGTGGACTGATGATGGTTGAATCCAATATTCTTATCTCTTGAAATCCTTTTTGAAATCAGCTCTTTTTAAAAAATTCAATCATTCAAAGTAGTTGATGCATTGTTTTCTCTTTGCATAGGACTCATATTGGGCTCAAGCTTGTTTGCAAAGGTGTTTCAGCTTGATGCATCTCCCAATTCACTTGCACCAACCACAAAATCAAGGATTAAGACTAGTGTTTTTCTTGCCTAATGGCTGTAGCATATGAACCTTCCCTATTACAGTGATAATCAAATAACTTAATGCTTTCTCTATCCCTTACTCATTGCCTCAAACTCTATCAGGAGGTTTAAATTTGGCCCGGCTAAATGGGACAAACTTAACCTTTGAAGAGGGTAGTGAAAAGCTAAAGTAACAGTAAGGTCAAAAAACACGTAATGCTCTAGCCAGATTTGGTTCTTGTAGACTTAAGTGCAAAGATTTTAGCATTGGTATTTAGCTTTAAGAATGCAAGGTGCCTCTGAATAATAAATTGATTGGGTTGTAATATAAATTGTGACTATATTACTAAGACCGGAGGAAGGAAAACTTCATTTCTTTTAAACACAGTATGAGACAATCTTTTCTTGAAATCTGTGATTGTCATCTAATAGCTGAGGTGCTAATTCTCAGAATAAAAAATAATAATAGAGTATCATATATTACTTCATAAATATGAAGTCTGAAATACTTTAAGGAAATACATTTTTCGAAAAGCCTCTCTTCCTTGTCTGTGCTCTTCCACATGGCAAGCACCAATTGAATGGTTGAGTTCATGCAAATACTAAGTACAAGAGCATAATAAATTAGAAGACTTCTTTACCGATTCCACAAAATTTCTAGAGGTAAATTTTTCCGGAGATCATTAAAAGGATAGCATGAGGTTGAGTATCTTCTGAAACCCAGTTGCTTTGTGCTAATTTAACTATGAAAATACTAATTGGAATAGACTGACTCCCTATCATTATGAATAATTTAGTTTTCTTGTTCTCAAAGTACCGCTCTAAGATGAGTTCCTTTTACATTTTGATATTCCCTCTGAGAAGCTCTTAGCTTGTCAAATCTTAGTTCCAGTAATGATTTTAGTTATCCTAAACAAGGTACCCCTTTACCTCTGAAAATAGCTTTAGTTTCCTGTGCATTGCCATGTCAAATTGTATACTTACTTAACAACAATGAAATGGACAGTTTGCATAGTCTTTTACTTTGAATTTGGAAATTGGAAATATGATTTCGTGAATTTGAAAGTGACTCATGTACACACATTATGCCTCAAATATATCAATAATTTTCCTATGTTCAAAGGTGTTTCCTAGAAAGTTGTCTCCGGGACAGATGTGGCAGTGGACAACAGGACACATTTCATGGATAGTAGCATCAGGAGGCCATTTCTGGAGACATCAGGTATTTCAGAATTTCAAAGATAATATACATTAACAGAGAAAAATTTAGAAGTGTACCTAGGTATACATGACATCAATATTCAAGTTTAGACACATATATATTGCATTGAATTGAATATTTGATGTTCAATGTTAACAATAACTCTGGCCAGTTTCCCCAGGTAAAATTGACATTGTATGCTATTTTTTACATGTCGTGTTCAAAAGGCACAATATGTAGCAATGGATGTAGGATTATTTAACATAAAAAATAATAAATATTTGTTTACATTAAATTTATTAGATCTCTTAACCAACACTCCCACCTTTGAAAGTTGTGCTATTCTTTTTTAACTTGATAGCATGTTGCCATCATTGTATCTTCAATGCTTCAAAAATCAAAAAGTGTTTCTATTAAAAATTCACTGGAATCTCTTTCCTTGACAATCTTTTGAACATTATGCCCGTGTTAAAACCTAAATCACTCTGTTCCAAAAAAACCCCAAAAACCGTTTTAAAGTATTCTACTCCATTTGGCCAAAACATGAAACATAATGTCAGTTGTTGCTGAGATTCATTTACGTTGCAATTTATTTCTTTGGTTGTTTAATTATATATATGGATATTTTACTATATTGTTTTCTATATGTTGAACAATTTCTGTGATAGAAATAATTATAGGATTGTTAAAAAAAAAATCTCACTCTACGAGAATGTGTGTTGTTTTTCCCTTGCTCTGAAGTGTTTGTATCCATCAATCGACTCACCAGCAACTATGTGTCCCACTATGTGTGAGAAATATAAATTAAAATAAATACTCACAACCCTAAACCTAAAATTTTGCTCGGCACAAGCTATTGTCGAGTGCCAATTTTGCTCGGCACATGAAGGTGTCGAGTGGCAATTTGCTCGGCACTTGAAGGTGCCGAGTGACAAGCAATAGGTGTCGAGTGATAGGAAACAGGTGTCGAGTGACAGGAAGCTCGATACTTAAAGGAGAGCTCAGTACACAAAGTAAATGCTCGGCAACAATAGATGCCGAGTGAGCTCGGCTCCAACTGAGAAAGAGGATGTCGAGTGTTATGTTTCAAACTGGAAAAGTTATAACTTAGGAAATTCCAACATGAATGCTTTCACCATTAAAACCAGAGAGCCAAAATGTTAAGCTTCAAAAAACAAACTTGTCAAATGCAACATTCAATGGAAGATTAATGGATTCAAGTGTGCCTGCTTGCCTTACTATTCAACTTGATTGAAACTATTACAAAATCTAGGAGCATTCGGCTTCAACCGAAAAACCTTAATATAACCCTAAACTGGTAAAACTTCAAACTTCAATAAACTTTAAACTTGCAACACTAATGGCTGCATACAATGGTGCTTGGAGCAATCACTACTTCAATAGGTCAAATCCAACAATGACAAACTTACAGAGTGAACAGGGGAAACACATGCAACTGCAGGCACAAACTTCTTTCCTTCTTCCTTCTCTGTCATGCTCTGCAACAACTAATTTGCTGAATAATCTAACTGAATGAAAATGAATGTAGAAACATTCCCTTTTGTTTCATTCCATTTTCCCCCTCATTTCTGATTTCAAAAATCTCACCCACTGTATTTATGTTTCTATTTGTTCTGAATGTCAGAGGTGGTAGGTGAATGTTTGTCTCTAGGGAGAAATGGCCACTGCATTTAATTTTCCAATACTCCCCCTTTGTCCCAAGCCAAACAAACAAGGATCGGTGCTGATCCAAATCAATTACACCAAGACACTCTCTTAGGTGTAAAAAAGATCCAATGCCTAAAGACTTAGTAAATATGTCTGCTAGTTGCTGCTCAGACTTGCAAAAATTCATATTGATATCCCCATTCTCCACCAACTTTTGGATGAAGTGATATTTGATCTTTATGTGTTTGCTTCTCCCATGGAAGACTGGATTCTTAGACAATACAATTGATGAGATGTTGTCACAATAAATTGTGGTTCCATCCTCTTGCCTTTCATTCAAATCTATCAAGATCCTTCTTAACCAGATAGCTTGACATGTTGTTGCATTTGCTGCTATATACTTAGCCTATGCTATAGATTGAGGAACAATAGGTTGCTTCTTGGATGCCCATGAAATTGCACCCGATCCCATATGGAACATGTATCTGGAAGTGCTCTTCCTATCATCTATACTTCCAGCCCGATCACTATCACTGTAACCAACCAACTTGAAATCATCATTTGCAGTATACAAAAATTCCAAATCCCTTGGTACCTTTCACATACCTTAGGATCATTTTTCCCGCTTGCCAATGGGAATCCTTTGTTGTTTCCATAAATCTGAAAATCAAACTTACTGCATGCATTAGGTTTGGCCGAGTTGCAGTCAAATACATCAAACTTCCAACCATACTCTTGTATAATGTTGGATCCACTCTCTTGCTAGAGTCTTCCTTGCTCAACTTCAGACCTATTATTGTTGGTGTGGGGGCTGCCTTACTGTTCTGCATTTTAAATCTCTCCAAGATCTGCCCTGCATATTTTTCTTGAGAGATGAAGATGCCATCATGCATTTGTTTTACTTCTATGCCTAGAAAGTATTTCAAGAGACCTAGGTCTGTCATTTCAAATTCATTTTTCATGACCTATTTAAACTCACCAATTAGATTTTTGTCATTACCAGTAAAAATTAAATCATCTACATACAAGACAACAATCAATGCATTACCATCTGCTGCCTTGATGTAAAGAGTGGGCTCACCATTACTTTTGCTAAAGCCATTGCTCATTAAATATGAGTCAATCCTACTGTACCATGCCCTTGGAGTTTGCTTGAGCCCATAAAGAGCTCTCTTCAATCTATATACTTTGTTCTCTTCACCTAAAATTTCATAACTAGGAGGCTGCTCCACATATACTTCTTCTTTCAATACACCATTTAGGAAGGCAGACTTCACATCCATTTGAAATACCTTCCACTTGTGCTAAGCTAAAATTGCTATGACAACACATACAGTTTCCATTCTTGCAACAGGGGCGTATGTCTCATCATAGTCTCTTCCATACTGTTGTTTGTAGCCCTTGACTACCAGCCTTGCCTTATGCCTATCAATCTTGCCTTCAACATTGCATTTGGTCTTGTAGACCCATTTCACTCCAATCACTTGCTTCTTGTGAGACAATTCAGTTAGCTCCCATGTCTCATTCCTTTTTATAGCATCTATTTCCTCATTTATGGCATTACATATTTCTTCTCCTTAATAGCTTCTTCAAAATATATTGGATCACTATGAGAAAATAATGCAAAATTAACATTCTCATCATAATCTTCATACCTTTCATCTTGGTATATCTCCCTAAGACTCTTGGTCTTTCTTGGTAACAAGGAGGAGAGTGTGGGATCAGAATCTTCACTGCTACTGCATTGCCGACTAGCTTGGTCTTCACTAGTACTCAGCACTAACACTCGGTCATGCCTAGAGGAGCTCGACAATGACTGAACCTGCTTTCTTTTTCTTCTATTTGCTCCTTCTTGATGTTCATCAGCATCTTCTTCACTCATAATTGGCACTACACTAGAAGTGCTTGGTGACTCATCAATTGAACCATACCAAGACTAATTTTCAAAAAAATTCACATCTCTTGAAAAAGTCATCTTGTTGTTCAATGGGTCATACAATCTGTATGCCTTTGATTCTGAGTTGTACCTTGTGAAGATGCACTTCACACCTTTGTCATCCAATTTTTGCCTTTTCTCTTTAGGCACATGTGCATATGCAACACATCCAAACACCTTTAGGTGTTCAACTATCCATCTTTCTCGTGACCATGCTTCCATTGGAATTTTGTCACGAACTGCTTTTGTAGGACACCTATTAATTAGGTAAATTGTTGTTGCCACAGCCTCTCCCCAAAATTCAGTTGGGAGACATTTCTCTTTCATCATGCTCTTTGCCATTTCAACAATGGTCGTGTTCTTTCTTTCAGCCACTCCATTCTGTTGTAGTGTATAGTTGGTTGTGAGCTCTTTCTTTATACCATGTTTCTTGCAAAAATTTACAAAAGAATTAGAAGTATACTCCCCTCCTCTATCTAATCTTAGGACTTTGATATAGTGTCCACATTCTCTTTCAGCCTGAGCTTTAAATTCTACAAATTTATCAAATGCTTCAGATTTATTTTTTAAGAAATACACCCATGTCCTACGACTAAAATCATCTATAAATGTCATAAAATAAGTACTCTCCCCAATGGAAGTAACTTGCATAGAACTGATTAGGTCAGTATGCACTAACTCTAATGGATATCTAGCCCTCCTAGAATTTCTAGAATTAAAGGGAAGCCTATGTTGCTTACCCAAAATACAAGCCTCACACTTGCCACATGAATTTCCTATACGTGAAAAACCTTCTACCATTCTTTTATTTGACAACAAATTTAAACCAGCATAGCCCAGATGACCATACCTAAGGTGCCATAGCTATGAGGGGTCTTCAATCACACTCCTTAGAGCTGATTGTGTGGGAGGTGTAGCACCAACTTGAGATGAGAAACATGTCTCTATCCTCAAAAGAAACATTTCATTCTTTGTCATTTGAACTGCTGGAAGTAAGTTCTTGCTCCCATCTTTTTCATGAATGACACATGTGTCATTCTCCATTAGCACTTTGTATCCATTTTGAATGAGCTAACCAATGCTCATCAAATTGTGCTTCATGCTAGGAGAAAAATATACATTTTGTATTTTCTTCTTCTCACCTTTCTTGGTGCTGACCATAATTGATCCTTTGCCCACTACTGGTAGGGTTCCATTGTTACCCATTTTAATCTCAGATTTGAAACTCTTGTCAATGAATGAAAACAAAGTTTCATTACCACTCATTTGGTTGCTACATCCACTATCGAGGTACCAAACCTCAGGGCTTCCTTCTTCACCAACATTACACATGATGAAGGCAGTGGCATTGTTTTCACTTCCCATGTTCACATCAGCCACATTTTCTTGTCCTGACTGATCATTTTGCTTCTTCCAGCATTCACTTGCATAATGCTCATATTTATGATAGTATTAGCATTCTACATTACTCTTATTTGAGTTGTAATTTTTCTTACCTCCTCTTGAAGTATTTTGTGAGCTACTTGCTCCGTCTGCTCTTCCTAAGCTTTTTGTTGCAGCATTTCTTTGTCCTCCATTTCCTCGGCCTCTACCTCTGGAGTTTCTGCCTGAGCCATTTCTTCCTCTCCCCCTTCCTCTTGGATTTGACTGAGCCTTGAATGCTTGCTCTTGGGAAGAAGAAGATACAAATCTATTGATCCTATGCTCATGGGTTTGAAGTGTACCCATTAACTCATCCATTGTCAAAACAGTGAGGTTTTTTGCCTCTTCTATGGTCATGACCAAATTGTCACATTTATGAGGTAAACTCCTCAATATCTTTTCCACTATTCTCTGCTCTTGATAGTCTTCTCCATTTGACTTCAATTGGTTAATCACATTGGAGGTCCTTGAACTGAAGTCTGCAACTGATTCATTTTCCTTCATCTGAAGGTTCTCAAACTCCCTCCTTATATTTTGTAGCTTTATTGTGCGGACTCTATCAGTCCCCTTGAAGTTTGTCTCAAAGATATCTCATGCTTCCTTTGCATAATTTGTTGTTGCAATCTTTGGGAATACTGTCTCTGTCATTACTGCTTCAATAAGACTTAATACTTTTGCATCTTTCCTCCTTGACTCTTTCAAATAAGTCTTTTGTGCATTTGTGAGAGCAGCATACTGAGTTGGGTTAGTCACATCATTGAACCCATTAACTACAAACTCCCACAAGTCATTTGCAACCATTATGGTCTTCATCTTCTTTGCCCATGTATCATAGTTTTGTCCATTGAATGGTGGTGGCTGCTGCCATATCTTTCCTGCATCTCCTGCCATGTCAAATATCTTAGAAAAAATTGCCCTAACTCACTTTGGATGTGGGGCCTCAAAGCTCTGATACCATGTGAGAAATATAAATTAAAATCAATACTCACAACCCTAAACCTTAAATTTTTCTCGGCACAAGCTATTGTTGAGTGCCAGTTTTGCTCAGCACATGAAGGTGTCGAGTGGCAATTTGCTCGGCACTTGAAGGTGCCGAGTGACAAGAAGCTCAGCACTTAAAAGAGAGCTCAACACACAAAGTAAATGCTGGGCAACAATAGATGCTGAGTGAGCTCGGCTCCAACTGAGAAAGAGGATGCCGAGTGTTTTGTTTCAAACTGGAAAAGTTATAACTTAGGAAATTCCAATGTGAATGCTTTCACCATTAAAACCAGAGAGCCAAAACATTACGCTTCAAAAAAAAAAACTTGTCAAATGCAACATTCAAGGAAAGAGTAATGGATTCAAGTGTGCCTGCTTGCTTTACTATTCAACTTGATTGAAACTATTACAAAATCTGGGAGCATTTGGCTTCAACCAGAAAAACCCTAATATAACCCTAAACTGGTAAAACTTCAAACTTCAATAAACTTTAAACTTGCAACACTAATGGCTGCATACAATGGTGCCTGGAGCAATCACTGCTTCAATAGATCGAATCCAACAATGACAAACTTACAGAGTGAACAGGGGAAACACGTCCAACTGCAAGCACAAACTTTTTTCCTTCTTCCTTCTCTGTTCAGCTCTGCAACAACTAATCTGCTGAATAATCTGACTGAATGAAAATGAATGTAGAAACATTCTCTTTTGTCTCATTCCATTTTCCCCCTCATTACTGATTTCAAAAATCTCACCCACTGTATTTATGTTTCTATCTGTTTTGAACGTCAGACTTGGTAGGTGAGCGTTTGGCTCCAGGGAGAAACGGCCACTGCATTTAATTTTCCAACACTGTGGACACAGGGAAACAAAGTGTCTCTTATTTCCATTATAGTCGTTGCCACAGATGATGGAGTTCATCCACAAACAAATGAAGCTATAGCCCATGCAAAGGTTGCTGATGTGCCCATTATAGTTGCAATCAATAAGATAGATAAGGAGAGAGCATTCTAGAAAGAGTAATGCAAGAACTTGATTATATCAGATTGATGCCATAGGAATGGGGTGGTGATGTACCTATGGTTCTAGTTAGTGATCTTACTAGACAAAATGTGAATGAATACTAGAAACTGTCATGCTGGTTGCAGAGTTACAAGAGTTAAAAGCCAATCCAAATCAAAATTTAGAAGGAACTGTCATTGAAGCAAGCCTTCACAATTCAAGAGGACCTCTTGCCACGTTTCTTGTATAGAATGATACTCTCAAAAAGGGTGATATAGTTGTATATGATGAATCCTATGCAAAGATGTGGGCCTTAATGAGAACTCAGGTTTCTACTCATGTTAATGGGAATTCAGGTTTCTACTCTAATCAAACAAGGATACTGAATTATTCTTTGAATTTTTGGGTGACACGTACCATCCACCACTTAATTTTTGTAGTATCTGAGTAAAATATTGACTTTCATATTTAGCCATATTAACAGGTACAATTTGATCAACAACAGATTAGTGGAGGCATAACATACAGTCTAATGCAATCAGCATCTGGAACCTCTTCCAGTTTGCTGCCCAGCCAAGACCTTATGCCCAGATTTCATAAAATTGCTTCTATAGAGTTCTGCTACAAGGTTACATAAATGTGTATATGTCTATTCTCTACAATTTGTAAGTTGAGAAATATTACCTCTAACGTGAATGCAACATCTCAAAATTTTCTGATTGTGTTATAAGCATTATCCTCAATAGGAACATTAGAAACAAATATTCTCTATGTTGAATGTATGCAATTATAAACTATTGAGCTAATTAAATTACACAAGTCTGCCTCAATACAGTAGGTATTCTATCAAACATTCGCAAACATTCTTAATAAAAAATTGGGTAAGTGCATTATAGTTACCATGGTTGAATGCTAGAAAAATTATGACTCAAATGAAGAGGCGTGTTTGAAGCAGATTTCTCATAATTGGGAAACTAACAAAACTATGTTTTAAAGTAGATTATACAAACCTCACACAAGAGAAAACCTAAACGAGAAACCTCACCTATTTTCACCCGCTTTGGAGACTTTGTATCAGAAGATGTTGGTCTATATGCATGTCATGCATTAACTGACCGATAAGTGAAGCCTGTATATCCTGCTATGGCCTCACAGACTGCACTTTGAGCGAGAAGTGTGAAGTAGACATTGTCTGAGGCATTACTTGGGATGCCACAAATATGTATGTTGGCTTGATGTATCTCAAGTTTGATACTTCCTTGTGACCCTTCACAAAATGATCCTTTCGTTTATGAAAGAGCCATAACCCAACATGATGGAATACATATTTTGCATACCTTCATAAAGATGTGAACCTACCCAACATCTTCAGCGACACTATCACCATATGCCCATCTTCTCTCAGGCGTATTTCAATGAATTCATAAAGGCCACATTGTCCTTCCAAATAAAAAGGTGATTAGGGAATTACATAAAATTTTACATCCTTGCTGGCGAGTGTGGCGTATGTGGCAATGAAACCACTACAGAAACCCATGATTTTACCAGTAATACTCCAATTTGCACCCAAATGTCTACAAAGGATCCATGGAGAGGAATATTAAGGTGAGAAATATAAGTCAAATTCAGTGTCCCCTAAGCGTAATACCTCAAATCATGCATTGCTTGAATGAATATCCACTTGCCTATGCATCGCTGACCAACAAGCATTACAACTGTGTTGACATTTTGTCAAACAGTTCGTAGCCCTCTCCTACATTTGTCTGATATATATATATATATATATTTTAAACAATTACTTCTGATGCTTGTCGCCAGTTACCTATCGCAGTGGATGAAATTTTTGATACCCTATCAAATATTGCAAATTGGAGAATAGAACTGATTCGATGGATGATATTTTGGATTGCAACTATAAAAAAGTTAAGAGGGTTTCTAACTGTGGTCGTGTCCCCAGCAGTCGTGTCCTCAATTAGAAAGATGAGTAATATATAAATTGTAAATATGATTGAAAACAACTCCAAAACGGAAATTAAAATTCAAACAGTTTGTACATAATGAACAATACACGAAATTGAATATGTTTCAGAGAAGCAAGACAAAGATTTGAGGTGTATTGACAAGGTCATCCTCTATTTAAAAAGGTTGATGTCTATTAATTTGATATTTTTGCATGGAAGGATCTAATGCATGAGGGTAATAGTATATATAATCTTATTATACAAATGTTGCATTCAACAAAATTTGGATGAGCTCTAGAAACATTCTACCTTCTAATATGTAATCCCTGTAAAGCCTCTTTTTTATCTATTAGAATTTTATACCTATAGGATTTTATCTTGTGGGTTTGTGTTGTAAATTGGTATTGAAGGTTGTATATGTATGGTCATCATGTATTTAAAAAGGTTGGTGGCTATTAATTTGAAATTTTCGTGTGAAAGGATCTAATGCAAGAGGGTGATAATATATATAATCAAACTTTACAAACTCTGCATTCAACAAGATTTGGATGACCTCTAGAGACATTCTACCTTCTAATTTATAATCCCCCCAACGCCCCTTTTTTGTCTATTAGAATTGTATGCCTATAGGATTTCATGTTGTAGATTTGTGCTATAAATTATAGTATAAAAAAACTAAAGACTATAAAACACTAATGAGAGAATTGGATCTTCGCCACTATTCAACTCTTGGGCTATGTCAATGTTGATGTTGTTGTTATTGTCACTTCTAATACACAAAACTTTCCCTTCTCAATAATAGAGTAGCAATTGCATCTTAGTATGTAATGAGTACACAAAAGAAGTGTGGAAGGTCAAATAAGATAAAATCGGTCTATTTGTGTCAATTATAAGATTTTATTAAAATGAATACTAGTAACGAATGTTTTTTTATGTACATTTGATCATACATATTAATTAATTAGAAATACAGATTTAGTTTTAAATTTTCTAATAAATTAATAAATACAAATCACATTGGTATACACACATGTAGGTATTACTTTAGAGTTAATTTTTAATTTTAGTAATGTTTATGATGAACATTGAATTAAATCATAGACTCTCTTAGCAAAAAAAATGAGAAACAATTTCTATAAAAGATAAACTACATTTTAAATATATTAGAGGCAAAAATCAAAGAGGACAAAAATATTTCTAATAAACAAGGACAAGTAATGAAAACTCTATCAAAATTAATTTACATATTCCAAAATACTCACTAACAAAAGGCTATGTCATACTAGTTAAGACATGACCATGTAACATAGTATAGCTTAGGACTAGATCACATATCAATGTCATCAACTTTAGAATCAAAGCATAAGACATTAATCCATTTTAAAATAGGTAGATGTCTCAAAAGAATTCTCTTTAAGAAAATGTATCAAAACATCCACTAGTTTTAAAGTAGTGGTGTGCAAAATATAGATATAACTTATTGAATATAATAAAGTAAATTAATTAATTAAACAATTACATATAGTTTATTTTCCAAAAGAATGAAATCTTAAACTATAAAAGAAATAAATAAATCTCTCAAAGTATAAGTATTTTGAAACTTAAGAAATTATAATTTTAAGAAACATGCAATTATGTTGGAAAAATTATTAACCTTTTCCATATTAAAAATCAATCAAACAACTTCAACAAAATAAAAACACCTCAATACTCAAATTACAAGATTTTAAAATATTTTTAAATCAAACAACTATTGTAACACTAATTACATAAATGGAAACTTAAAAATGTGAAATTGTTTTATTTTTTCAAACTATACATTAAATAAGACATTATAAAATTTAATAAAAATGTCTTATTAGATATATTAAATTTTGATCCTATAGGTGTAATATTTTAAACTCATGTGTTTTCACAAGTAGTAGCTTTTTATCCTCTAGTGTGACCTTTTTCAACACTAATGAAGAAACCCAACATCAAACATTGAATTCCAATGGCTATATTCACACTTAATAAGCATATTATCTAAATATTTTTATTATTATTTATCATGTTATTTCAAGGTTTCATATTTATTAGATATTGGTTCTCACTATTTGATAAATACTAAAAGATATTACATATAATGATTATAAAATTAAATTAAATTTTATAAAGATGGTTATTACATTACGTTAATTTGATTAATAAAAATTATATTTTGAGAATAAAAAATATTTCATTGATAAATAATATTTTTGATATGTAAAGATAGTCTTGGAAATTTCTTTTGAGTGCATAATGAATTTTTATTTTCTTTAGGAGTTTATAGATAGATTATGATGGGTTTGAGAGAAATAGGGTGATTTTGATTTTATTTCTAGTTCAATATCCATTGAGAGGACATTTGAGAAAGTTAATTGATAATGGTGCATTGATAAGACAAAATAATCCATCAATGATTAATAAAAGTTATAAAATTTTAAAGAATATATTAATATGATTAAAAAAAACATCAATCATTCATTTAGTCATTTATTTGGATGACCAATTATTAGTGATCAATTATTTAGTCATTTATTTGACCATTTATTTAGTCACATATCTTTGCCTAACCTTGTGATTTTACCTTATGACCAAATTGGTCATTTATTTAGTCATTTATAATTATAAATTGCAAAATATTACAAGAATTTAATCACTTTTAGTCATGTGATTAAGATTTTTAGTCTTGTGACTAAAAGGTTTAGTCATGTAGTCATTTATTTGCCAAAATTCTACTAGTGTTAATTCAATAAAATGATTCATTGCTCAAGTCATGTGATGGGAACAACCACTATAAATAATCTAAACAAATTTCTTCTTTTAAATTTTGATAATAATATTTTTTCTTCTCTAACTTCTTCTTTTTTAGGTCTTTCTTCCTATCAGGAATCAAAAATTTGCATGGAATTTTGAGAAGTGTGTTGTGAAAACTTTGTAAAAGGACCCCCTATAAATGTTTTTGTGTATATCTACCTAGATGTAATTTTGAGTCCAATAATGTGTTTCAAATACTCATTTTCTTGCATTCATTATATTCATGCACCTCATATTGCTAGTTTGAAATTTCATCTCATTTAGTCATATGTGTTTGTTAGAAGCATGAATGCTAATAATATTCCTATGGAGGAGTATTGTAGAAACATGATTAGATCATTATTATGATAATATGTTACATTCATGACTGTGTTTGTCATTGATGTCAACATAGAAGTTTTTTGTGGTATTTGACAGAAGAACAAAAGTAAAGATCAAGTTGGTACAGACAAATCATTAAGTATTTTCACTAACGAGGTTAAAGGGAGATACTACTAAGTGTCTAGTATATGTAGCTAAGCTAGGGTGCAAAAGATATTAATTTTGGAAGAAGTTATGCAAGTTTTGGTGAAGACTATTTTCAGATAGAGTTTATAGAAGCATGTTCTGATAAACCTATTATATCTCTTAGCATAGTTGGTATTCTAAGAAGCAAGGTTAAAGGCATGTAGAAGACATGTTGGAGATTACATGGCTAACTTTGATTGTCATAATATTATGCATGTGAAAATTTATTCAAGTTACAAGGAGATGTTGGTCTTAGATGGTTCTAACATTTGAGTGTCAATACACTTAACCACCTTTTATATTGAAGCCGAGTACACTATGTATGCTGAGCCACAGTGTGTGCTGAGTTAGATTTCCAACAGGTGTCAAGTGACTTCAAGTGTTGAGCATTATATAAGTGTCGAGTGATATATAGGTGTCGAGTCATATTTGATGTCGAGCAAGTTAGAATGCTTCATATGTTGAGTGAGTCATAACTATACATGTGCCAAGCAAGATAGAATGTAATAGGTGTCATGCAATCCAGAATCAAACATGTGCTAAGCACCAGTAATTCAGTATGTGCTGAGTAACACAGAATCAACATATAAGTTTGTGCACTCACAAACTTAGATGTAAACCATTTTTGGAGCTGACATAGAAGGATTTTAAAGGAGAAAAATGATAAGGATAAATCTTTTATATTTCCTATGCAATCAGCATGCAGCCACTCAAAAAAATGGACAAGGCATGCAACCAATGTGAAAAATACAAGGAATGAGTGGGAACTTAAGATTCAATATGGATCATAGATCCATACCTAACCCTAAGTCTTCATAATCTTTAAAAGGAGGATGAAAAACCCATTGCATGTGTGGAAGATAACAATGTATTAGAAAACTATAACAAAATTTAGAGTGAAGTGAGAAAGACTTAGAGAAAAAGAGCAGCAATTACATATCCAGTTGATTAGAATAGTATAAGGGACACAATCAAATATTAGATCTCAGAGGATCAAGATTAGAGAGAGCAAATCAAGTGCTTGAATCCAACAATTAAATATTGCACCCTGTTAGGTTAATTGTTCTAATACTTTCTTGCCATTGTATTAGATATTGGAAATCCTATATTGATAGATTAGCTTAACAGCTAGGAGGGAGAACCTTTGGAGAAGTTGATTGAAAATTCTATTGAACTAGGTGGATTTAACAACCAATTGTAAATCCTTTAATAGGGTGACACTTCATGTAAAGTGTTTTATAAATCCTCTAACCAGGTCACTATTGACATAGTGTAAAGCCTTTAATAGGGTAGGCCTTTCACAGGGTAGACCATCAGAAGTGGTCAAATAGTTATTGCTACAGTAATTTTTGTGGGTATCATCCCCACCCCAGTTTTACCTTCTTATTCTTGGAGGGTTTTTGGGTTACCAAATTTGGTGTTATGTGTGTTATGTGCATGTGTTTGCTTTATGTTTACTTCATATGTTTACATGCATGCATCTTATTTCTAGTTATTTGATTTAAAGGATTAGAAAAGGTTAAAAGTGAGATACTTCTAATTCACCCCCCCCCCTCAGAAGTACTCTTCCCATTTTGAACATTCCAACAATTGGTATCAGAGTGTGGTTCTCACAAGGAGAAGCCTAACAGCTTAGAGAAAAGGTCTGAAGATGGAAGTCTTCAAACTTGGGAAGATCATAGACAATCAGGTGATTGATGTACACCTCACTCTACACAAATTGGAAGAAGCCAGAGAAGAATTGAGAAAGTCTTTAAAAAGAAAGAAGGATATAGCTATAGCTAAAAATAACATACACTAAAAGGAGACTGATACCACAAAAGTGTTTTCCAATGAATATTCCAAGGAATTTGATGCAGCAATAGCATAATTGATGGAGAAAAATAGAGCACAAGCTGAAGAAATTAGATTAATCAAGCTTGAACAAGAATCACAAGCCATAATGCTTTGTGAAGTGGCTGAATAAAAGAAGAGAGCCATTGAAGACAAGGCCATGATAGATGATGACAAGAGAAATCTTACCAATAGACTGGAGGAGAAGACAATTCAGTTTGAAAGGATCTCAAACATGTAGCTAGACACCTTAAGCCAAATGATGAATGCTCATCATGAGCTAAACATGAAGGACATTGAGATTTCCACCTTGAGAATGCAGAATGAACAATTGTAAAATGAATTGAAAAGAGAGAAGGAGATAGCAGAAAGCTTCAACAAACCTAATGAGGCTAACAAGCACTTTGAGCAACTACTGAAATCACCAAGGGCTACTAATGATACTTTAGGACTTAGTTACACCACCACTGAATAAGGAGAATCATCCAAGACTGCAGAAGAAAGGAGTAACAAAGGTAAGAACACTAAATGTACTTTTTATTTCTATGGTAAAAAGGGACATACCTCTAATGTATGTAGAAGCAAGAATAGTCATCAACATAATAAGCCTACCAATGCAAACTTTTGTCACAAGTGCAAAAGGAAAGGACATCAAACACACGAATGTAGAACCAAGACCATGAGGACACCAAGATTTGAAGGTCACCACTACAATTGCAAAAAATATGGACATAGAGCATTTGAATTTAGATCAAAGCCTATTTGGACACCTAATCAGCCTACAAAAGGAAACAACTATGCACATCACTACAACTAGGATTACAACACCAGGTATAGCTGTCACTATTGTTAGGAGTATGGACACATTCCTAAAAATTGTATAAGGACACATTTTAGAGGGAATTACAATAGATGGTTAAATCAAACCACATGTTTCAGTTGCTTGAAGACTAGACATATCAAAAGGAACTGCCCAACAAATTCAAAAACACCCAAGACAAAAGTCAACAAAGGAAAAGAGAAGGTTGATGTTGAATAAATAAGAGGGAAAATGAACAAAATATGGAAGAAGAAAGATGAGTGCAACACATCAAATGAAGAGATCACTTCACTCAAAAGATCAAGTGATCATACTTCATCCAACTAAGAAAAAAAAATGAGTGTATGGGACTGATATACAAGGTCATATCATAGATCAGTTCCAAGGTAAAGAAGTACTACAAGGAAGAAATCTGCATGAGCAAAGATGCCAAGACAAAATTTGAAGTTCTTGTAAATATTGCCAAATTGTTCTTAGATCCTGAGTAAAGCTCCAATGGATGTTGAGCTTCTTATAGCAACCAAGTTGATAGTTGAAGCCAACTGAAATAGAAGTCTAGTGGAAGTCAAGTAAACAAAATACAATGGGAGCCGAGTCATGTTGAATCCTTCAAGTGTCGAGTTTACAGCTATATGCACTAAGCATTTAATGCTAGGTTTTGACAAGTATAAGGTCAAATTTTGTTCATTTTTATGCCATTTGAATGCAGAGAAAAGATGATAAAAGAGTAGGAGCAATCATACAACAATCTTGAAGCCATTCGCATCAATCTCAATAGCAATTCAACATATATTTCAGCGATCTAAGGTATTTATCGAGTGTTGAGCTACGTAGTGTAATTTTTTTTAATATATTAAAACCCTAGTTCAATAGAATGGCTTCTAATTCAAGAAACCCCAAAGCAAAGGAAGGTCATGAGGTCCAGTTAGTTAGCAATGAGGTCAAACGACCTAAGTTTAAGCCAATCCCAGAAGTCACCTACAGAAATGACCTAGCTGGCACATTATCCATTTTCCCACCAAAAGTCTTCATGGTGCAAGACGTGAGGAAATTTTATAACTACAAGATAGGTGTAGTAGGTGATCTATAGATATTCCAAGCTTATGATAAACTATGTGAAAATAAGATTCTGAAGAACAAATTCCAAATTGTTGAGAAAAAGGGTTTGACCAATGCCCTAGTTTACCCTATAGGATTCAAAATTGAATGGATACAGATTGTTTTAAGTAGAATTCACAATGGATGTTTATGGATGGAAATAGGACCAGTAAAGATCACAAAAAGGATAGTGCATAGGGTTATGAGTTTCCCAAACTTAGATCAGCCTAAGACCCTGTGCAGTGACTCCAAAGAGATCATTGAGAAGAATATAGGTGCCAAATGGAATAAGAGGGGTATGACTATTAACACTATAATTGATCCTCTTCTAGATTTTGTTGTGAGAGTGATTTATCATGAATTCTATCAATCCAACAGATTGAATAGTGTGCCATGCATAACTATTGATGTAGCATACAAATTGGTAAAGAAAGATCACACATATGATCTATCAGAACTTATGTTGTAGCAAATTAATGAAAAACTAGGAGAAATAAGGAGATCAAAAGGTGCTCAATGCAAATTTGGTTTAGTTCTTATGTGTATATTCTTTTATGTTATGAAGAGTTTCCTTCTATAGGAAAGGTGAATTGAACCCCTAAAAAAACTACAATTACACAAATCAATGAGCTCATTGATCAAATGGGTGACAATTTTGAGGCACAAATGACAAGTTACTTTGAAGATTTTAAGAAATCCATGAAGAAAAGGGTTAGAATACCAATTTCCCTAGTGGAAAAACACATAAATGACATAGGCTTCTTGGTTGACATTAACAACACCTACATCTAGGAAGCAATACCAAGAGTAAGATGGCTAAGGCCATTTGGATATGAACTTGATATAGATGAAGCCTCAGCAACAATCACAAAATTTCTTGTAGAAGAGATAGACAAGGAGGCTCCTCACTTTGGAACATATGATGTTGTCAAATCCAAGGTTGAAATTGAATTGAAGATAGCCTTTGTTATCAAGAAGAAAGATAAAAAAGTAAAGAGGATAAAGAAGAAATTTGGGGCAAGCATTGAAGGAGAAGTAGGTGAAGAAGAAGAAATAGAAGGAGAAAGTGAAGAAGAAGAAGAGCAATGGCAAGGTCCAATAGAGCTGACACAAGGCTTAGGAGAAGACAAGGAAGCACCTACACTAGCTGAGCTAAAGAAAAGAAAGGCTAAAACTCAGCCTCTAGCTTAGTCCAAGCCTAAGAAGGTCACTAAGCCAGCAACAACAACAAGGGCTACTACAAGGGCATCAACACAAAAGGCCAAAGAGGCATCAAAAGAGAAAAAGAAAGTCATTGATTAGCCTGTTGAAGTGTCAAAGAAGAGAAGAAAGTATGTGGCACAACCAAATATAGATGATGAAGAAAGAATAGAATCAAAGGATATCAGCCAATTCAGAGTGGTAAGTCATCCTCCTAAATCTACCTTAGACAAACTTTGTGAAAAGATTAGGAGTGCAGATTTAAATGATTTAAAGACTCTTGATTTTAATAAGCTCAGTAGAGAAGAGAAAAATAAAGTAGAGGAATCTATGAATGCCATGATGCAAAATTTAAAAACACACCTCTATAGCTAGACAACACCATGCCTAAAGAGCTATATGAGATAGTTGAGAATAAATGGCAGTATTGTCTAAAAATGGAAAAGGGGATCAAAGAATCTACCTTAACTCAAGTAAAGCCTGACATGACAAAGGGTCAAATAACAAAGGAAAACAAGAAACATGGTGGAAAATTTGCACCTAAGTATAGAGCCTTCAACATCCTTCAAAACAAGATTGAGGATGTAGTGAATAAATCCACACAATTGTGGAAAACAATTTATAAGATAACTGATGACAAGGTAGAGGAAACAAATAAGGCAGAGACTAGTGCCAAAGAAAAGATAGAGGAAAAGAAAATAGAAGAGAAGAAAGGAGAGGAAGAAAAGCAAGAGGAAGCAACAGTTAGAGAAGATGAAGAAAAGAAGAAATAGTAGGAAGATAAGAAAGATGAGGAGGATAAGGAAAAAAATGAGTAAGAAACACAAAAAGAAGACATGGCAACAGCTGAACAACAAGAGTAGCAAGAAGAAAAGAGTGTGCAAGACACACAAATGCCACCTCCTAGTCCACCTCATACAACCATTACAGCTACAAACACAATAGTCATTAAGGATGTCCCTAACAAGTCAGCTCAAAACATCAATCCCCTTACTGTAGATGATCTCTCCAAGATCCTTCACCAATCCACTTTACAAGCATAGTTATGTACAAGCCCTATATTGGTGAGTGTAGATGAATTACAAAAGGCAGTAGTAGAACCACAAAGTGAAAAGGTAAAACCACAAGAACCACCTTTCACTTATACAACTACTTATACTAAAATTTTGATGCTTCCACCACCTCTAACTGTAGGTGACACCACATAGATGTCGAGTGCAATGGAAGGGAAATTATATGAGAAGGAGGAAACATCAAAAGAAAAGGAGCAAGCTGCCATATAGACATTGGTAGAACTATCAAAGACTGGCACTCCTACAAAGACCCTTCACAAGCCAAGCACTAAAGTCACACCTTTGCAAATCTCAACTCTAGGCTTGAACTCAACTAAAGTGGCTTGGGTACTTCACTATGGAGACTCTGAATTAGATGAAGATATTGTAATACTTGCCTATGACTCCAAGACCATCACAATGGTACAAATCAATGAAATGCAAGCTACATTAGACAGAACGAAGAGGCAAGAAATACTCAGAAAAGAGTACAAACACAAGAAAGCATTGAATGAGATTAAGGAAATCTTTATGGATGCCTTCAGTTTACAGTCACCAAATGAAGCAAAGCCCATAATAGAGCAACTATCAGATATAGTTGACCAGGTGACCAATGAAGACCAGGATACTAATGTTAAACTCATGGAATGGTTAGAAAGAAAATTTCAAGGGAAGGTAAATGAAAGGATATCAAGTGGTATAGCACTTGAACAGGTTGAGTTGGCTAAGAAAATAGACAAGGTTAAAGCTGTACTTGAGAACATTTTCTCATTGTACAGAAAGTTATGTGATTTTTGCAACTTTACACGAGAAACAAGTTAGAGAATAATGAGCTTGGAAAGAAATTTGAAAATTTATAGCATGTAATTACCTAGAGATCCAACTCAAAGTGAGAAGAATTTTGCATAGTCACTTCACACTCAAAGGGAGTTAGTTGTACTATCAACAGAGGAAGCCAATATAAAAGCTAAATTGATGCAAATTGAATCCT
This sequence comes from Cupressus sempervirens, assembly GCA_028749045.1. Taxonomy (NCBI): domain Eukaryota; kingdom Viridiplantae; phylum Streptophyta; class Pinopsida; order Cupressales; family Cupressaceae; genus Cupressus; species Cupressus sempervirens. The sequence continues at coordinate 333,453,210 of CM053790.1, forward strand.
CTATCACCCCACATTTGGAATTCCTCCACAAGGAGCAAGTATATGCAGAAACAATTCTAAAGAAATATCCTAATCTTTCTACACTTGATGGACTTGTACACCTTGCTATAGAGACTACCATCCAACACAAGTCATTTGACATTGCTTTGGAGAATTGGGATGCAACTCTGAAAATAATAATGGAGGTAAATAGTAATTTTTTGGCTAAGTATGGTATTACTCCTTAGAAGCCTTTGACATTAGTGTCAAAAAGGGGGAGGTATATGTTTTAGGGGAAATATAAGGGAGATATAATATTTTTATGGAGATATAACTAAGGGGGAGAATACTATAAATTTTGATAGCAAAAAAAGGGGTACATAAGTAATAAGACAAAGTGAGGGGGAGATACAAAATTTTGGCAATCATATGGAAGATAGCTCTATTCCATATAAGATCTTATACAAAATGTACAAATTCCATAGCTCTGATAGATCAAATACAGAACACGGGTATATAATACAAGAATAGGGCAAAGGCAAAAGAGTATCAGGCACATTCATCACAGAATTTTGGTTGCAAGAATGTCAAGGTACAATCAGCTCAAGGGGAGTTAAAGGTATTTTGAACAAATTTTGAAAATTTTGTGGATAAGGTACTCATAAGGATAGATTAGTAATGTTTAGTTAAGTATTTTTGACACTCATGTGAAAGGGGAAGATTGTTGGTCTTAGATGGTTTTGACATTTGAGTGTTAATACACTTAACCGCCATTTATATTGAAGCTGAGTACACTATGTATGCTGAGCCATAGTGTGTGCTGAGTTAGATTTCCAACAGGTGCCAAGCACTCTACAGGTGTTGAGTGACTTCAAGTGTCAAGCATTATATAAGTGCTGAGTGATATATAGGTGTAGAGTTACAATTGATGTTGAGCAAGTTAGAATGCTTCATATGCTGAGTGAGCTAGAACTATACATGTGCCAAGCAAGATAGAATGTAATAGGTGTCATGCAATCCAAAATCAAATATGTGTCAAGCACCAGTAGTCTAGTATGTGTCGAGTAACAAAAAATCAGCATATGAGTTTGTGCCCTCACAAACTCAGATGTAAACCATTTTTGGAGCCAAAATAGAAGGATTTAGAAGGAGAAAAATGATAAGGATGAATCTTTTATATTTCTTATGCAATCATCATGCAACCAATTAGAAAAATGGAGAAGGCATGCAACCAATGAGAAAAATACAAGGAATGAGTGAGAACTTAAGATTCAATATGGATCGTAGATCCATACCTAACCCTAAGTCTTCACAATATTTAAAAGGAGGATGAAAAACCCATTGCATGTGTGGAAGAGAACAATGTATGGGAAAACTATAGCAAAATTTAGAGTGAAGTGAGAAAGACTTAGAGAAAAAGAGTAGCAATTACATATCTAGTTGATCAGAATAATACAAGGGACACGATCAGATATCAGATCTTCGAGGATCAAGATCAGAGAGAGCATATCAAGTGCCTAAATCTAGAAATTAAAGATTGCACACTATCAGGTTAATTGTTCTAATACTTTCTTGCCATTCTATTAGATATTGAAAATCCTATATTGATAGGTTAGCTTAACAGCTAGGAGGGAGAACCTTTGGAGAAGGTGATTGAAAATCATATTGAACTAGGTGGGTTTAACAGCCTATTGTAAATCCTTTAATAGGGTGACACTTCATGTAAAGTGTTTGTAAATCCTCTAACTAGGCCACTATTGACACAGTGTAAAGCCTTTAACAGGGCAAGCCTTTCATAGGGTAGACCATTAGAAGTGGTCAAACAATTATTGCTGCAATAATTTTTTTGGGCATCATCCCTACCCTAGTTTTACCTTCTTATTCTTAGAGGGTTTCTGGGTTACCAAATTTAGAGTTATGTATGTTATGTGCATGTGTTTGCATTATGTTTACATGCATGCATCTTATTTTTAGTTATTTGATTTAAAGGAGTAGAAAAAGGTTAAAAGTGAGATACTTCTGATTCACCCCCCCCCCCCCCCCCCCCCCTCAAAAGTACTCCTCCCATTTGAACATTCCAATAGGTGAAAAATTGATGTTATCACTAAGTAAAATGTCTTCTTCATGATTTCCTATAATAATTAATTGAGAAGATGTAATAGTTGACTAAAGGGAATTGTTTTATGGACTCAGTATAAAGGAAGGACATTTTTCATTTGTTATTGAGATAATATGAGGTATGCATGAAGTACAAAGAGTGAAAAAGAGGAGAAAAGATATGAACATTAAGTAGTTGTGAAGATAACTAGAGCAGAGAAAAGTTGGAGAAAATATCATAGCCAAAGTTTTATTTTGAGATCTGAGGTTTGATATTTGGATCCGAGGTTTGTGACTTGGTGTACAAGGTCTGACAGTGATTGGTCCAATTGATAGGATAGAGGAAAAAAGATAAAGCATAGTACAAAAAATAATTCTACAATTAATAGTTGAGAGATCAGTTGTATAGTGAAGTTTAGTGGTCCTACCCTAGAAGTTGTTTGGACAGTGGGTCCCTCTACCTTCTACAACTTCTAACAAGGTTGGAATCTCCTAACAGAGATTCAAAGTCTCCTAACAGGGACTCATATGTACTAAATGTTGTAACAAACTCCTAACATGGTCTATCCTCTAATAAGCAATATTTATATTAGTACATCATCTTGTGGGTACCATCCCCATCGGTGTTTTTCCTCTAATTAAGGGTTTCCCTAGTTAACATATCTAGTATAATTGTGTATGTGCATCTTTTTATGGTTGTTTTTTACTTTAATTGAATGGTTAAGATTAATTAAGGTTGATAAATGTTTTAATCAGATAACTGATTCAACCCCCCCCCCCCCTCTCTTAGTTATCTTAGTGGACTAGTATTTCTAACAATTGGTATCAGGGTATGAGGTCCTTGAAGATAAATTTTAACAACTTTCGGAGATCCATAGGTAACATATTCAAAAAGGATAGTCTAAAGTTTGATGGAACAGATTATGATAGCTGGAAGGAAATGATGAAGACACATCTATTGTGTATGGGTCTAGGATATTAGATATTGACAAAATTAGAGAAGATAATTATTGTTGAAAGTGCACTAGAAACTTGTATTGAGGATGAGAGAGAACTTTTCATGTGCAACATTAGAGCTAGAGAAGCACTATTGTCTACACTATGTGAAGCAGAGTACAACCAGGTAAAAAACACGTCATACTTCTCATAAGATTTGGAAAGCTTTGGAAAATAGTTTTGAAGGTGATGAAAATTCTAAGATAATGAGGCTAAAAAATGGATTTGTGCATTTCAAGATGCTAAAATGATGGAAGATGAATCTATAAGAACATATGTAGAAAAAATATCAGAAATTATCCTAGGTATCATATCTCAAGGAGGAATCAAGGAAGATGTTGAAGTGATCTGGAAGCTATTGAAGAGTTTAACACCACCATTTAAGCAAGCATCTCAAATGATACAATTGTTGATCACTTGTGCCAAAGGTTTCACCAAGTAAACATTACTTGGGAGACTTGAAGTAGTTGAGAATGAGCTTAGACAATTTAGAGAATTGTCTAGAATAGAGACAACTTTTAATTTATAAACATTCGATCCAATCTATCAAGGAGCACAAGTGCTAGAGGATATTTTGCTAGTAGTAGAAAATCTAAAAAGGATAGAAAGATAGAAGGAGTAGCCCTTCTTGTAAGAAGATAAAAGGATAGTAAGAAAATCTTTAAATATTGGACTTGTAATGAGTTTGGTCATTATGCATCTAAGTGTCCTAAAAGAGAGAAAAAGTACAAAGAAAAGTTCAAACCTAGTAAAGATAGAGATTGTTTGTATGCCAATGAAGAAGATGATTCTAATGAACAAGTAGTAAGTGCCAATGATGATGAAATAGGATTTGTGGCTATTAAATAAGAAAGTCCAGAGAAAGTGGCTTTGATATCACATATTGAAAAGAAATTTGATTGGATAATTAACAGTGGTAGTTCACATCATATGACTAGTGATATGAACAAGTTTGTTGACTTCAAAAGTTAGGATCGAGGAATTGTTAAAGTGAGAAACAATGTAGCATGTCAAGTAAAAAGTATTGGATCTATAACTCTTGATGGTAAAACTAATGCTGAGGATGTATACTTTGTTGATGGTTTGAAGCACAATATTTTGAGTGTTGGACAACTAGTAGACAAAGGTTATTAGTTGTAGTTCACAGAAAAGACATGCATAATTAGAGACAAAGATGAAAAGGTAATTGGAACAAGAATCAAATCTAGAGGTAATGTATTTCAATTGAATCCCACTTAAATTACATGTTTCATTGCAAAGGTAGATGATAGTTGGTTATGGCATAAGAGATTTTTCATATAAACTTTGATAGTACTGTGAGGAATAGTAAAATGTTTGATGTTAGAGATTTGTTGAAGATTGTAAAGCCTACTAACACAATTTGCAAGGAGTGTGTTTTGGCAAAGCATAACAAAACTTCTTTTCCTTGCAAGAAGTTTACTACTACAATGAAGTTGGAGATTGTACACATAGATCTTAGTGGTCCTATAAAGACTATAGGATTCTATGGTGAAAGGAATTTTATGATTCTTGTTGATGATATTTCTAGAATGATGTGGGTTGCATTTCTCAAAGAGAAATTTGAGGCATTTGACAAGTTTAAGAAATTCAAGAATAGAGTTGAAAATGAATCTGGTGTAAAAATTAAATGTTTAAGATCAAATAGAGGATGAGAATTTACTTCAAATGAGCTTAACATGTTTTGTGAGGAAAATGGAATTAAGAGACACCTATTAGCTCTGAGAACCCTTGAATAGAATGACATTATAGAGAGAAGAAACAAGTCTATAACAAAAGCAAATAGAGCTATGTTAGTAGAAGATGATGACATTGGTAAGTTCAATGCTAGAAGTGATGAAGGTATCTTTCTTGGTTATTCATTAAAAAGTAAGGCTTATGGATTCTATAATCAGAGAACTAAGACTATTATGGAAAGTGTTAATGTGAGAATTGATGAGAAATTTAGAGTACAAGAGAGAATGGTTGATTACAATTTAGATGATGATGTTGTTATTACTAAGCCAAGAAATGATGAGGTATTTATTGAGACCAACAATGATTTTTAGAGTGAAGTAGAGAAAAGGTAGGAACAAAGCTCGAAACCTTTAGTAGAGCTAAGAGTTGAGATAATTACTCCTACTTTAGGAAAGAACATGATAAGGAATCACCCATCCAAACATATCATCATAAGAAAAGATGAAGGTTTGATGAAAAGAAGTAGAGTTAATGAAGAACCGTGCTTGATATCTCAAGTTGAGCCAAAGAATGCAGATGAAGCATATAAAGATTACTATTAGAAGCAAGCTATGAAAGAGGAATTAGATTAGATAGAAAAGAATGAGACATGGGAATTGGTCCCCAGACTAGCAGATAAGAATGTGATAGGAAATAAATGGGCATTTAGGAACAAGATGAATGAGCAAGGAGAAGTTGCAAGAAACAAAGAAAGATTGGTATGTAAAGGTTACTCGCAACATGAAGGAATAGACTATGAGGGGACTTATGGTCTAGTGGCTAGAATAGAAGTAATAAGATTATTCTTAGCCTATGTAGTATAGAAGAAATTCAAAGTATATTAGATGGATGTCAAGCTAGCATTTCTGAATGGAGAACTTGAAGACAAGGTATACATTGAGTAGCCTGAAGGATGCCCTTTTACAAATGACAAGGACATAGTATGTAGACTAAGGAAAACAATATATGGATTGAAGCAAGCATTGGCCCATAACCTGGTATGCAAGGCTGGACAAGCATTTGACAAAGCTCAAATATAGAAAAGTTATGGTGGATAATAATTTGTATTGGAAAGAAACTAATGATGGTTTGATGATATCATATTTGGAGGAAATGATTAAGAAAGTAAGAAGTTTGCAGAAGAAATGAAGAAAGAAATTGAAATGAGTATGATAAGAGAGATGAAATATTTCCTAGGATTGCAGATAGTATAGAATAAAGAAGGAATCTTTATTTGTTAGACTAAGTACTTGAAAGATTTACTAAAAAGGTTTGGTTTGGAAACATGTAAACCTATTGGAACACCTATGGTAACTAGACACAAGTTATCTACTAAAGATGAGACACCTACTATTGTGCAGAAGAAGTACAAATCTATGATCAAAGGTTTGCAATATTTGACTCACACAAGGCTAGATATAGCAAATGTAGTTGGACTTGTTACAAGTTTCTAGGATGATCCTAGAGAAGCACATTATGCAGTAGTGAAAAGGATATTTAGATATGTGAAAGCAACTTCAAAATTTGGATTATGTTATGATAGATCTAATGATTTTACTCTAAGTGCTTATACTAATGCAAATTGGATAGGCAGTATAGATGACAAAAAGAGCACTAGTGGAGGAGATTTATTTCTTGGAGGAAGATTAGTTTCTTGGTTAAGCAAGAAGTAGGATTGTACATCTCAAAGTATAGTAAAAGAAAAGTACATTGAGCAATAAATAATTGTAATCAAGTTATCTGGATAAAGAAGATGTTGAAGGATATAAGGATATAAATTAGTGAACCTGATGTTATACATTGTGACAACACAAGTAGGGTAAATATATCTAAGAATCTAGTATTGCATTTAAGGATGAAGCATATTTCTATTAAGTATCATATGCTAAGAGAAAAAGTTGTAGAAAAGGAAATTAGATTGGAGTATGTGAGCACTAAAGTAATAGATTGCAAATATATTCACTAAGCCTCTTCCCAAAGAGACTTTAAAGTATTTGCAAAGCATGCTTGGGGTTATGCCCCTTCCTACATTAAAGTAGAAGATGCAAGAGTGCATTAGTCTAGGGTAATAGAGCACCATTGTTTATCTAGACTAGATGTTGATGCTTCTTGTATGGGGGAGTATCTATGATGGATAGAGTCATTCAAGACTCTTATTGATGTTGTTGATATTGTTTTGAATAGTGTCTTTTGACACTCAAGCTGAGTAAGTAACAATTGTTACAGAGTTTGATGTAGAGATGTTGGTTGCAGAAATGTTTGACATTGATGTCAATGGAGGAGAAGTGTGGCATGAAAAACATTATACTATGGGGGACAAGTATTTTAGGAAAGTAAAGTATTATACCAAAGGAGAAAATTTGCATAAATTTGTAATAACAGTTTGGTACTAAGAACATTAAGGTATATCAATGGGGAGTATGATTGATGAAGAGGATTTAAAGATTGTCTATCCTTTGTTGGTTTTCTTGGAATTAGATATTTTTCATCTACGTTTCCATCAATGCCAAAGGGGGAGATTCTTCGAAGATTGGCAAGATTGGCAAGATTGGTTTGATGATGATATACTACATTCATGACTGAGTTTGTCATTATTGTCAACATAGCATGTTTGATGTCTTTTGTGGTATCTTATAGAAGAACAGTGGAAAGATTAAGTTGGTACAGATGGCTAGTTGAGCATGATAACCACCTGAGATTATGAGAGATAATTCTTGAGTATCTGGTATATGTAGTTAACACTGAAAGTAGAAAGGACAAGTCAAGAAGAAGTTATGTAATTTTTGGTGATGTTTGTTCTAAGATAGAGTTTACAAAGGTATGTTCTGGTAAACTTTGTATATCTCCTAGCAGAGTTGATATCTTGAGGATCAAGGTTGAGGATACAAAGAAGACATGTTGAGGACAACATGGCTAAGCTCACTTGTCATAATTTTGTGTGTATAGAAAGTTATTCAATTTGCAAAGTGGAAGATTAAGTGTAACGCCCCACCAAGGGATCCAAAAGAATTAACCTAAAGTTTCACTAAGTTTGCTAAACATTTTTTTTTTTAAAGTAAGAAAGTATAACATACACATCAAACACATAGTAGTGGAAGCAATAACATGTAATCATCAACAAACATATATTGTAAGTTACATTTCTTAAAGATCCCAAGACATTGAGTCACGTTTAAATTTAATTAATTCTAAGTCTAAAAACTATCACAAACATATGAAAGAATAATCAGAAACTCCAATGTCCATAATATACATTTGTTCCGAATGCTCCTTGGCAAATTAATTCGGAATGCTCAATCATCCACTGTACAAGTCATAGGGTATGAAAGGCTTAAAAGAATATACATATGTAAAGATCAAGATACAACATCCTCAAATCCATGATACAAAGTAAAGTAAAATATATGAAACTATTCACCATACATGATACATCCATACATCCATAATGATAAAAAATCTATCATAAAATCTAACCATCCATCATAATAATCCAAGAACATAGTGAAGGTAAATGCCAATCATGAAATCTCCAGCCACGGTGACCACGGAACGGATCTCAATGGTAAGAGTAAAAGTACTACCACCCGACCGCGTGGAACCTAAATGGTCCACTCCCACCGCGCTGAGGAGATAGTCTCAAGTCCCAAATAGGATAACAAAACCTATAATCATAAATACTCTCTAAGTCCAGGAAATCCTATAAGTATGCTAACTCAAGGGTTCCTAAAAAGATCGACATCTAAATCCTAGAGGTACCACAAGACACGTAGGAAACCTAATATGCAAGTGGGAAAGTGTCATCGCAAAAGTCATGTAGAAGTTACCCAAGCAATCCCTTAGGAATCCCGAGTCCCTACTGATCTTGCGGCCACTAGTATCCTCTCGTACTGACGAGGCATACTATGGAATGCAAGGTCATAACCAAGCATCCTCTCTACCCCATCCTAGTCTGTACTAGCACTCATGGCATGGGAGAGAACATACAATTATCTTGTTAGGTTCATTTTCTCTCATTTAGTGTAAATGTTTTCACTTATTAAAAATGACTTACAATGGGTTTCTCAAGGCAGCCTCGTAGGGCTCCGACCCCCATTGCAAGCCACTTCCCGACTCTACACATAGATAACCTACCCTAGCTCATGAACTCGTAAATCAAAGAATCATAATAAAACCACCTCAGTCCTATACGAGCAACTGAAAAACATCATAAAAAGATAATCCACAAAATTACATCAGTTCTTCATGAGCAACAGATAACATCAAATAGTAATCATGTAATCACAACAGTTCTCTATCAGCAACTGAAGGCATCAATGATAAGTCACAAAATCCAATGGTTCTCCAATGAGCAACCAGAAAGTAATACAAGTATAACTGATCGAGACTCAGAAATGGTTAAGTTAGGTATTCTCAAATACATACACCTCAGCTTCACACAAGGAAACTGGAAAGCAATAACAAACAGTAAACACAATCATGTCATAGAGCACTTCATCACATTACCATGGTCGGGTTAAGAAAGATTGAGACCAATTCATCATGACATCACATTCACAACCCCCGAGCCTCTGGTAACAACCTAAACTGGTCAACGCTAAACCAACCCCAAAACATTCAAAGTACAAAGACAACATCAAAGTCTTAGAGATTGGATCTGAAAGTATATTATTTGAGTTAAGGTAAGGTTTATGTTTCAGTTTAATGTCAAATTCAAGTAACAAAGTTTTCACAACTACCCTTTACGAATAACCCATTTCTATAATAACTTTCATTAAATCCATAATCCAAACCTATAATTTAGTCAAATAATATTCATTATTAATTAACTTAATTAAACTAATTAAATTAATCAATAATTGCCTGTTCTACTTACTTATCTTAATCTAATCACTAATTGTTAATTTATTAATTTTATACCAAAATTAATAAATTAATATTTACAACTATGTTTATGCATTTAATATTTATTTATTAAATATTAATAAAGTTAAAACTATTATTAATTTAAAATATATTATAATTTTATTAATTAAAATTTTTAAATAATAAAATTTGTTTTTACAAAAAAATTAAAAATTAAAATTATATATTAAAAAAAAAGCGAATTAAACAAAGTTGTTTTGTTTTTATTTGAGTTAAGGTAAGGTTTATGTTTCAGTTTAATGTCGAATTTAAGTAACAAAGTTTTCACAACTACCCTTTACGAATAACCCATTTCTATAATAACTTTCATTAAATCCATAATCCAAATCTATAATTTAGTCAAATAATATTCATTATTAATTAACTTAATTAAACTAATTAAATTAATCAATAATTGCCTGTTCTACTTACTTATCTTAATCTAATCACTAATTGTTAATTTATTAATTTTATACCAAAATTAATAAATTAATATTTACAACTATGTTTATGCATTTAATATTTATTTATTAAATATTAATAAAGTTAAAACTATTATTAATTTAAAATATATTATAATTTTATTAATTAAAAATTTTAAATAATAAAATTTATTTTTTTACAAAAATTAAAAAATTAAAATTTTATATATAAAAAAAGTGAATTAAACAAAGTTGTTTTGTTTTTATTTTTTTGAATTAAAACAAACATTTATAGCCCGTCGGCTTGGCCGCAGGGCCTGCGGCGGTAGGTACTCTGTACATGTCGTCGCAGTACCTGCGACACAGGTACTGTCGGCCTCCGATAGTGGGGGGCGGGTACGGGGTGATTCCCTCCCCCCCCACTATATATATATATATATATATATATTTTTTTTTTTTCAATATAAATAAAACAAATCCAGTTTTATTTTAAAAATTAGTTTTGTTTAGTTTTCAATAAAACAAATTTTTTTTTTTAAAGGATATATATATGATATATATATATATTAATTTTTATATCTAGAACTTTCAATTTCATTAAAACAAAACCCTTACTAAATTAAATCTTAATTTCTAAATCAAGAAAACAAGGGTTCTAATTAATTCATCCAGTCTCCATGGATACATAAATTATTGACAAACAATTAATAACTTCACAATATTGAAAGCTTAAAACTTTCATCACAGAGAATTCAGATCTACAAACCCCAGACACGAAGAAGGAAGGAAGGGATAATTGCATATTTAATGGATAATCAAAAACACAAGACCCTACCTGATCCTGATGCTATTATGCAATCTCCAGGAACTGTATGCAAATTCGCTCCTCTCAATAACCTTCTTCTGAAAAACTTTCTTGGTATCAGCCTTCTGAAATTTGCTTCCAAAAATTGTCTCCCAAAAATTCCCGTCCAAATTCGTCTATCTCAAAAAATGAACCCCCCAAAGTTGTGATAAGCAATTTCTCCTCAAATCGGGGCACTAATTGTGCGTTTACCCAAGAAGACTCTTTGCACCACCCAGTTAACTCCAAATTAACCTTTATTATCTTTTCTTATTCTTTTGCATTCAACTTTCATGCACATTAAGTTGAATTATTAAATAACTTTATTTAAAATTCCACTTGACTTCTATTCTTAATTAATTTATTACTTTAATCTTATGTGCACTTTTAAGAAATTAAAATAACATTATTAATTTTTATAATTTAATATTTTAATTTAATTCTTATATTTAAACTCATTTTTAGATCATGCGATCTAGAATTCTTAAAAAATTAATATCTTTCAACTTTTAATTTATTTTAGAACTTAATTGATAACATATTTAATTAATTTAAATAACAATAATATTTAGCATTTATTTAAAAATGACTCCAAATATATTATTATTAAATTAAATAAATATTATCCTGTTCTAAATTTATCTTTGAACTTTAATCTCCAACTTTAATTCTTTTATTTAATTAATTAATTAATTAAATATAAAGATATCATAATAATTTTCTATTAAATTAAATCATTAATTAATCTTTTTTTTTTAATTAGACTTAATTAATAGAAAATACACCAAGGACTCATAAAGCAACATACGAAAACCCATCATAGAGAAATACATACCAAAACAACAAAAAGGGTTATAATCACGAAATTACATCATTTGATGCATTTGGAGGGTACTTAACTCAGACACTTGTCCTAATTATCAATTAGGACAATTGGCTAAAGGGTTTAGGACTTGGACTTAAGAGTTTATCTCTCCTCTCTTACCATTGAGACAGTGCGATAGGGTACGCTCATCCTGACAATTTAGGGAAGTCGATACCCGGTACCTGCAACCTGCATAAAATCCACGCATGTACAAACACAATATTCTAAGCTAAACAAACAATGGCAGGAAGTGGTGCATCGTGTAGATCCCGACTAGCAGGTGACTACGACTCCCTTCCTTAACCATATCAGAAACACCATACATAAATAAAACAACACGCACACCATACACATGCAGTATGGGATAAGTATCCATAAGAAGCACCTGAAATAATAAACCATCTAACTAATCATCATCGATAATTGAAACCATTGAATAATCATCATACATGCATGAAATATAGAGTACCAAGTAATATCATCATATAATAAATTGAGTGTAAAACAACATCTGATAATATCTAAAATAATAATACTAATCATCAAACATAAATTGGCCTAAAAGAGTTTGGCAATGATATCAGAAATGTAGCTCGAAAATGTAAACTAGGGGCAGGCACTACATCCACCCCCCCTAGACTTAGGCTTACTCTTGGAAGCCTATAAACAAATAGGGATATAAATCCCGTAATCTAGATGCATCCTCCCATGTAGCTGAAGAGTCATCAGTAGGGTCCCATTGGACCCTTACCAGCTCTATGGTTTGACCCCTGAGGGTCAACTCCCGCTGCTCCAGAATATGTATTGGCTCCAAAGCCAGCTGCCCATCCTCTACCTGCAATGCATTCCAATCAAGAATATGTACAACATCAAGAATATACTATCTAAGTACTGAAACATGGAAAACATCGTGAATGCGAGCAAGGCTAGGTGGTAAAGCAAGATGATAGGCAACTGGACCAATCCTCTCAAGAATATCGAATGGTCCCACAAAGCGAGGTGCTAGCTTTGAGCCCTTTCCATAATGGATTGGACTCTTCCGCAGACGCACTCTCAAGAAAACCTTCTCTCCCACAACAAACTGCTTATCTGACCTATGTGCATCAGCATACTTCTTCTGCCTATCCTGTGCTGTTGTCAAGTGCTCTCGGATACGCACCACCTGTTGCTCCATGTCACGAAGCATCTCTGGCCCCAACAGGATGCGATCCTCAAGGCTATCCCAACTCAAAGGTGTACGACAAGGGCGTCCATATAAGGCTTGGAAAGGTGCCATACCAATAGAACTGTGATACCCGTTGTTGTAAGCAAACTCCACTAGGTAGAGATAGTCCTCCCAATGAGTTTGCCTATCCATCACGTACGTCCTCAACATATCTTCGAGAACCTGATTCACTCTCTCCATCTGCCCATCTGTCTTTGGGTGATATGCTGAACTGAAATTCAGCTACGCTCCAAGATCATGCTGTAGTGATGTCCAAAATGCGAAAGTAAAAACATGATCCCTATTCGAAATGATCTTTCAAGGAATACCATGTAGTCTCACAATGTCACGCATGAAGACATTAACTACTAAAGCTGCAGTGTAGGAAGACCTGATTGGTGCAAAATGTGCCACCTTGGTCAACCGGTCAACAGTGACCATGATAGCATCATGACGACGAAGAGTCATAGGTAATCCTACTATGAAATCCATAGAGATGATGTCCCACTTCCATGAAGGAACGAGATTCGGTTGCAAAAGTCCTGCCGGATGCTGGTGTTCTGCCTTGACTCTCTGACACTCAAGACATCTAGCCACAAAATCAGCAATGTCGTGCTTCATCCCGGACCAATAGAATAAACGTCGCAAATCTGCATGCATCTTCTTGACACCTGGATGTGCCGAGTAAGGTGCACGATGGGCCTCTGATAGGATCAATATGCGAAGCTCATCCAGTAGCGGCACATAGATCCTTCCTAAATGTCTCAAAAGGCCATCTGACTCTAGGACATAGCCTAAAAACTTACCCTCCAAGGGTCTCCCTGAATCGATCTCACTGCACACCTCCAGATACCATGAATCAGTGGGGAGTGCCTGAAGTATCTAACACCTCAAATCGACACTAAGAGTCATAGATGATATCACATGTTTCCTACGACTCAAAGCATCAGCTACAACATTCTCCTTCCCCTGGATATACTTTACCTCAAAGTCATACTCGCATGAAAACTCCATTCAACGTCTTTGCCTAGCATTCAGATTTGAACTGCATTAAGTTGAATGCAAAAGAATAAGAAAAGATAATAAAGGTCAATTCTTTTGGATCCCTTGGCGGGGCGTTACATTAAGGTTATTTCTAAGTGTAACATGTTCTTAGTGAAGTCCCATAATAATTAATTGAGAAAGACTAATAGCTAACTCAAGAATTTTTTTATGGACTTAATATAAAGGAAGGAAATTTTCCTTTATCATGTGGTGTGTTGATATGATTGAATGATCAATGAAAAATAGTAGAGAATGAAAAGTTGAGCTGAGCAGTGCAAAAGTGAAGGAAACTTCATGGCCAAGGTTTTTCTAAGTGATCCGAGGTTTAATATTTGGATCCAAGGTTTGTGACCTAGTCTACAAGGTCTGAAAGTGATTGCTCTAGTAGATAGGAAAAAGGAAAGGACAAAGGAAAGACGAAGATACTAGTAAGTTACTTGTTTGAGTAGTGAGCTCTTCTTGTAGTTGAAATTACATGTTCTAATGGGGTTGGAATCTTCTAATAGAGATTTAAAGTCTCCCAATAGGGAACAAACTCCTAACAAGGTCTATCCTCTAACAAGGAGTATTTATATTAGTACATCATCTTGTGGGCATCATTCCCATCAAGGTTTTCCCTCTGATCAAGGGTTTCCCTAGTCAACATATCTGGTGTAATTATCTGTGTGCATCTCTTTTTGGTTGTTGTTTACTTTGTTTGAATGGTTAAGTTTTTTTAATGAATATAAGTGTTTTAATTTTTGGATAGCTGATTCACCCCCCACCTTTAGTTATCTTGGTGGACTATTGTTTCTAACAGATTGAAGAAAGAATTGTATGGCTTAAAACAAGCACCCAGAACCTTGTGTGCAAGGTTGGAGAAGAATTTGACAAAACTTAGATTTAGCAAAGGTATGGCAAACAATAATCTATAGTGGAAAGAAATAAATGATGGATTGATGATTTTAGTAATATTTGTTGATGATATCATATTTGGAGGAGATGATAGTGAAAGTGACAATTTTGCAAAAGAAATGAAGAAAGAATTTGAAATGAGCATGATAGGGGAAACTAAATACTTCCTAGGATTATGTGTAGGATAAAGAACGAATCTTTATTTCTTAGACTAGGTATTTGAAAGATCTATTGAAAAGTTTTTGTTTGGAAACATGTAAACCAATTGGAACACCTATGATAACTTGACACAAGTTATCTAAAAAGGATGAGAAACCTACTATTGAGAAGAAGTATAGATCTATGATTAGAGGATTGCAATATATAAGTCACACAAGGCTAGATATAGAAAATTCAGTTAGAATTTTGCAAGATTTTAAGCTGATCCCAAAGAAGCACATTATGCAACAATTAAAAGGATATTTAGATATCTGAAGGGAACACCAGAGTTTAGATTGTGGTATATACTGATGCTGATTGGGTAGGTAGTATGGATGACAGAAAGAGCACCAGTGGTGGAGTATTCTTTCTTCGAGGAAGATTGGTCTCTTGGTTAAGCAAGAAATAGGATTATATCTCATAGAGTACACTAGAGGAAAAATATGTTGTAGCAACAAACAATTGTTATCAAGTTGTTTGGATGAAGCATATGCTTAAGGATATAAGGATAGAATTTAGTGAACCTATTTTCATACATTGTGATAATGCAAACATAGTGAATATGTCTAAAAATCTAGTGTTGCATCTAAGACTAAGCACATTTCTATAAAATATCACATGTCGAGAGAGAAAGTTGTTGAAAAGGAAATTAGATTAGAGTATGTAAGCACCAAAGAGAAGATTTTAAATATTTTTACTAAGCCTCTTTCCAAAGAGACTTTTGAGTATTTGCAAGGTATGCTAGGGGTTATGCCCCTACCTACATCAGAGTAGATGATGCAAGAGTGCATCAGTCCAATGGTACTGAGCACTATTGTTTTCTTGGACTAAATGTTGATGCTTCCTGTATAGGGGATTATCTTTGATGGAAAAATTCATCTAGGACTCTTGATAGATATAATTTTGAATAGTGTCTTTGGACACTTGCACAGGTCAGAAATAGTTGTTGCTGAGATTGGCAAGATGCAATGATAGATGGTTGCTGAAACCTTTTACATTGATGTCAATGGGGGAGATATTATAGCATGAAAAACATTTTGATATAAAGCACATTGAGGTATATCAATGGGGAGAAGCATGTGAACATAGAAGCTAGTATGATTGATGAAGAGGATTTGAAACGAAAGGATAACATTCTTTAACAATTGATATTTTTTGAGCTAGATGTTTTCCTTCTATGTTGCCATCAATACCAAAGGGGGAAAATTTTGGAAGCATGAATGGTGATGACATTCATATGGGAGAGTATTGTAGATACATGATTATATTATTATTATGATAATATGTTACATTCATGAAAGTGTTTGTCATTAATGTCAACATAATAGTTTTTTGTGGTATCTAATAGAAGAACAATGGTAAAGATCAAGTTGTTATTGATAGATCATTAAGTATTTTCACTAGTAAGGTTAAAGGGAGATACTACTAAGTGTCTAGTATATGTAGCTAAGCTCGGGTGCAAAATATATTAAGTCTAGAAGAAGTTATGCAAGTTTTGGTGAAAATTGTTTTGAGATAGAGTTTATAGAAGCATGTTCTGGTAAACTTGGTATATCTCTTAGTAGAGTTGTTATTCTAAGAAGAAAGGTTAAAGATGTGTAGAATACATGTTATAGATGACATGGATAAGATTTTTCATCATAATATTACACATAGGGAAAGTTATTCAAGTTACAAGGTGACAGGTTGATGTTATCACTAAGTAAAACATGTTCTTAATGAGGTCCTACAATAATTAACTGAGAAGGTGTAATTACTTACTCAAGGGAATTTTTTTATGGACTCAATATAAAGGAAGGACAATTTTACTTTGTTATTGAGATAGTATGAAGTATGCATGAAGTATGAAGAGTAGAAAAGAGGAGAAAATATATGAACACTAAGTAATTGTGAAGATTAGTAGAGTAGAGAAAAGTTGGAGAAAACTTCATTGTCAAAGTTTTTTTTTAAGATCCAAGGTTTGATATTTGGATTTGAGATTTGTGAGCTTGTCTACAAGGTCTAATAGTGATTGGTTTAGTTGACAAGACAGAGGCAAAATGATAAAGAATAGTATTGTTGGAATTATAAGACAAGTAACTAAGAGGGGAGGGGTGAATCAGTTACTACAAAAATAAATCCTAGATCCCTTAGATGTCAGTACAAAAAAATTCTATGAAAACTTTTTTTTTTTGATGCTCAGTAAACACATAAAGATGTTGAAACTCAATAAACATTGAGAATGCTTGGTAATTACTTAACATGAAAATCTTAAGATGTTATCTATTATTACTAATTTTCTTAACTTAGTTGTAAGCATACAAAAGAAATGGCATGAAAAAATTTGACACCAATATTTAACGTGGAAACCCAATTTGGAAAACACTACCAATTGCAACTAGTTATTATTTTCACTTTTATAAAGTGAGCCCTATTAGGAGCCAACCCTATTAATGGTTACAAAACACACTATTAGGTGTGATCCTATTAGAGGATTTAATCATCCTATTATGAGTGGACTTGTTATAGGTCTTTAGACAATTCAATAGAAATGCCACCTTGTTAGAGGATTTAGCTGTTAAGCCAACTCTGTTAAGAGATTTAAATCACTACTACAATGGTTAGAGAGAAACAATGACATGACCTAATTTGGATGCAGCTAAATTGCTAATTATAGATCTCAATTCTGACTTGTACACTTGATCCTTCTTGATCAAATATATTTTTCAGCTTCTCAAGGATATTCTTCTTATCCTTCTGATTCACTTCTTTCCAAGATTGTTAGATCTTCAAAAATGTTCCATGCATTCATACATATTTCATCCATTCTAACCCTCAACTTGACCTTTTATTTACATCTTTCATTTTGTCAAGTTAGCTCAATTAAAACTTAGAATAACTAATACTCATCTTCTTAGTCGGCTATAACCAACAAATAAAACAATTAAACTCAATATGCCAAACTAAGAAAATTCTTTGTTAGCTAATCTTTCTTGGTAGACACTAACTTAGAAATGATTTTCCTATGTTAACCAAGTGAAACTTGGTCAATATTGCATACTCGCAAAGTTCCTTTGGTAACTGAGTGAGCTTAGTTAACACTAGTTCCATCCAACATTTCCTTCATTATCTAAGTGAGCTTAGTTAACAACCATCTTCTGCAAACATTCCAGCTTTGACATCCTAGTGAACTTGGTAGATAATGCCTTTTGAACTAGGCAAACTATGGATTTCTCAGTAGCCACATAAAAATGTCTTCAATGCTCAAGTGAGCTCCACATACACTAACTAATAATAATATGACATTTTGTGTAACATCAAAGAAAATACACAATTAATCAATTGTTCCAACAATCTCCCTCTTTAGCATTGATGGCAACACAACATGTCTTAGTATAATAAAATTTTGGAGCAAAATAAAGTAGGGAACATATCCTTAGTTTCATTATGATTCTCAACTATGAGATCTCCCTCTATATGTGTGAACTCTATTTGCTAGAACTTATGCCAAGTTCATTCTCCCCTTTTGACAATTCTTTCAATGACAACAAAATTCTCCCTCTTTTCAACAAAAAATTATGTGAGATATGACAGTAAACTTCTTCCTCTTTGACATCTCATGCCAAAGACAATATTTAGTGACTATTAATGTACCTCAAGTGCTGATTCATTTGCAATATACCCTTGCCAATTCTACACCAACTGATTGATCTTCAATAATGCTCAGGTTGATGCATTACTAAACTTCATTTAGTGAGCTTTAGATAGGGGAATGACCCCTAGTTTACCTCCTAGATACAAAAAAGCATCCTTAGGTAATGGCTTGGTGAATATGTCTACAATATGTTCTTTTGTATTTACATATTCCAATCTATCTTCTTTGTCTTGCACCAATTCTCTCAAGAAATGATATTTTATAGCAATGTGCTTTGTTTTGGTTTGTATCACTAGATTCTTTGATATGTTGATTGCACTGGTGTTATCACATTATATAACTACTGGATCCTTGATCTCTACCTTCATACCAATCATCAGTTGTTTGAACCAAATAATATTAGAACAATTGACTAATGCTACCACATATTCTGCCTCTATTGTGGACTGAGAGATACAACTTTGTTTCTTGCTTTTCCAAGACACTAGTCTTTTACCAAGGAAGAATACTCCACCACTAGTGCTTTTCTTGTCATCAAAACTTCTTGCCCAATCAGCATCTATAAATACTTTTAAGTTTAAATTACCTCCTATTTTGTACCATAGGCCATATTTGTCAATACCATTTAGATATCTCTTGATTCTTTTGACTGCCATCATGCGATTTTCTTTGAGATTTTTTGAGAATCTTGCCACCATACCGATTGCTAATGCAATATTAGGCCTTGTTTGAACTACATACTACAATTTTTTAATCATTGATCTATATGTGCTTTGATCTATCTCTTTAGAATCATCATTTTGGAAAGCTTATATCTAGTAGACATAGGTGTTCCAACTAGTCTTGAATCTTCCATTCCAAATTTCTTTAGAATTTCTTTGATATATTTAGATTGATTAATGTAGATACCATCATTCTTCTGTTGAATCTACAATCCAATAAAGAATTTTACCTCTCTAAACATAGGCATTATAAATTCTTTACTCACTTCTACTAAAAGTGCTTTTCACAAGTCATAATTTCTTGTGAATAAGGTATCATCAAAAAATATTTTTGCCAACACAATCCTATTGTCTGGTCCTTCTTTGATATACAGGCTACTTTTATCATTTGTTCTTTGAAAACCAATCTATATTAACTAGTTGTAAAGTCTTTCATACCAAGCTCTGGGAGCTTGCTTGAGTCCATATAATGGTTTGTTTAATTTATAGACCATTTCCCTTTTGCTAGGATCTACAAAACCTTTTGGTTGCTCAATGAAGACTTCCTCACCAAGAATTCCATTCAAAAAGGTAAATTTTACATCCATTTGATAAACTTTAAATCCTTTATGAGGTGCATATGCTAGTAAAGTTCTAACACCTTCTAATATTGCAACAAGAGAAAAAGTTTCACCATAGTCAATACCTTCCTCTTGAGAATAGCCTTTACATACCAATCCTATTTTGTTTCTTGAAACTTTTCCATCTTTATTTAGCTTGTTTCTAAACACTCACTTTGTGCCAATTACATTTTTATCTTAGGGTCTAGGAACAAGAGTCCAAGTTTTTTTCTTCTCTATTTGTTCTATTTCTTCATTCATTGCTTCAATCCAACTTTTATTGTCCAAAGAATCTTTAACATTTCTAGGTTCAAATTTAGCAAGTAAACATGTACCTTTTAATTTACTTCTTGTCATTGTTTCATCTGATTTGTCTCTAATGATCTAATTAGGTGCATGATGCCTTCTAACATATCTTGCTAACATAGGTTCTTTGGAGTTGGAGTGAGTTTCAATGACTTCATCATGGCCTTTATTATCAAGCTTGAGTCCCATTGTTTGTGACTTGGGTCCATTAGACTCAGTTTTCTCTAGCTTGATAGCTTCTAACTATGACTCGGGTCCTTCAAACTATGACTCAAGTTGTATTGTCTATAACTTGGTAGCTGTTGGAGATTTTGGGGACTTAGGATGTGAAGCTTCCTTTCTTTTAGATAGATTTGGAAAGGTATCAAGTTCATATTAAACAAATGTTTTGTAATACTCGGGCTCTTTATTGCTTTCTTCTTCACTCTTTTCTACAAACTCATCAATTCTTACATATCCACTTTCTATGACTTTATGAGTAGAAAAATTCAAACATTTTTATGCTTCACTTCTATAGGAGTATCCTAAAAATATGCCTTCATCACCTTTGATATCAAATTTGTCTTTTCTAGATTCTTTCAAGATATAACATTTGCTACCAAATACTTTAAAGTAACTTGCATTAGGTCTGTAGCCATACCATAGTTCATAAGGAGTTTTATTTTAATCTTTCTTCAGTTGTACTGTATTCAAGGTATGAACTATAGTGTAGATTGCTTCCTTCCAATATTTGATTGTAACATTCTTTTCTATCATCAATGTTCTTGCACAATCCATGATGGACCTGTTTCTTCTTTCAGCTAAACTGTTATGCTCTAGTGTACCAAGGGTTGATACTTGTCTTTTAATTCCTTTTTTAATGTAGAATTCATTGGAGATGAATTCACCACCTCTATCTGATCTCAACCATTTTAAATTCTTTCCAGTTTCTTTTTCTACTCTTGCTAGATACCACTTGAATTTTTGAAAAGCTTATATTTTTTCTTTAGATACATTATAGTCATCATTCTAGAATAATCATCAACAAAAAGAACAAAAAAAAATTCTCCACTATAACTCTCTATTCCAATAGGTCCACATAAGTCTATATGCACAATCTCTAAGACTTCTTTAGAATGACAGTTCTTTCTTTTGAAACTAGTCTTTCCCATCATACCAATTTGGCAATTTTTGCATAGACCCATATTAGGTTTCTTCAAACTAGGAATATCTCTTAATCTTTTATGTTTTCTTATCTTAACCATATTATCAAAATTTACATGACATAATATTTTGTGTCATAACAAACTTTCCTCTACTTGAGCAATAAAACATGAACTTTCATTGAGATCAAGATAAAATACATCACCTTTTGTTTTCTTGCCAGATCCAACTAGATTTCCTTTTTCATCTAGCAATTTGACCTTCCCATACATAAATTGTACCTTGAATCTAATTTTGTTCAATTGTACCACACTTAATAGATTTTTTTTTATTCTTCAACCCAATAAGCATTATCACATACAAATTCATTAGTCAAATAGATACATCCTCTTCCTTTTATGTTACAAGGTTCATTGTTTACAAATCTCACACTACCTCCATCATAATATCCTCAAATTATCCTCTGAGACTTTCTACTTTGGCTCTTCTTACATTGTCATCTCCTCCATAAATATCTTTTAGTTTGGTCCACATTGCATGATTTGTTTTGCACTCTTTTACTTCATCAAAATCAGCACAACTAAGAGTAGATGTGATACCAATCATCATGAGGTTACAATTCTTCTTTTTAGCAATGTCCTCAGCTAATAATGTTCTAGTGGGATTCTTGTATTTAACATCAAGATATTTACAACCTGAATCACTGATAGTTGCCAAATGTAATCTTGTAAGTCCTTGCCATGCTGCAAAATTATCTTGGTTCAACTTGGGAATCTCTCTTCTATAAGACATCCTGATCTCTACGATACCAATTTTTGGAAATATAAGAGTAACTAAGAGGGTAGGGGTGAATCAGTTACTAAAAAAAAAAACCCAGATCCCTTAGATGTTAGTACAAAACAATTCTATGAAAACTTAACTCTATTGATGCTTGGTAAACACACAAAGATGCTAAAACTCGATAAACATTGAGAATGCTTGGTAATTACTTAACATACAAATATTAAGATGTTATCTATGATTAATAATTACTTTAACTTAGTTGTAAGCATACAAAAGAAATGGCATGAACACATTTGATAGCAATATTTAATGTGGAAACCCAATTTGGGAAAAACCACCAATTGCAACTAGTTACTATTTTCACTCTTCTGAAGTGAGCCCTGTTAGGAGTGGCCTTGTTAGAGGTATTTAGATAATTCAATAGAAATGTCACCTTGTTAGAGGATTTACAAAAAGTTTCTAAGCCAACTCTGTTAAGATATTTATATCACTGCTATAATGGTTAGAGATTAACAATGACATGACTTGATTTGGATGCAACTAAATTGCTAATTACAACTCTCAATTCTAACTTATATAATTGATCCTTCCTTATCAAATATATCTTTTTAGCTTCTCAAGGATAGTCTGCTTATCCTTCTAATTCACCTTCTTTTAGCATGATTAGATCTTCAAAAATCTTCCATGCATTCATACATACTTCATATATTCTAACCCTCAACTTGACCTTTTATTTATATCTTTCATTTTGTCTAGTCAACTTAATTACAACTTAGAATAACTAATATTCATCTTCTTAGTTTGATAGAACCAACAGATAAAAAAATTAAACTCAATATGTCAAAATAATAAAATCCTTCATTAGCCAACCTTGGTCCATAGACACAAACTTAGAAATGATTTTCCTATGTTAACCAAGTGAAACTCGGTCAACACAACATACTTGCAAAGTTCCTTTGGTAACTGAGTGAGCTCAGTTAATACTAGTTCCATCCAACATTTCCTTCATTATCCTAGTGAGCTCAATTAACACTCATCTTCCGTAAAATGTCCTTTGATGTCCTACTGAACTCAGTAGATACTACCTCCTGAACTAGACAAACTCTAGATTGCTTGGTAGCCACAGAAAACTATCTTCAATGCCTGAGTGAGCTCAACATACACTAACTGAGAATTATATGACATTTTTTTGTAACATTACAGACAATACACAATTAATCCATTGTTCCAATAAGTACAAACAATTATTCTACAAGGAATAGTTGAGAGATCAATTGGACAGTGAAGTTCACTGGTCTTGCCCTAGAATTTGTTTGGACAATAGGTCCTTCTGCCTTCTACAACTCCTAACAGGGATTCAACATCTCCTAATAGGGACTCATATGTACCAAATGTTGTAATAGACTCCTAACAGGTTCTATCCTATAACAAGTAATATTTATATTAATATCGTCCCCATCAGGGTTTTCCCTCTGATCAAGGGTTTCCCTAGTTAACATATCTAATGTAATTGTGTATGTGCATCTTTTTATGGTTGGTGTTTACTTTGATTGAATGGTTAAAATTAATTAAGGTTTATAAATTTTTTAATTGGATAACTGATTCATACACCCCCCCCTGACTTATCTTGGTAAACTATTATTTCTTACAATGTTTTTGTGCACTTGTCAAATTTGTATTTTTTTCCCAAGTGTCAAGCAATATTTGGAGGGCTAGCTTATATTTGAAAACCTTGTAGCTAGTTGAGTTTCATGACTTGCCTCTTTTGTATTGTTGAACATTCATATCAAAGAACCTAAATTTCAATTTTTAGTTCTTTTTTATATGTTTTGATAGGGTTTAGAGTTTCCCAAATTTGGTTGTTGACTATTATTATGTTGTTCCCACCATCCATTAATTTGAGAAGCCCAATTTGATAATGAATATTTTATGACCCATGGAGTATTTTGAATAAATGGTCATACACTATATTGTAATCATAAATTAAGTCCACCATGTGTAATAGAAAACCTTAACGAATCCATTTGATAAGTTTTCCAAGTAAATTTCATATGCAAAAACTTGAAATTTTCTACTTGTAAATTATGACAATTAACTAGTAGCCATATTTGAATGGGTATAACTTTGACCCAATTAACCCTATTGAGAAAATTCTTTCTCTACTACATTATAAAGGTCAAAGAATTCTTATGTTCCAAATTTGAGCTTATGAAAAATCTATTTGACTAGTTTTCAAGTGTGATTCCAAATGCAATTTCTAAGGTTTTACTGATATTCAGATTTGTAGATTGATTAAAAGGCCTATTTGTGTTGTCATGCCTTTGAAACCATGATAGCTAAGCCTAAATAATTAATACCCCTATATTCTATACTATAATTACTCATGTCTTCCAATTTGCAAGTTTTCTTCAATTTATTTGCACTCATTCCCACATCCGTTCCATAAGCAAAAGTCTTTGTTTACACAATGTGCCTAGTTCTACAAATTTTAGTAGCCATCTTTGCATGCTTATCAATCAAACCTAGTTATTTTTTTAAGAGGTTAAAATGTAACCATATACTTTCCATATAGGGAAGAAAAAGTGCCTAAAGTCTCAAGTTTCCTACTGGTTGTTTGACTAGTTTCCCATACCAAATCCAAATGCAATTATTTTAAAGTATTCACTTGTAGGAAAAAATCAAATGGGTAACTTCAAGGCTCGATAACTTTTGGTTACTGGTTACTTGTTTTTGTTAGTTTTAAGGCCATTTTTTGAGCCTATCAAAACAAAAGTGAAACTTACTAAATGGGGTAAGAAATGAGTTTTAAATGTTCAATCAATGATCAATTCCAAATCAAATATCATTGGATCAGTTTGCAGTGCAAGTTGGTTAAGTTTGAAAAAAATTAGCCGGCCCAATTTGTGACCTGATATGTTGCATCAAAGACATGGTCTCATTTCTAGATTGAGAAATATCTTATGGTCTAAATAAAATGTAACAATGTTATAGATAAACCATGTCCAACACCAATTAAATACTATATTCCCAATTCTCATGACCAAATAAAATTGAGACTTAAATTGCTCCATCTCAATCTAAACTTTTATCTAATAAAAAGGGGATGAGGATGCATATGTAACAACATCTAGGTGATTTAATCTAATAGAAAAGATGTAATTCTTAGGTTTGATGCCAAAGAAAAAATATTGTTGAGATGATCAAAGGATCACATGTAGTGACAAATGACATGCATTTTTGGAAGTAAAGGTAGAGTAACTGAGAAGGGGGGGTGAATCAATTACTCACAAAAATTAATCCACAGATCCCTTAGATGTCTCAAAGATCTAGTTACTGCTGATACTCAGTAAACATAACAAAAATTTTGTAACTCTGTAAATTAAAATGTTACTTATTTTCGAGAAAACATGCATGCAATTGAAAATAAAATGAATACAAGAGACACCAGATTTAACGTGGAAACCCAATATGGGAAAAACCACCAAGTAACTAGTCACCAATTTTTCACTCTTTTGAAGTGAGCCCTGTTAGGAGCCAACCCTATTAAAGGTTACAATACACACTATTAGGTGTGACCCTATTAGACGATTTAATCACCCTATTAGGAGTGGCCTTGCTAGAGGTCTTTAGAACAATTCAACTGAACTGTCACCTTGTTAGAGGATTTACAAAATGGCTGTTAAACCAACTTTGTTAAGAGATTTGAAATCACTGCTACAATGGTTAGAAAGCAACAATGAATTGACTTGAACAAGATGCAAATAAATTCGCTGACTACAGGTCTCTATTTAGCATTATTAGATCCTCCTTGATCAAGTATAGCTTTGTTTCTCCTCAATGATCTTTGATCATTCTTCAAATTTTCTTCCACAATAATCAATCTTTATATCACATTAATTCCACACATACTTCCACTCCACACTTAGAATTTGCAACTTGACCTCTTAATTATACCATTCAGATTGTCAAGTCGACCCATTTACATGTTACTTTTACTAATAAACCATACATCAGCTGGCTACAAATATTACTCTAAACAAATAAATGTTATTTCATAAAACAATGAAATCCTTTACTGGCCTACCCTGCTCAGTAAATACTGCTTCCTGAAATTTCCTAAGTTAACCTTCTTGACTCAGTTAACATTGCAATATCCATAAAATCCTTTGGCTACCAAGTTTACTCAGTAAGAACTGAATTCCTTCATGAGAGCTCAGTAAGAACTACTTCTACCAATTTTTTTTTGATGATTGAGTGAGCTCGGTAAGAACTATTTTTGCCACATTTCCTTTGATTTTCGAGTTAGCTTGGTAAGAACTGTTTACTCGATAGATACTAAAACTTTTCTTCACTAACATCCTGGGTTTGGTAGATTCTGTCCTTTTTCCTTGCTAACCTTCTGAGCTCGGTAGAATCTATCATTTGCCTTGCTAACCTTCTAAGCTTGGTAGACACTGTCCTTTGCCTTGCTGACCTTCTGAGCTTGATAGACTCTATCCTTTGACTTGCTGACCTTCTGAGCTCGGTAGACACTATCCTTTGCCTTGCTAACCTTCTGAGCTTGGTAGACTCTATATGATGACTGATATGACATTTTTGTGACATCAAAGACAACACATAATTGAACAATTGTATCCAACAATCTCCCTCTTTGGCATTGATGGCAACACAACATGTCATACTAGAATGAAATTTGAAAACAAGTCTTTTACTGACATAATACTTCACTTTCTTCTTCAAATACAAAAAACTCCCTCTTTCATAATAATCTCTCCCTTTTACACAAACTCTTATTATTTTTCCAATTTTAGAAAGATATGACAGTATATTCTCCCTCTTTGACAACACATGCCAAAGACAACTCAAAACAATTGAATAGCATTGTACTTGATGTACTAATTCATATGCAATGTCTTCATTGGTTTGTTGCATCAACTGATAGATCTTCAATTCTATTTCTGTTGATGCATCACTAGAACTATATTTTAGTGAGCTTCAAATAGGGGAATGACCCCTAACTTACCTCTTAGATACAAGAATGCATCCTTAGGTAAAGGCTTTGTGAATATGTCAGCAATTTGTTCCTTTGTATGGACATATTCCAAGCTTATTTTCTTTTCTTGCACCAATTCTCTAACAAAGTGATACTTTATGGCAATATGCTTGGTTTTTGAATGCATCACTGGATTCTTGGAGATGTTAATTGCACTTATGTTATCACAAAACATAATGATAGGTTCTTTGATTTCTTGCTTCATACCTTCTAATAATTGTTTGAACCACACAATGTTCAAAAAATTTACTACTGCTGCAACATATTCATCCTCTATTGTGGATTGAGATGTACAAATTTTTTTTTCTTTTGTCCAAGAAACCAACCTTTTTCCAAGAAAGAAAGCTCCTCAACTTGTGCACTTTCTGTCATCAATATATCCTACCCAATCTACATCAGTGAACACCTTTAAATCCATATTTCCTCCAAGTTTATACTATAATCCATATTCTTCAGTTCCTTTTAAGTATCTCATTATCCTTTTGATTGCCATCATGTAATTTTCTTTTGATTTTGCTAAGAATCTTGCTACAATTCCTACTGCAAGGGCAATGTCTAGTCTTGTGAGCACTACATATTGCAACTTTCCAATCATAGATCTATACAATGTCTGATCTACTTCCTTTGATTCATCATCCTTGGTAAGTTTTAATCTAGTACACATAGGAGTCCCAACTGGTTTGTAGTCTTCCACACCAAACTTTTTTAGTATCTCCTTGATGTATTTAGATTGAGTGATGTAGATGTCATTCTTATTCTGTTGAATTTGAAGACCAACAAAGAATTTGATTTCACCAAACATTTACATTTCAAATTCCTTATTCATTTATTCTGAAAATTATTTGCAAAGATCATCATTTCCTGTGAACAAAGCATCATCTACAAATATTTCTACCAAAGAAATCTTATTATTTGGTCCTTCTTTTATGTACAAACTATTATTGTCATTAGTTCTTTGAAAACCAATTTGAATAAGATAGTTATGCAATCTTTCATACAATGCTCTAGGAGCTTGTTTTAGACCATATAATGTTTTATGTAATTTGTAGACCATGTCCTTCTTGTCTAGATCAACAAAACCTTTAGGTTGTTCAATGTAAACCTCTTCATCCAATATACCATTGAGAAATGTTGACTTGGCATCCATCTGATAAAATTTGAATCCTTTGAATGCAACATATGCAAGTAAGGTTCTAACACCTTCCAATCTTGCAATAGGAGCAAAATTTTCTCCATAGCCTACACCTTCTTCTTGAGAGTATCCTTTGCATACCAGTCTAGATTTGTTCTCGTATACCTTACCATCTTCATTTAGTTTGTTTCTAAATACCCACTTTGTTCCAATCACATTTTTCTCTTTGGGTCTAGGTACAAGAGTCCATGTTTTGTTTTTGTCTATCTGTTCTATCTCTTCATTCATAGCTTCAATCCAAATCTCATTGTCTATTGCATCTTTGACATTTCTAGGTTCAAAATCAGCAAGTAAACAAGTGCCTTTTAACTTACTTTTTGTCATTGTTCCTTCTGATTTATCATGATCTAATCTGGTGCATGATGCTTTCTGACATACTTGGCTAACACGGGCTCCATGCCTTTTGAATGACTTGCATTGTTATCCTTCTATGTCTCAACTTCTGGTTCTGATTCTAGTTACTCGAGCTCGGTAGATGCTAACTTAGTAGCTTTTGTTTGCAACTCGGGTTCTTGTAGCTCGATAGGTACTGACTCGGTTTGAACTTCTTGTGACTCGATTAATGAAGACTCTAGAGTTGAGGATTCCTGATTAATAGGTATACTTGGCATTGTATCAGGTTCCATGTAAACAAATCTATTGTAGTCTTCAGGTTCCTTTTGGCTTTCTTCTTCTATTCTTTCTACAAACTCATCAAATTTCACATGTGCACTTTCTATGACTTTGTGAGTAGATAAGTTCAAACATCTATATGCTTTTCTTTTGCAAGAGTATCCCAAAAATATTCTTTCATCACTTTTTACATCAAAATTACCTTTTCTAGATTCTTTCAAAATGTAACATTTTCTTCCAAATACTTTTAGATAACTTATATTGGGTTTGCAGCCATACCAAAACTCATAGGGTATTTTGAATGAGTCTTTTTTCAGCTATACTTGGTTCAAGATGAACTGTAGTGCTGATAGCTTCTTTCCAATATTTGATAGCAATGCCTTTCTCAATCATTAAGGTTCTTACACAATCCATGTTAGATCTGTTCCTTCTTTCTGCTATTCCATTTTGTTCAAGAGTTCCAGGTGCTGAAACCTGTCTTTTGATTCCCCTTTTAATGCAAAAGTTATTGAACTCATGTGAAATGAATTCACCACCTCTATTAGACCTTAAGCATTTCAGTCTTTTTCCTATTTCCTTTTCTACTTTGGCCAAATACCATTTGAACTTTTCAAATGCTTCTAATTTCTCTCTTAGCTACAAGACAGTCATCATTCTTGAATAATCATCAACAAACAGAATGAAGAATTTTTCACCAGTATAACTTTCAATACCAATAGGTCCACAGAAATTAGTATGCACAATTTCTAGAACTTCTTCAGTCTGATAGTTTTTTCTTTTAAAACTAGTCTTTCCCATTTTACCAATTTGACAATTCTTACATAGACCAAGCTCAGGTTTCTTTATGTTAGGAATACCCCTTACTTTCTTGAATTTGCTAATCTTTATCAAGTTGTCAAAGTTTACATGACATAACCTCTTATGCCATAACCAACTTTCTTCAATTTGATCAATGAAACATGAACATTCACCAAGTTCAAGATAAAATAATTTACCTTTTGTTTGAGTACCTGATTCAATCAGCTTTCCTTTGCCATCCAACAATCTTGCTTTTCCATGCATAAATTCTACTTGGAATCCATTATTGAGTAGCTGTGTTACACTCAACAAATTATGCTTTAGTCCTTCTAGCCAATATGCATTATCACATACAAGTTCCTTGGTTAGTTAGATTCTTCCTTTTCCTCTTATACAACAAGGTTCATTGTTACCAAATCTTACACTGCCACCATCATAGTCTTCAAAGTATTCAAACTTAGTTTCATCACTAGTCATGTGATGAGAAAAACCACTATCTATGATCCATGTATCATTTCTACTCATATGAGAAATGAGTGCCATTTCTTCAACATTATCAGATTCATCTTTCACAACAATGTAGACAATTTCATCTTCTTCTTCATTAGAATCATTATAATCTTTAGCCATAAAATATGTTTTCTTACCTTTATCCTTGAATGATTTGAAGTCTTTCTTGCCATTGTACTTGTAATGTTTCTTCTCATCTTTATTGTACTTATTTGGGCACCTAGCTACAATATGTCCAATTTCTTCACAAGAAAAGTAGATTAGAGGAACCTTACCTTTGTATTTCCCTTTGCCTCTTGAATATTTTCTTGCTAGTAGAGCTTCAACCACCTCAAGATCACTGTCTTAAATTTGTTATGATTCTTCATCACTATCTGATTGCTGATCCTTCATCTTTTTCCTTTTTTCTTTGAGTGAAAGCTTGGCTTCAAATGTTGATTCAATGTTCTTGACAGATGGAGCATAATTGTCATAGTTGTCTAGCTCAAATGCAGTCAATCTTCCAACTATGGCCTCTAAATTTATTTTATGATTTGCCTCACATCTTCTTTCTTGAATTGCAAAGAATCTAATTGCATAAATGGAAAGTAGAGTTCTAAGAAATTTACTTATAACTGTCTCATCATTGATATCTCCTCCAGATGCTTTGATTGCACTAACACATGCTTTAACTCTTTCAACATACTTTGCAATGTTTTCATCCTCTCTCATCCTCATTTGATCAAATTTTCCCCTCAAATTTTCTGCTTTGGCTCTTCTCACATTATCATCTCCTCCATAGATCTCTTTCAGCTTATTCCACATTTCAAAGGTAGTT
This sequence comes from Cupressus sempervirens, assembly GCA_028749045.1. Taxonomy (NCBI): domain Eukaryota; kingdom Viridiplantae; phylum Streptophyta; class Pinopsida; order Cupressales; family Cupressaceae; genus Cupressus; species Cupressus sempervirens. Next base: position 333,484,558 of record CM053790.1, read on the forward strand.
TTGCAATCCTTGATTTCATCAAATTCTTCATAACTTAGAGCAGATGCTATATCTATCATCATGTTGTTGTGAGTCTTCTTTTCAGCAATATCATTGACAGATAATGTACCAAAAGGTTCTTCATATTTTTTATTGAGGTACTTTAGCCCTATATCACCAATAGAAGCTTGATGAAGCCTCATCAATCCTTGCCATGTAGAGAAGTTGTCCCTGTTAAGTCTTGGAATTTCTCTTTTGTAAGACATCCTAATCTTTAGCTTAGATCTTTGAAATCTTTTCCTGTAAGCACCAAAAGCTCTGATACCAATTGTTGGAATTAAAGGTAGAGTAACTAAGAGGGGGGTTGAATCAGTTACTCACAAAAATTAATCCACAGATCCCTTAGATGTCTTAATGATCCAATTACTGCTAATACTCGGTAACATAACAAAAATGTTGTAACTCAGTAAATTAAACTGTTACTTAGTTTCAAGCAAACATGCATGCAATTGAAAACAAAATGAACACAAGAGACACCAGATTTAACATTGAAATCCAATATGGTAAAAACCACCAAGTAACTAGTCACCAATTTTTCACTCTTCTGAAGTGAGCCCTGTTAGGAAACCCTGTTAAAGGTTACAATACACATTGTTAGGTGTGACCCTGTTAGAGGATTTAATCACCCTGTTAGGAGTGGCCTTGCTAGAGTTCTTTAGAATAATTCAACTAAACTGTCACCTTGTTAGAGGATTTACAAAATGGCTGTTAAACCACCTCTATTAAGAGATTTGAAATCACTACTACAATGGTTAGAAAGCAATGATGAATTGACCTGAACAAGATGTAACTAAATTTGCTGACTATAGGTCTCTGTTCAACATTATTAGATCCTCGTTGATCAAGTATAGCTTTGCTGCTCCTTAATGATCTCTGATCATCCTTCAAATTTGCTTCCATAATAATTAGTCTTCATATCAAATTAATTCCACACATACTTCCACTCTACACTTAGAATTTGCAACTTGACCTCTTAATTATACCATTCAGATTGTCAAGTCGATCCATTTATATGTTACTTTTACCAATAAACCATACATTAGTCGGTTACAGATATTACTCTAAAAAAATAAATTTTATTTCATAAAATAATAAAATCCTTTACTAGCCGAACCTACTCAGTAAATACTACTTCCAAAAATTTCCTAAGTTAACCTTCTTGACTCAGTTTAACATTGCAATATCCATAAAATCCTTTGGCTACTAAGTTTACTCGGTAAGAACTAAATTCTTTCATGAGAGCTCGGTAAGAACTACTTCTTCCACATTTCCTTTGATGACCGAGTGAGCTTAGTAAGAACTATTTCTACCACATTTCCTTTGATGACCGAGTTAGCTCGGTAAGAACTATTTACTCAGTAGATACTCCAAGTTTTCTTCACTATCCTCCTGGACTCAGTAGATTCTGTCATTTTTCCTTGCTGGCCTTCTGAGCTCGATAGACTCTATCATTTGCCTTGCTGACCTTCTGAGCTCAGTAGACACTATCCTTTGCCTTGCTGACCTTCTGAGCTTGGTAGACTCTATCCTTTGCCTTGTTGACCTTCTGAGCTTGGTAGACATTATCCTTTGACTTGCTGACCTTATAAGCTTGGTAGACTCTATCTGATGACTGATATGACATTTTTGTGACATCAAAGACAACACACAATTGAACAATTGTATCCAACAATGCATGTGTTTTCTTGGAGTAATTTTCTATCAGTAAGACTAAGATTGCAAAATTAGTCAATACGATGGAACATTGCCCATGTTTCTTCTCTTTTTTGGTGCATCATTGTAGACACATTTTTCTAATGAATGGAATGCTTTAATTTTTATATAAAAGGAAATTGAACATTCTAATGGAATCCCAAGACTAGATTTTCATTGAAGTTGTTTCCTAAAGTTTTCTCATGAAAAAATATTCTATTTTGAACATTGCATATGGTGGGATAGAGCCCAATAAAGCGAGCGTTCTGACAAATTGTGAAGGCCCACTTGTGATTGAGACTTTTGGTTAAATTCTTTATCATGAAATAATTGTTATCATATCTCCCTTTATCATGAAATAATTTTTATCATGGAACTGACTCCAAGAGGTGTTGATGTACATCACCCTTAATCCTAACTATAACCAAAGTGTTGTTTTCATTATCATGCTAAGCAACAAGTTGTTGTAAGGTCTGATAAGGACTAGAAGAAGCTTTTAGTGCCAGGTATGTAGAAAAATGCATTGTGCTATCTAAAACATCATCACTACATAATTTATTATGTGCTTGAATACAGCATAAGTGATGGTGATTAAAGTTGAAAGCATCTAATCTTAAATTCATTAGCAATTTGCGCTCAATGCAAAAACACAAGAAGACACATGGAGTGTTTCAATTCCTCCATGTAGGCTGGGTAACCCAATCCAATTTATCACATGACCACTAGGCTATTTGTATAGTCTAATATATGTGTTTTGGACAGATGTTTGAGTTCTTATTTTCAAGAAAATAGTAACTTTGTAATAAATCTTGGAGGAGGGCAAGTTCACCTCCAGAGATATTTTGTTCATCACCCTTCTGTACACTCGAAAGTGTCCCACTCTAAACCCTTCTATCCAAACGATTCCATGAGTTTGGAATGCTTGGATGCCGGCTTAGAGCTCCCTATCCATGGAGTGCAAGAGAGTATATTTCAAGAATAAAAAGGCTCTCAGATGAGCCTTAGAGATACTCTTCTTGATAGTAAACCATGCAATGGGAGGTTCCAAAGACAAGATGCAAGAATGCAAATGTCTCAAGGAGTTCCTCAAGAATGCAATGCAAATGAAGATTAAGCTAGAATGAGAATGCAAAATGCAGCTATGCTAGAATATGAATGAGAGTGTTACAATACCATTATTAAGCTATGTGAGATTAAGCTACATGTAAAAATGAAAGCTAAGCTAAGATGCTATGGTATGAGAGAATGTAGACAAGAAATAGAAGTTCTCCAGAAAGCTCCAAAGAAACCTGTTAGAAAACCTGCAGCATAACAATGTTCAAAATGAGGATTGATTGAGGGGGAAAGCTCTCTCCCTTTTAAAGATGTACGGACGGTGGAGATCAAGATGAAGATGGTGGATGATCAACGGTTGAATTTGAAAATAGGAGTGATCCATGTGCACACACAAATCAACCAATAGAATATAAGTTGACTTGTCATATAAGACAAAAGTCACAAAGCCTTTTCTTTTAATTGTAAAATAGAAAAAAGACTTTATGTGTGCACTTTAAGTGGGTTAGAAGAATGGGGTCTTTTATTTAATTAAAAGGGGACATGTTCTTTTAATCAAATAATGAACTTAGGATAGCATAGTCAAACTATAGGTTATAATCAAATAAATTGATTATTAGCAATTTGGCTTAGGTAAGTGATTAAATTAATTTAGCCAAAATGTTGAAAAGGGGGCTAATAGTCTAGATGACCATTTTTAGGTGATTACATTTGCCCCTCTTTGACTAATGCGTGATCGATCTGGGAACACATTATGTCAAAGAAAATAGAAAGCCAAGTAGGCGGTGATAGATATAGATATCTAATTTTGAAGAACGAAATGTAGAAAAAGATAGCAAGTCCTAAATGTACAGCCTGATAGCGGTAGTACTGAACACTAGGAAGATGATGTTAGAATTCAAGAAGAATGCTAACACTTAGCAAAGTAGATAGATTGAGAACAAGTGAGAAGATCAAACAAATGCTCCTAAGCAGTGATAGAGTATTTCTGCCCCCTCGGGATCGAAATTGAAATGAGGTAAGGGGATGCAAAAATTGGCTAGAAATGAGAAAATTAGAATATAGCAATGTCCAAGATGATAGATAGATGATTAGAACCCAAGAATGACTATAAGAAACTGATAAAATGCCCCAGTTTGACTAGAGTTGACCTTGAAGGATATAGCATAAAAATTAGGTCAAAATGAGTAGAAAGGTGATTTTAGACATGAAATAGTGAATTTAAGTAGATATGAAGTATGGAAATGATGAAGACATGAAGAAATGAAGATGCCCCAGTGATGATTCGGAGATTAGACCTCAAAAGGTCAGCTAACTGCTTAGAAGAAAGTAGAATTTTAAAAGACAATTTTGACCATCAAGATGAACTCGAATTTGGATTTCGATCCCGAAAATGAATCTAGGATGTCAAAATTATTTAAGAGGTCAAAACTTTATATAATGAGATGATAAGATAGAAAAGAGATGAAGCGAAAGATTAAGAAGGTGAAAAGACATGAAGAAAGTAAAGAAATATATGAAAGGAGTTAGTTGATATGTCCACAAAAAGATGAAGAGAGAGCTCTCCCCATATGCAAGAATGCAAGACTAAGCTAGAAAATGAACCTAAAATGCAAGCTAATATGCAAAGTGGTTTACCAGCAAGAAGCGCATAACATTTAGACTCTTAATTTCATCATTGAGCATTTATTAGGGACATCATGAGATCATACAACCATCACTAGTATAACTATGAGGATATGAACATGATCGATATTAGATAGGTATGTGGAAATCCAATCTAAGCATCAGAGACATGTAAGTCAAGATAACTACACGATTAGATTCCCTAAGTTTAATTTAGCAAGATTACACCTATATCAAGGCATAAGCGCCAGGATAAACCCTGAGTGCGGTCTTGCAAAATAGTCAAGGATGATACAATTGTAAGTCAACGTGTTGAATAGGACCAACATAAATGCTTACAACACTATAGACAAACAAAGTATACCCACAAGCAGAAATCAAGAAGAAATGCCCCATGCCCCCAGTCTTCTAGTCAATGACATCCTCGAAAGACTATTAGGGAGGGAACACATGGCAAAGAAATCATCATAGACAACACACAAAGTAGATAAATGTCAGCATAGCTCAGTCATTTAAGTGTTAAAGTGCGTGTGTGTAAGTCACTTGGCCATTTCTTCCAAACTTGATTCTGATAGTGAGAAATATTGCGACATCGGAGACCGTAGGTAAACTATCTATAAAGTGTTGAAAAACACTTGATGTCAAAGTGGGGGAAGTGTTGAAAAACACTATTTTGTGAGTTGTCCAAGAAATCCTAATCCACAAGAATACCTCAATAGGCTAAGTAGCTATGCCCCCAAGATGAGGACAAGAAACAATTCTAAGCTAGGAAATGTGTAGCAAAGTGGATAATTGAGATTGATAGACATAGGTGCAAGGGTTTCAAGTAGCGCCTGTTTCCAGGTTTTCACCACTTTGACAGATTTTTTTTTTATTTTGTATTTTTTTTTTTTTGGTGATACATCAAAGTGCCTATTGCTAGGTTTTCACTAAGAAGATCTTTTTTTCAGGATCATATATGATTTTTTTTTTGGAATTTTTTAGAAGGTTTTAGATATCACTAGTTCTCAAGCAAGATCACATCATTTTCTCCCAATGTCTAGCAAGGTATAGGATATGATGGAGCAATGAGCCAGTGGATAAGCAAAGATGGATGAAAAAAGAGTATGAAGCAAGTGAAAGTGATCCTTAAGGACTGACTCCTCAAGAGTACCCAAGCTAGGGAAAGAGGTGAAATAGTCATATGAAGCATATTTTGGATAAGCAATGGAAGTGATGAGAAAGATAGCATGTAGGATAAGCAATGAAGCCAAAAAGTGAGATAGCATGAAGCATGTAGTCCAAAAGAGTAGCAATGTCAAGAGACTTATGAGAACCATGTTTTATTTATTATGATCAAGACCAAGAGGTCAACTAGATAGGATAGCAATGGGATAGAGCAATAGGAATAAAGCTCAAGATAGAGGCTATGAGTGAATGGGAGAGCACAATAGAAAATCTGATGGATAAGATAGCCAATATGCAAAGATAGCTCAACATTGTCAAGATCAAAGAGAGAAGAGGGGATAGATGGATGATGGAAGAATTACGCATGATGCCTATTTGCCAGGTTTTCATCATGGTACTTATCCAAGGTACCACAAGATGTAGTTTTCACCATAGGATGCATTTATTTCTTTTTACTTTTGCTACCAAGGTGCCACAAGAAGTGGTTTTCACCAAGGCACATTTTCATTTTTAAAAATTTTTTTTTTCATTTTTAAAAATTTTTTTTTAGAAAGAGCTCAAGCTATTTGAATGTAGATAGTGCTCTTATAGAAAAGATAAGTCATGATAAGCCAAGACCATAGAAAGGTATGCTCAAAGATGTTGATAGGGTGATGAAAGAGAAATGGTAGTAGGAAGAGTATATGGAGGATAATAGTTCATGTATAGAAAGTTAGTGTAAGCTTTAGAGGATTTCATGAGGGTAGTTGAAATATTGGACAAGAGCAACGTTGACACACACCTTGAAGGGTATTGGAATGATGGAGGAATCATGGATGAAATAGCTTGAGATTTAGATCTATGAGGTGGTAGAAGAGATTTGGAAAAAAGTGGAGTGGAAGGCTTTCGAATATTTTTAGGAAGATTTTTGGAAGAAGATGGAATGGAAGCCTTTGGAAGCATGAATGTCAACTTTGAAGTATTTTCAATATTCAAGTCTTTTAAAAGAGACTTGGGAATCCACATAGCTTTAGATTTTTCTCGTTCTTTGGTTGCTTGAGAGTGCATTTCTTCAGTGATGGATTTAGGAACCCACATTTTCTTTGATTTAGCTCTCTTAATAGTGGACCTTTGCGGTCTCTTTTGTGCATTCTCCTTCTTAGCATTCACATGTCGATTAGATGGGACATAGTGATATTTCTTTTTCAATGGATTCTTATGTTTATTCTCACTTCCAAAGGACTTGAGATTTGTGGATGAATAAGGATGATATGACTGGTTTAGATGTATAGATGGGTGAAAAGTCATCAAGGATGAGTGTCTTTGTTGATCTTGAGGTAATATAGGAGAGCTAGGGAATGAGCTAGGAGTGAATGTAGGAGATGGAGGAACATAAGGCCCCAAAATGGATGGAAGGTTTGAATGCTTTAGCTTAGATGGATAAGGACCAAGGATAGATTTAGAAGATGCAAAGGGATAGTGGGAAGGGATATCAACATCTTTAGAGTGAGCAACATGGTCAAAGACATCAATAGACTCATGATTACCTTTGATAGGAACAACATTTTTAATAGTAGCACTTGAAGCTTGAGCACAATTTTGAAGTGGATATGAAGAAGTAGAACATGAGGGGATGCTTTGATCTTGACAAGTAGCCTTGGATAGCATATGAAGAGAACTTTTCTCATAATTTTCAGTAAGCTCAAGGGAGATAATGGAAGTGGTATCTTCATCATACTTAGGAGGTGGACAAGATATAGGATATGGAGGGGAAAAATCTTGAAAGAGATGAAAGGGTGCTTGATCTTGATCTTTCTTGAAATTTGTAGCTTTTTCTTTTTGAGAGTCCTCTTGACATGGAGCCACTTCTAAGGACAAGGGAGAATGAAGAGTGAACGGAGTAGTGCTTGGATTAGGCATAGTAGTGCATGAAGGTTGAGGATGTTTAGGATTAGTAGCATGGAAAAGGTTTGCCGCCAAGTGAAGGTTAGCTTGAGTTTCTTTTAGAGGTAGCCCTTGAGGATACACGTAGTCTATGTGGAAAGCATTAGGTTCTTTATTTGATAGAGGCATGTTGGAAAGATTTGAAGTGATGGGAAATGCATGAGTGTTGGAAGAAGTGAAAGATGTAATGGAGTCACTACTAGACATAGGTTCATCAACGTAATCTTGCTCAAGAGAAATATCCTCAACACATGAGTCACTAGAGGTTCCAATAATTCCATTATCAATAAGATCTTGGATTTTATGTTTCAGCTCTATACAATCAGAAGTAGCATGGTCATTAGATTGATGATAGGCACAATAGGTATCCAAGAATGGATTTCCATAGGTGCTAGACTTAGGCAACATGATGAGCTTGGTTCCAAGAAGTGTTCTCAAAATGTCATCATAAGAATTCCCCAAGGGAGTAAAATTTCTCTCAAAAGTATGTCTAGAGTCATTTTTTTGTTTCTCAAGTGAATGGTATGCATCCATATCTTCATCATTATCTTGGTCAAAGATAGGTCCATCATGAAATTTTAGCATAGGCTCAAAGGAGGTATCACTTTTTTTCTCTCTAAGGAGGTCTTTAGATCTAGAAGATGAAGACATTTGATGTCTTGAAGTAGAGCATGTAAACCTAGAAGAAGAGGATGACCTCAAAGAAGGTGACTCACATGCATGTAAAGACCTTAAGGAAGATTCATGTAATGATGCAATCTTCTCCTCTAACCTTTTCTCAAGTTTAGACTTCATTTCTATCATGCGCTTAGAAAGATGAAGGTAAGAAAGATCATTTGTCTCTTCTAGTTCTTTGTATTGTGCATATAGAACTTGAAACTCTTTAGTGACATGGAGGATATCATGATCATCTAGATTTGGTTGAAGTTTGGTAGCACAAGTTTTAGATCCCATAGTTTTAGATGCAAAGCCAAGCATAAAATAGTCTAGAAAATAACTTGATGTTGAAACTATAGGAGGTAGAGTGTTCACTTGCCAAGATAGTAGAGAGAGATTAAAGCGACTTGTCAAACAATATATCCAAGAAATTTACGACATGAATGACTCAAGTCAATAGCTAGGCAAGATGCCCAAATAGCCAAATAGATAGAGCGAGCAAGGTGACAAGTGAACAACTCTCCAACCCAAGAGTGTAGTCAAGAAATCAAGGTAACCATTTTAGCAAAAGGATAACTAGCAAGCATGCATAGACCATGAAGATAGAAAGACCAAGAGAACCAAGACCAAAGAGTCACTTTAAGCGTGTTCAAGAACTAGAGACATAGAAAATAAAAATCAAATGATGAGACTCCCCTTAGCAAGCAACACAAGAAAATGTTTGCATTTGATGTTTTGACTTAGTTGACAGAGTTTGACAATAGTTGATAGCATAGCAAGTTTGATGTTCTAAAGCAATTTCTTTCCAAGCAAGATAGTGACACATGGAGTAGTCTTCAAACAATCAAGCAAGGGACAAAGCAACCTTGCATGATACAAGCATATGTGAGGTCTTAAAAGAAAGCCGTATAACTATCATCATGTGTATGTTCCAAAGATTTCCACAGGTATAGCACATTCGAGAACACATCAAGCAATATCTACCTAGAAGTCATGGTTCATTACTCAACAACTTAGCCCACGCTTGATGCTCCTTCGCCTCACACCAAGTGGTTGCCCACAAGAGATATTGGCTTTGTCATGGAAATGCCATAAGCATAACCAAGGGAACACATATGGTGAGTGTAAATCTTGGGGTGATCCGGGTAGTCCACTAGGATCAATCCTTGCACCAAGAAGTTGAGCGGCTAAAAAAGGCTAGTTACTAACTTAGAGTGTTTAGATAGGGATTCCGTTCATAGTGTTCCTCTTGCTCCCAATTACGGGACACCTCACCTTGCGATGAGTAACCAATCTCGCGATCACAAGAGTACCTTAAGCATTCTTGCCTAGTGATCTCCCTATGGTCGAAATCCCATAAGCGATCACACTAGACGAAGATAAACACTACGTCTACCAAGGTTTTGTGTCCTTGATAGCCTTGAGTTTATAGTGGGTTGGAAGAGCCAGGTAATCGGCTTGTTCCCACTTGGGTCGTTCCTCTCAGGTTGTCCGAGAGCAGGCCCTCTAAAGGATTCTAACTACACAAAGTGGATCAAATTTTGGAAGTCAAGATTTCTGGTTCACCACAAGGGTGAAGAGCATACTCTCCTATTCTAATCATTTTCTCCCAAACACGCCAAGAAGATTCAGTTACCCCTTACTTTTGAAACCAAATGGCAAGCCAAGATTTCTGATTCACCACAAGGGTGAAGAGCATACTCTCCTATTACCAAAAGACTCCAATCACAAGTTTTATGTGCCTATGAAAAATGAACAATTATTCAATGCCACACATGAAAACAAAAAAGCAAGAAATTTGGGTTTTTATGCTTTGGGCAGCCCTGCAAACAATCGTTAGTAGCCCTTGTGCATTTGAAGCTTTGACATGCGTTCTTTTTATGCAATGTTTCAATTTTTTTCACAAGGATGGCAACCTGAAATCACAACTTGTTAGCAACAAAAGTTAGTGTGAAATAACATAAAAATCTGCAATAAAAAGTGGTGAGTTGCTTCAAAAATCTAATTTATCCTCCAACCAAGTACATGCAAAGAAAGTGCAAGTTAATCACAAATGCTTTCATTTTTACTCTTTGGTTTTGACCTAGTCAACAAGATTGAACTTTTTTGCTATGATTTCGTATCCAAAAATGAAAATGAAAAAAAGAGACCCCTGTTAAAAATTAGAGAGCTTTCCAAAAATGCAAAAAATTTTAAAAAATCTCTTCATTTGCTCCCTAGAGATTGATTTTGTCAAAACAGGCCAAATTTATCAAATCAAATTTTTTATCCTTAATACGATCTCAAAATTAAAAATACAAAGAAAGAACCCCCATTAGAATTCAAAAAGCTTTCTTAAAATGTAAGTTTTTCCAAAAAATGCGCTGATTTGCGACCAAAAACGGCTTTTTATGAAAAATAAAGAAAATATCATAACTTCCGAAAATCACATCAAAATGCTCTAAAAATTGGACTGAGACATTTTGAGCATATACGCAACCTGCAAACAAAATTTCAGAACCAAATTCTAAGCGGTTTAAAAGATATGATCAAATCTTTAAACCAACTAAGTTTTTTGGCCTTCAAACCAATTTACTTATGGCTTGGCCTTAAAACCAAAGTGAAAATTCTACAAAAGCATTTGATTAGACCCAATATGCTGCTATAAAAAACCAGAGATAAGAAATGAAAGCAAATGGAGCTGAAAATTTGATTCAAGCCCTATGGTGGGCGTCAAAAATGTACACTCGAAAGTGTCCCACTCTAAACCCTTCTATCCAAACGATTCCATGAGTTTGGAATGCTTGGATGCCGGCTTAGAGCTCCCTATCCATGGAGTGCAAGAGAGTATATTTCAAGAATAAAAAGGCTCTCAGATGAGCCTTAGAGATACTCTTCTTGCTAGTAAACCATGCAATGGGAGGTTCCAAAGACAAGATGCAAGAATGCAAATGTCTCAAGGAGTTCCTCAAGAATGCAATGCAAATGAAGATTAAGCTAGAATGAGAATGCAAAATGCAGCTATGCTAGAATATGAATGAGAGTGTTACAATACCATTATTAAGCTATGTGAGATTAAGCTACATGTAAAAATGAAAGCTAAGCTAAGATGCTATGGTATGAGAGAATGTAGACAAGAAATAGAAGTTCTCCACAAAGCTCCAAAGAAACCTGTTAGAAAACCTGCAGCATAACAATGTTCAAAATGAGGATTGATTGAGGGGGAAAGCTCTCTCCCTTTTAAAGATGTACAGACGGTGGAGATCAAGATGAAGATGGTGGATGATCAACGGTTGAATTTGAAAATAGGAGTGATCCATGTGCACACACAAATCAACCAATAGAATATAAGTTGACTTGTCATATAAGACAAAAGTCACAAAGCCTTTTCTTTTAATTGTAAAATAGAAAAAAGACTTTATGTGTGCACTTTAAGTGGGTTAGAAGAATGGGGTCTTTTATTTAATTAAAAGGGGACATGTTCTTTTAATCAAATAATGAACTTAGGATAGCATAGTCAAACTATAGGTTATAATCAAATAAATTGATTATTAGCAATTTGGCTTAGGTAAGTGATTAAATTAATTTAGCCAAAATGTTGAAAAGGGGGCTAATAGTCTAGATGACCATTTTTAGGTGATTACACCTTCTCCTAACTATTTCCAAGTTAAAAGATTCCATAATGATTTATTCCCTAACCTTTTCATAGTGATACAAGACTACAAAAAGATTATTTTAAAAATGCTCCACATAGACTTTTGAAATCTGAAATGTAAGTGTGGAAGAATATTGTTTGCATAAGGGGATGAATGAACTATTGAATTTGATGTACAAATCAAAGCAACTCAATTCCATGAATGAAGTTGAGATTTGAGATTGGTATATTTACATTCCATTGCCACTCAAAGATGAATTCCTTTCCTGATATTCTTGTAGGAAAGATGGTGCAATTTTCATTAGATGGAGGATGTAAGGAATATGTGTGATGAATCATATGTCAAAGAACTTACCTATACATTTCATCTAATTGGGCATGCATGGGTAAATTAGGGGAAGTGCATTTTGAATAATTAATGGGGGGATTCCATAGAAATGATTGGTGAAGAACCTGTGATCAATGCCTAAGGTAAACTAGTCCATAACTATGAATGTGAACGAAGAGCATTATCCCACATGTCCTTGATATAAGACCTTTTAGTTCTTTTAAGAAGAAGCACATAGTGTTCAATTTTCTAAAGCAATTTTATTTAAGATAAAAGCTACCTTTGTATGGTACGGCCTAAGGGGTCGTGTAGGTAATTAATGTATAATTTTAACTGATGTATGTAGTAGCAAGAGTAGAGTGATTTGGAAAACCTACAATGAATTAGATTGTGACACCTAGTAAGTAGATTGAGTAGGATAACTAGGTGGAAGTGACAAGTGTCACCAAATTGTGTTCTTAGAAGATCTTAGAGTAGGAACATAAAAATTCAACTAGGCACCAAATGGAATGGGATCCAACAGGCACTGACTACATAGGTTGGATACATGGCCTAATTTCACATTATTGTGAGATGGGTATTAGGCCTTGTGAAAGCACTAAAGGATTACATGTGTCATGGTTGGCCTAGTAGGTACATCAAGTATAGTTAAATAGGTGGCATCTACTTAAGTATGATTTGGTGGAATCAAAAAATCAAGAAGTGACATGTAGCCCCTAGGGACTAGAAGTGATCATGTTAGTGAGGTGACAGATGTTAATGTCTCATGTTTTCAGGAGTCTAACATCCAATCACCAAAAAACATGATATTGTGACATCTGTCAAAGGGAACCAAGTGGGTTGAAGTGAGATAGAAGTCCTAGGCATCATAGAGCCAAAATAAGGTTGATACATGCGCTAATGTGTCATAGGCTAATATATTTCTAGGGTGAGAAGGATGAAGGAGCAAATTGGGGCTGCCACGTATCATTGTATGGGTTGACCATTTTGAAATTTAGATAAAGGTTGGTCGTCCCACTATTAAAAGATTAATTAAAATTCATATGCATAGGTTCAAAGCTAAAATAATATAGACCATCATTTAAATATAGGGATTGGTGGGACCCATGCTTGAAAAATGAGAATCTCATTGGTAATTTTCAACCAATGAACATGGACTTGCATTTTCTCTAGCTTGAGTGTATTTTAATAGGAATGTTTCTTATTAAATAGTTTAGAGTATATAATAATTTAAACATCTTTAATGAAAGGGAACTACAATTTTCTTCACTATGTGTCATTTAGAGAGGCATATCTAGTGTGAATCTTGACCAAACATACAAGTATCATATACCATTGAAAATCTCTCAAGATAAACTTTCTAATTTTGGAGACAAAATGAGTATAGGTATTAATGGTAAGAATATATTCCAAGGTTTGTGCTCCCATTTTTATCACTATGCAAAAAATGGGTAGAAATATTGACCAATCTTTTCTTTAGAGTGTTGGCCATATTTCACATTCTTCTATTGGCTCATTAAATGTCATGCATGCATGAGGTGTAGTGCCTGCCCCTAGATCGCATTTTTGTTATTATTGTTGAACTCTTTTAGGGCTAATTTTTGTTGATGGTTAGCAGCATTGTTTTGAGACTATCAGATATTGTGCTATGGATTCAGTTGATATGTGATGAGATTACTTAGACTCTACATTTCATGTATGCATAATGATTATTACATTATTTTTAGTTATTGATTAGTTAGATGGTTTATTATCACATGTGTTTCTTATGGATACTTACCCCATACTTGCATGTGTATGGTGTGTGTGTTTGTTCTTGGATGGCATTTCTGATGTGGTTAAGGAAGGGAGTCATAGTCACTTGCTAGTCGGGATCTACACAATGCACCACTTCCTTCCATTGCCTATTTAGCTTAATATATTGTGTATGTACATGCATGAATTTTATGCAGGTTGCAAGTACCGAGTATCGACTTTTCTAAATTGCCAGGATGAGCGTACCCTATCGCATTATCTCAATGGTAAGAGAGGTGAGATAAATTCTCAAGTCCAAATCCCAACCCTTTAAGCCATTTGTCATAATTGGAAATTAGGACAAGTATCTGAGTTGAGTACCCTCTGAATGCGTCAAATGACATAATTCATGATATTAACCCTTTTGGTTTGATTTTGTATGTGTTTTGCTATAGTGGATTTTTCCTATTTTATTTTATGAGTCTTTGGTGTATTTTCTATTAATTAAGCCTAATTAAAAGATTTAATTAATGATTTAATTTAATAAAAAATTAATATGGTATTTTAATATTTATTTTATTTAATTAATTAGGAAATTAATTAAATAAAATAATTAAATTTGAAGATAAAAGTTATAATTTTAAAAGTTGGAATGTGATAATATTTATTTAAGTTAATAAATATTTTAGCACTTAAGTTTCGAAAATGAATTTAAAAGTGGAAAGATATTAAAATTATTAAAAGATTATAGATTGCATGATGTGTGCATGTGATTAAAATATAAATATATTAAGATAAAATAAGTGGAATTATTAAAGTTAGTGCATGAGATTTAAAAATAATTAATTAATTAAATTGAAAAGAGTAAAGTAAATATTATATTAATTAATGTGCATTATTTTAATATTTGCTCACATAGGAGTTTGCAAATTCTTGGGAGTTGTCATGTAGACAACACAGGAGTTTGCACTCTAAGTATGCACGTGTTGTCAAAAACACAGGAGTTGGCGCACAAATTAAGCACATAGTGTCTACAACCTTATGACTCATCTAGAAGGTTGGAGAAGGCTCATGCTTAGTTGTCAACACCTTCTGGTTGTTTCTAGAGACATTGTAGATGCATCTTAGAGGCCTTTAAATAGAGGCTTTCCTAGTTTGTTTGAACAAGCTTCAAAGCTTACATGCATTTGAGAAGCTCATATGCTTCTACAAGCATTTCTAGTCACTTGGAGGTTTCGGTTGGCTTGGATCTTGGAGGAATTGCAAATGTTGGAGAAAGAAGGGATTTTTCTATGGACTTCTGAGGCATGGCAAATTAGCATCAGTGTCCTAGTGCACTCGTGATTTTCGCATAATCTATTTGCACTCTTTCTCTTCTTGTCTTCATTATGTCTGATATCTGTATTTGAATATTCTCTGTGATTGAATCTTCAATCTTGAAATTAGAATCTAGATATATATATTAATTTTTATTTGAATGTGAAGAAAACAATAGAAAACCCTAGCTTCAATTTAAGAAAGAAATTAGTTCTAAATCGAGTTTGGGTACAAATTAGAATCGAATTGAGAAATAGATTTAAAAAAGGTTTTTAAATTGATAGCCAAATCCATTAGAGAATTTATTTAGTAAATTTGGAGAAAAAGTAGTTTATGAAATTTCATAAAATTGAAAGCCTTTAAAATTGTGTAGATAAAGACATGTTTATTCAGATCTGCACACACACACACACACACACACACACACACATACATATATACATATATATATACATATATACATATATATATACATATATACATATATATATGTATATATATATGTATATATGTATATATATATGTATATATGTATATATATATATGTATATATATATATATATATATAATAATTTGCATGTTAAAATCGTTGCAGAAATTTAAATTTGAAAAAATTTGAATCGCAATGATGACAAACGTTATGATAAATTTTTTTATTTCATATTGCATAAGTTTGTTGGGGGGGGGGAACCCACACCCCCGTACTCGCTGACGTCGCGGGTACCTGCTACCACAGGTACTACGACGATAGAGGGTACGTAGTATCACTGTCGCCACAGGCCTTGCGACTGCAGGGTACTGCGTGTCGACGGTAGTGTTTATATATATGTGTGTGTTATGTTGTATGTGATTCGGTGGTAATAAAATCAAATTTCTTAAAATATTTTTAAATATTTATCATTAATATTAATAATTATATATATTTATGTATGTACACGTGTGTGTGTGTGTGTGTGTGTGTGTGTGTGTGTGTGTGTGTGTGTGTGTGTGTGTGTGTGTGTGTAAGTATGCATATATGTTATTAGTAATTAATAATTATCATAATTTGATAAATGATCATCCTTTATAATATTGAATTATTTTGTAATATTACAGTCTAACTATACAAATTTAATTAATTGATTTGGATTATGAAAAAAAGATGTTTATGAAATTAATTGATAAATTCTCATGTCAAAATTTACTATTAAAATTTAATGGGGGACATTTGCAAATAACATTTATATAAACAAAATATTATTAGAACAATTAGAAAATTGAGTCTAATGGTTGACTTTTAATATTAATTATTTAATGTATATTAAATATTATTTAATATATGTATTAAATAATTAAGAGACTTTAATGATATTGGAATAAGATTTAATTGACAAGGAGTCATTGTTATAACATTGCTACGATTTGAGTTATTATGATATTAATAATACGTTTTGTATTATTAAATAAATTATTGGTACACTTCAATTGTGCTAAGAGTTAGTTAAATATTAACCAATGAAGTTTTGTAAGGTTTCTTTAAGATTGATTATCTATAGTTTTGATGAGTTTTAATGTTTGTTGGGTCTAACAAACTATTAATAAATAATTGTATAAATGGTTTAAATAGTTATCAATTAATCCAATTAGAGTTAATCTAATGGAGATTATTTAATGATTGAAGTTTTGTAAAAGAAATTAATTTTTGGATTTGGAGTATAGTTGATTTTTAATCAATTCATATTCATTGAGTTGTTATTATAACTATGATATAAATAATTAAGTTGTGTGCTAGAGTCTTAATAGAAATGATTATTGATAATACGAATTTGTTAAGGAAATATTAGTATTCATTGAAAGAATGACGAATGTGGTCATTATAGATCTATTAATAAGATTCCCAATATAACTTGTTATTAAATATTAACAAGTCATTATTAATATTAGAAAATTGGATTATGGTTGGCCTTTAACTTACAAATTATAGTTAGTTATTAATCAACTGATATTCATTGGGTTGTTGGTATGGTTATGTAATTATTAATTAAATTAATTAATTAGACTTAATTAAATTTAATTAATAATTAGGTTATGTAATAAAGTTTTAATTGATATGCTAATATCGATTCTTTTATTAAAGTTGATAAGTCTTATTTTAATGACTTTAGATATTTTAATAGTTGTTAGTAATGAATTAATCAAGAGACTTAAGTTTTAGTGGTATTTAATTAAGTTTTAATTAAGTATTATTAGAATGATAAAAGTCATGGATTGTGTACCTATGTTAATTGATTGATTTAATTGATCATTTTAATAAAAGTTATAATCTTCTTATTCAAAGATTGATAACCAGCTTTCTTATAATTTAAAACGAATAATGATCCTTTGATTATGTTGAAAAGTTGAAGTAACATTAAAGAAGAGTTATTCGATTAAAATATGGATCTTAGCAAAATAAAGCGAATGATTTTATTAACTGTCAAATGATTTAATGAGTAAATATTCATCCTTCAGTTATTCTTAGAATGTAATTTTAAATATTGAAAGGATAATGTTATCAAGGGAACAAACGGGTTGACGTGTAGGTCAAATGATAAATCTTATATACTTGAAGTACTTGCAAACAAAAAACTGAAACCTCCATACTCAATTCAACTATGTGATTTTAGCAAACCAAAACATGTGCTTGCATTGTGTTTTCTCTATGCTTTTTGTTTTGGGTTTTTGGGTTGACTAGCTATTGACCAGTTATAGGACATCTACCAAAGGCTTGGGGGTTATGAGATGTGATGACATGTTGATCTTATTTGGTCTCAATCTTTCTAAACCCAACCATGATAATGTGATGACATGCTCTATGAAATGTTTGTATTTACTGATTGTTATTGCTCATCAGTCTTCATGTATGAAGCTGAGATGTATGTGTATGAGACACTTGAGCTAATCATTTTTGAGTCATCGATTAGTTATCCTTGGATTACTTTTCAGTCGCCATGATAGGACTAAAATGTTGATTTATGTTTTGATGATGTCATGTTGTGACATGTTTTGACTCAACCAATTTGGAGTCTTTGATCAATATGATTTTGAGATATATTTTGGTTATTGAGAACCAATGGATACTTTTCATTATCAGTGATACTTTCAGTTGCCAATAGAGAACTATTGTGGTCATGATTATCTATGGATTCTTTTCATGTGCTCACGGAGATTTGATGCTCTTTTATGGATTATCTTTTGGTATTTTTCTAGTCACTTGTATAGGACTATGGTGATTTTGAGATTTATGATCCCATGAGCTTAGGGTAGGTTATCTACTTGTAGTGTCGAAAAGTGGCTTGCAATGGGGGCCAGAGCCCTAAGTGGCTACCAGGGTAACTCATTGTAAGTTGTTTTAATAAGTGATAACATTTACACTAGATGGGGATTAAATGAACCTAAAAAGATAATTGTTTTTTTCTCACCCATGCCTCGAGTGCTTGTACAGAATAGAATGGGAGTAGAGAGAATGCTTGGTTGTGACCTTGCATTCCATAGTATGCCTTGTCAGTATGAGAAGATACTAGTGGGCGCATAAGGATCAGTAGGGACCCATGGAGTCCTAAGCTAACTACCATGGTAACTTCTACATGATATATGTGATGACACTTGCCCGCTTATAGAGTAGGTTTCCTACATGTCATTGTGTGCCTCTGGGAATTAGATGTCAATTTTGTGATTGGAACCTTTGAGTTAGTATACTTTTAGGATTCCTAGACTTAGAGGGTATTTATGCTATGTGATTTGGATAGCCTATTTGGGACTAGAGATTATCTCCTTAGCGCGGTGGGAGTGGAGCATTTAGGTTCCACACGGTTAGGTGGTAGTGCTTTATCACTCTTACCATTTGAGATCCGTCTAAGACACCATGGCTGAGGCATTCTTAGTTGGTATTTATCTTCATTCTATTTTTGGATCATTATGATAGATGATATACCTTATGATGGATGTATTTACTGGTATGTTTCTTATATTGATGATTTGCATATGTTAGATGATGTTATCTTATGCTTTACTTGCATGTTAGATTTCTTTCTGCATATGATGTAGGATGTTTTAGGAGTGACATTCCTACTATGATAATATTGATGATCTCTTCGGTGATTTGGGATGTTACACACGGAGGGATGGCTAGGATCCATGATGGTCGAATGATGCTATTTACAGTTGGGAGGAACCATGCACTTAGATTAGATGTGTTTTATGATTTATTTTTATCTTTTATGATGATGTATCATATGATTACCTTTATTTTATTGCATTTTCATCATGGATTAGAGTTAGTATGATGATGTATTTAATTTACACGGATGCATATTCTTTTAAGCCTTTCATACCTTGTGGCATGTACAGTGGATGATTGAGCAATCAGAAATGTAATTTAAAAACATTGGACTTTTCAGTATTATATCATGTGGATATAGTATTAGATGGAAACATAATTAGTTATGTTAGAAGTGATTCAATCTTAAGGAATCTTTAAAGAATGTAACTTGTTATGTATGTTATGTTTACTTTCACTTGTACTATTGTTATTGCTTTCGTTATTATGTATAAGTTGTAAATGGATTTTACTTTTATGTTTAAAAAAAAATAAAAAATAAAAATGCTACCAAACTTAGTGAAAATTTTGGTTAATTCTTTGGATCTCTTGGTGGGGCATTACATTTGGTATCAGAGCTAGAGTTTCAACATTGGGAGCTCTGGGTATATTTGAATGCCACTAGTTGTTAACTAGTTGAGCAAAATAAAAACTTTGAACTATCATATGTATCTCTTTCAAACTAAAAACTTGAAACTAGGTGAACTGAAATAGAACTTAAAACTGTTACTTGCATAGTTTTCATACTTCAACACTTAGCTTTCAAAACTGAAAAATTATACTAAAACCTAAACATGGGCAAAACTGAAAATTGAAACTTATTTTAGTCGCAAAACATGTATCTTTTATCTATGTTGTAAAGTAGTATGACCTCGATTATCTTTGCAAGCATTGAGTTTCTCTTGTTTAGAATGTATTAGGAGATCTATTTTAGTAGTTGTTAAAAGAATGAATGTTGGATTGATATGGTTTTTAGTTTGTCATTAAACTAGAATAATATTGCTCTAAGTGTATTGTAGTGTTCTCAATGGTGTCATATCTTTTTACGGGGGGAAAGGGTTCAATGGGACCCACATAGTGAGTATCTTAGTTTTTTATTCTTGCAGGCTTCCAAGAGTAAGCCTAATTCTAGTGGGGGTAGATGTAGTGCCTGCCCCTAGTTTGCATTTTTGTTATCATTGTCAAACTCTTTTAGGGCTAGTTTATGTTGATGGTTAGCAGCATTGTTTTGAGACTATCAGATATTGTGCTATGGATTCAATTGATATGTAATGATATTACTTAGACTCTACATTTCATGTATGCATAATGATTATTACATTATTTTCAGTTATTGATTAGTCAAATGGTTTATTATCACATGTGTTTCTTATGGATACTTACCCCATACTATCATATGTATGGTGTGTGTGTGTTTGTTCTTGGATGGTGTTTCTGATGTGGTTAAGGAAGGGAGTCATAGTCACCTGTTAGTCGGGATCTACACAATGCACCACTTCCTACCATTGCCTATTTAGCTTAATATATTGTGTATGTACATGCATAGATTTTATGCAGGTTGTAGGTACTGGGTATCGACTTCCTTGAATTTCCAGGATGAGCATACCCTATCGCATTATCTCAATGGTAAGAGAGAGGAGATGAATTCTCAAGTCCAAATCCCAACCCTTTAAAGCCATTTGTCATAATTAGAAATTAGGACAAGTATCTGAGTTGAGTACCCTCTGAATGCATCAGATGACATAATTCATGATATTAACCCTTTTGGTTTGATTTTGTATGTGTTTTGCTATAGTGGGTTTTTCGTATTTTATTTTATGAGTCTTTGGTGTATTTTCTATTAATTAAGCCTAATTAAAATATTTTATTAATGGTTTAATTTAATGAAAAATTAATATGGTATTTTAATATTTATTTTATTTAATTAATTAGAAAATTAATTAAATAAAATAATTAAATTTGAAGATAAAAGTTATAATTTTAAAAGTTGGAATGTGATAATATTTATTTAAGTTAATAAATATTTTGGCAATTAAGTTTTGAAAATGAATTTAAAAGTGGAAAAGATATTAAAATTATTAAAAGATTATAGGTTGCATGATGTGTGCATGTGACTAAAATATAAATATATTAAGATAAAATAAGTGGAATTATTAAAGTTAGTGCATGAGATTTAAAAATAATAAATAAATTAAATTGAAAAGAGTAAAGTAAATATTATATTAATTAATGTGCATTATTTTAACATTTTCTCACATAGAAGTTTGCAAATTCTCGAGTTGTCATGTAGACAACACAGGAGTTTTCACTCTAAGTATGCATGTGTTGTCAACAACATAGGAGTTGGTGCACAAATTAAGCACATGGTGTCTACAACCTTATGACTCATCTAGAAGGTTGGAGAAGGCTCATGCTTAGTTGTCAACACCTTCTGGTTGTTTCTAGAGACATTGTAGATGCATCTTAGAGGCCTTTAAATAGAGGCTTTCCTAGTTTGTTTGAATAAGCTTCAAAGCTTACATGCATTTGAGAAGCTCATATGCTTCTACATGCTCATATGCTTCTACAAGAATTTCTAATCACTTAGAGGTTTTGGTTGGCTTGGATCTTGGAGGAATTGCGAATGTTGGAGAAGGAAAGGATTTTTTTATGGACTTCTAAGGCATGGCAAATTAGCATCAGTGTCCAAGTGCACTCGTGATTTTTGCATAATCTATTTGCACTCTTTCTCTTCCTGTCTTCATCGTGTCTGATATATGTGTCTGAATATTCTCTATGATTGAATCTTCAATCTTGAAATTAGAATTTAGATATATATATTAATTTTTATTTGAATGAGAAGAATACATTAGAAAACCCTAACTTCAATTTAAGAAAGCAATTAGTTCTAAATCGGATTTCGATACGAATTAGAATCAAATTGAGAAATAGATTTAAAAAGAGTTTTTAAATTGATAGCCAAATCCATTAGAGAATTTATTTAGTAAATTTGGAGAACAAATATTTTATGAAATTTTTTAAAATTGAAAGACTTTAAAATTGTGTAGATAAAGACATGTTTATTCAGATCTGCATACATACATACATACATACATACATACATACATACATACATACATACATATATGTAAAGATTTATTAAGCATAATATGTATATATATATACATATATGTTTTTAGATATAAATATACATATACATATACATATATATATATATATATATACATACCTATATATATATACATATATATAATCTGCATGTTAAAATCGCTGCGGAAATATACATTTGGAAAAATTTGAATTGCAGTGATGACAACCATTTTTAAAATGTTATAATAATTTTTTTATTTCATATTGCATAAGTTTGGGGGGGGAGGGGGGGGGGGGGGAAATAGAACGCACACCCCTATACTCACTGATGCCACGGGTACCTACTGTCGCAGGTACTGCAACGACAGAGGGTATGCATTACCGTTGTCATTGCAGGCCCTACGACCGCAGGGTACTACATGCTGACGGCGATGTTTTTATATATATGCATGTTATGTTGTATGCGATTCGGTGGTGATAAAATCGAATTTCTCCATTTCGAATTTCTTAAAACATTTTAAAATATTTATCATTAATATTAATAATTATATATATTTATGTATGTATGTATGTATATATATTTATATATAAAAATATATATTTATGTATATATGTAAGTATGTATATATGTTATTAGAAATTAATAATTATCATAATTTAATAAATGATCATCTTTTATAATAATAATTTTTTTTTAATATTACAGTCTAACTATATAGATTTAATTAATTGATTTGGATTATGAAGAAAATATGTTTATAAAATTAATTGGTAAATTCTCATGTCAAAATTTACTATTAAAATTTAATGGGGGACGTTTGCAAATAACGTTTATATAAACAAAATATTATTAGAATAATTAGAAAATTGAGTCTAATGGCTGACTTTTAATATTAATTATTTAATGTATATTAAATATTATTTAATATGTGTATTAAATAATTAAGAGATGGTAATTTATATTATGTTGATTTAAATTAAGAGACTTTAATGATATTGGATTAAGATTTAATTGACAAGGAGTCATTGTTATAACATTGCTACGATTTGAGTTATTATGATATTAATATGTTTTGTATTATTAAATAGATTATTGGTACACTTGAATTGTGCTAAAAGTTAGTTAAATATTAACCAATGAAGTTTTGTAAAGTTTCTTTAAGATCGATTATCTATAGTTTTGATGAGTTTTAATGTTTGTTGGGTCTAACAAACTATTAATAAATAATAGTATAAATGGTTTAAATAGTTATCAATTAATCTGATTAGAGTTAATCTAGTGGAGATTATTTAATGATTGAAATTTTGTAAAAGATATTAATTTTTAGATTTGGAGCATAGTTGATTTTTAATCAATTGATATTCATTGATTTGTTATTATAACTATGATATTAATAATTAAGTTGTACGATAGAGTCTTATTAGAAATGATTATCGATAATATGAATTTGTTAAGAAAATAATAGTATTCACTGAAAGAATGACGAATGTGGTCATTATAGATCTATTAATAAGACTCCTGATATAACTTGTTATTAAATATTAACAAGTCATTATTAATATTAAAGAATTGGATTATGGTTGGCCTTTAACTTAGAAATTATAGTTAGTTATTAATCAACTGATATTCATTGAGTTGTTGGTATGGTTATGTAATTTAATTAAATTAACTAATTAGAGTTAATTAAATTTAATTAATAATTAGGTTATGTAATAAATTTTTAATTGATATGCTAATATCGATTCTTTTATTGAAGTTGATAAGCCTTATTTTAATTACTTGAATAATGACTTTAGATATTTTAATAGTTGTTAGTAATGAATTAATCAAGAGACTTAAGTTTTAGTAGTATTTAATTAAGTTTTAATTAAGTATTATTAGAATGATAAAAGTCATGGATTGTGTACCTATGTTAATCGATTGATTTAATTGGTCATTTTAATAAAAGTTATAATCTTCTTATTTGAAGATTGATAACTAGCTTTCTTATAATTTAAAATGAATAATGATCCTTTGATTATGTTGAAAAGTTGAAGTAACATTAAAGAAGAGTTATTCGATTAGAATATGGATCTTAGCAAAATAAAGCGAATGATTTTATTAACTATCAAATGATTTAATGAGTAAATATTCATCCTTCAGTTATTTTTAGAATGTAATTTTAAATATTGGAAGGATAATGTTATCGAGGGAACAAACGAGTTGACGTGTAGGTCAAATGATAAATCTTATATGCTTGAAGTACTTGCAAAAAAAAAATTGAAACCTCCATACTCAATTCAACTATGTGATTTTAGCAAACCAAAACATGTGCTTGCATTGTGTTTTCTCTATGCTTCTTGTTTCGAGTTTTTGGGTTGACTAGCTGTTGACTAGTTATAGGACGTCTACTAGAGGCTCTAGGGTTATGAGATGTGATGGCATGTTGATGTTATTTGGTCTCGATATTTCTAAACCCAACCATGGTAATGTGATGGCATGCTCTATGAAATGTTTGTATTTACTAATTGTTATTGCTCATCAATCTTCATGTGTGAAGTTGAGATGTATATGTATGAGACACTTGAGCTAATCATTTTTAAGTCATTGATCAGTTATCCTTGGATTACTTTTCAGTCACCATGATAGGACTAAAATGTTGATTTACTTCTTGATGATGTCATGTTGTGACATTTTTTGACTCAACCATTTTGGAGTCTTCGATCAATATGATTTTGAGATATATTTTTGTTATTGAGAACCAATGGATACTTTTGATTATCAGTGATACCTTCAGTTGCCAATAGAGAACTGTTGTGGTCATGATTATCTATGGATGCTTTTCATGTGCTCATGGAGATTTGATGCTCTTTTATGGATTATATTTTGGTATTTTTCTAGTTTCTTGTATAGGACTATGGTGATTTTGAGATTTATGATTCCATGAGCTTAAGGTAGGTTATCTACTTGTAGTGTTGGGAAGTGGCTTGCAATGGGGGTCGAGGCCCTAAGTGGCTACCAGGGTAACTCAATATAAGTTTTTTTAATAAGCGATAACATTTACACTAAATGGGGATTAAATGAACCTAAAAAGATAATTGTTTTGTTCTTGCCCATGCCTCGAGTGCTTGTATAGAATAGGATGGGAGTAGAGAGAATGCTTGGTTGTGACCTTGCATTCTATAGTATGCCTTGTCAGTATGAGAGGATACTAGTGGGCGCTTAAGGATTAGTAGGGACCCATGGAGTCCTAAGCTAACTGCCAGGGTAACTTCTACATGATATATGTGATGACACTTGCCCACTTACAAAGTAGGTTTCCTACATGTCATTGTGTGCCACTGAGAATTAGATGTCAATTTTTTGATTGGTACCTTTGATTTAGTATACTTTTAAGATTCTTGGACTTAGAGAGTATTTATGCTATGTGATTTGGATAGCCTATTTGGGACTTGAGACTATCTCCTCAGCATGGTGAGAGTGGACCATTTAGGTTTCACATCGTCGGGTGGTAGTGCTTTATCACTCTTACCATTTGAGATCCATCTAAGACACCATGGCTGAGGCATTCTTGGTTGGTATTTATCTTCATTCTATTCTTGGATCATTATGATAGATGATATACCTTATGATGGATGTATTTACTGGTATGTTTCTTATATTGATGATTTGCATATGTTAGATGACGTTATCTTATGCTTTACTTGCATGTTAGATTTATTTCTGCATATGATGTAGGATGTTTTAGGAGTGACATTCCTACTATGATAATACTGATGATCTCTTCGATGATTTGGGATGTTATTCACAGAGGGATGGCTAAGATCCATGATGGTCTAATGATGCTATTTATGGTTGGAAGGAACCGTGCACTTAGATTAGATGTGTTTTATGATTTATGGTTATCTTTTATGATGATGTATCATGTGATTACATTTATTTTATTGCATTTGCATCATGGATTAGAGTTAGTATGATGATGTACTTAATTTACACAGATGCATACTCTTTTAAGCCTTTCATAACTTGTGACATGTACAGTGGATGATTGAGCAATCGTAAATGTAATTTAAGAACGTTGGACTTTTCAGTATTATAGCATGTGGATATAGTATTAGATGGAAACATAATTAGTTATGTTAGAAGTGATTCAACGTTAAGGGATCTTTAAAGAATGTAACTTGTTATGTATGTTATGTTTACTTTCACTTGTACTATCATTATTTCTTTCATTATTATGTATAAGTTGTAAATGATTTTTACTTTCATGTTTAAAAATAAATAAAAATAAATGCTACCAAACTTAGTGAAACTTTAAGTTAATTCTTTGGATCTCTTGGCGGGGCATTACATGAGGGGAATACATAAAATGTTTAACCTTGTTTTATCTTTAATATCCATAGGTTTTCTAACCTTTTGAGTCCACGTGTCGTATAATTACAACCAAACTTATTAAAAACCTTTTAAGTATCTACAAGTGATATTTTGCATCATGAAGTTAGAGATCACGAAAGCCCTCGATCTTTCATTAGATCAAGGGTCATCATTATGTTTCTTTTTAGAGTTGCCAGGTCATTACTTATATTGACATAATGACAAGTAGACACCTATCTTGTGGGCCATGTTCTAAATTTTTAGAGAGAGGATCATGGATCTTCCCAATCATCTGATTAAATATGGATCTATGGTTATCACTTTGTCGCTAACCAAAGAAGCAAGGATGTTATCCATATTGACAAAGTGGTGATGCGACACATGGATGTATGGGACAAGTTCATGAGAGAATTTAGTGTTATTAATATGAGGCTCCAGATGTCAAGTTCTTATTCACCACATATGTGAAGTAGAAGGAAGAGATTGCTCAACCATAAATTGTCAAATCAAAAGGAGATTTACAATTTTTGCTATACCACAATCAATAGTTATAGTGACAAAGAAATAGTTAGACATGTGAACATGTGAGACTAGTTTCAAACTATAGAGTTAGGAAGTAGAAGGGTGTCAGAATGAATTAGCATAAGGAAAGGTTTTGATTTGACAAGGTATTAACAGTGATCGATGTATGTTTAGGACCATCAAATCAAAGGTAGATGTGCAGATATCATTATGTCACTAACCAAAGAAAAAAGGTCACTATCCATAGAAAAAAAGTGATAGACTAACACATGGAAAATTGGAGTTAGTTTGAAACTTAAGTCACATAGTAAGAAAGGAACCAAAGAAAACTAGATGATGTGGAAGTACTTGATTGGTCAAAGGTATTGATGAGGATGGAAAACTATGGTTCTCTCTTAGCTATCAATCAAATTCAAATCTATGATTGTTGTTATGTCACTATTTGAAGTTTTAAGATCATTAGCCATGGTGACATAATGATAGCTTAACATATAGCAAATGGTAGGACCAACCCATGCAGGAATTTTTTGAAATTTTTTCATCATAGATTTAGGTTCTAGCTATTAGTCACTTATTCTCTACAGATATGAGTGAAAGAAAAGAAATGGTGTTTTATTTGGCTATTTGATCTCCCAAAGATCTATGGTTGTTACTATATTGTCAATAAAAGTTAAAGGATCAATAGTTTTAGAAACAAAGTGATAGATAGACATGTGGACAAGTGGGACAACTTGTTTAAGATTCAAGTACAACAATTAGCAGAACATGGAGGACCGTAGATCTCAAAGAAAATCTGTGGCTATCATCTTTTCACTATAAAAAGATGGAGGTTTTTTTAATCTATATCAAGATAGAGACAACAAGACATGTGTCCAGGTGGGTCCAGATTAAAGCTTAAGCCATGTTGTAAGAATAGAGTCAAAGTAAACCTAATGACATGGAAGTATCTCATAGTTATGATATATTTATTAGTTCCCACTATTAGATTGAAGGATAATTGAGGGTAGTTGTTATATCACTAACCAAAGAAGAAATAAGGTTATCTAAAGCGACATAATGATAGGGGGACATGTGGTGCAAATTGACCACTTTCAAACAAGTTTGAGGTCATAGTGAGTCAACTTGGTTATAATGGAAATATAACTTCAAGGACATGAAAATGGCAAGTCTAGCCTATTAAATAATGACACGTAGATACCATTTGGTAGTTATTTAAAAGTTTAACAAAGGTGGTGGAAAATAATAGGTTCAAGTTGTAGATATAGAACAAGGAAATATGAAGATCTAATCCCAGATAAAGTAGAGTAGGAAGTTTGAAACAAAGGATCAGATATTTTGAACAGGCCTAAATAAGAAATGGAATTGGTAAGAGTAGTTGAAGATATCATGATTCTATCAGCAGATGCAATCAAGAAATTTCATGATGAAAGGAAACAAAGGCAAACAAAATTAGTTAAAGAAATCCTGCAATAAGTATCACCTAACATTTTTATGATCATCTTCCTAGTTTTACCTAAATATAGAGAATGTAGAATGTAAACATAAAGTGTAACTTTTTGAAATATCTCTGATTCTTCCAATATTATTTTGACATGTGTCCACACATCTAAAGCTAGTTGCAATCCTTCTCTTTATAAGGATTTCCAAGATGTGCAAAAGGGATAGAATCTGAAGTTTTTATGAAAAAATAGTGTTGTTGAGATTTCTTAAGAATCCTTCATGCTTTCTCTATAAAGGACTTTAATTTATAGTTAGTTTTGATGAATGTTATGGAACTACCTTTGAAATATAAATAAAGGAAATAGGAATAGTTCAAGAGCACTTCTCATGTCTGTTGTTTCTTAATTTACTAATTTGATATATTTTTTGTGATTTACTTTGGATCCCTAAGTTTTGTCTTAGTTTTAGTTATAAGTGAAGTATCTAGGATGTTCATATAGGTTCCAAGTCAAGATGTTGTGTTTTATTTTAAGTTTTCTGGAATTGTGAATGTTATCATTCCCTTTAGCATATTGTTTGAAGTATATCCTTGTGATATATTCATATATGAGTTTCTTGAGGTCAAGATTGTGCTCATTTAGTTTTTCAAAAGTGTTTCATCATATCAGGTCAATAGTATTTTCATCTAAATATTTAGTGTATCACCTTATTTTACTTTTTAGCATTTAATTTCAAGTAATCCTTCTATCCCTTTCCCTCTACATTTTAATTTCATGTTTGAAGAAGTAAATTAGTGAAACATCAAAAGGAATTGGCCTATAACCTAGAGATTCACTCTTAATCCTACTACTTCCCACTAACTATGAGTGTTTCCATATTACTCAAAGTGATTGAATCTTAGAATTGTAGTTTTTAGTCAAGGTGAAACTTCTAGAGATAACAATTTTGGCACGCCTTGTGGGACTAAGAAAAGTGTTTTGATTCTTTTTCTCCATATTTTCTTCCTATTTTTGGTGTGTACAATGGTAAATCAACCTATTCAAAGGTAAAAGAATATACACATTTAGCAACTCTAACTATGGAAGCAAAAGGATTAGTGCATATGATTTATTAAAAAATTGTAGACAAGAAGTAGTTCTATAACTTTCAAATATAAAGAGTTGTCCCCATCTAGAAGGAGATGTAGAATAGCTGAAAGGATCCAACACACCCTCATTCATATGAGAAGTGCTAGATCTACTCCTCCACTAGTAATTTCTATCATTGTTGCAAAGCCAGTCACCGTTCCAGTGAAAATAAATTTTCAAGCACCAATGGAAAAGAAATTTACATTCATCCCTTTCAATCAAGGGAGTCCACTAAACTTCACTCAACATCATGATATTCCTCTAGCTACTTTGAAGAGTTTGGCAGACTTTATCGGAGAAGGCCAAATGATAGTGTTTGAGCATATTAGAGATGTATCAACATTATGCAATGTACATCACATCATAGAGGATGACATTTCTGTGAAGTTTCTTGCAACCTCATTTAAAGGAATGGCTCTACAATGGTTTTGAAGCCTTGTTATGGATCTAATCAATTCTTGGGATGCATTGGGAGATGTCTTAACAAGGAATTTTGAAGTCAAGTTAGATTTTTTATCTGTTTTTGAACAACTCACAACCATCACGTGTGCTCCTCATGAGCAGATGATTGGCTTCAACAATAGATTCCAAAGAACCTAGAGTAGAATACCAATTTAGGTGAGGCCTTTAGAAGGACAACTTTTCTATATTATTTGAGAAGCTTAAATAGTGATATCTCTGTCATGATATAATCTATGGGGGGTTACTCATTACCACAAGGTTATGACATCTCTATAAGAGACTAGAATAGTCTTATTCAAGTGGGTAAGATTGTCCCTATGCCTCCAATATCCATATATCCATATATCTGGCCTAATACACCTATAGTTGTACCACCTTTTAATCCATTACTGGATATTCCAAGCCAAGAAGTCATAGCTACAGGCCCTTCATTAGAATTGCAAGAGCTAAGAGATGGCCAAAAAAGGATGGAAATCCTCATGAAAAACCTTACCAATGAGTTAACAAATATTAAGAAAGGAGGTTATTGGGCTAGGAATCCATCCTAGTCCCAAAGCTAGACATCAAATCAACCTGCCCAATAACAGTTTCAAAGTCAATATCCACCTAATATGTAGAATTATAACCAAAGACCTTTTAGGCCTTATAACCCTACTCCTTTGAATACCTTTCTCCCTCCAAATACTACTAGAGATATGGTCCCTACTCAAAATAACCTAGCAATAGAATATGAATGGTGTCACCCTTGTAATCAATAATATAACTAGGCTACATGCACCAATGGAGTGATGAATAAAGCCTTAATAGGTCAAGGTGCTTCTAGTTCACAACTTACATCTAAATATTGATGTCGAGAGACAACTAGAGGTTCCTCCTATAGATGCTACATTCATGAACTGGCAAGAGGAAGAATATTGTGGTGTGAATAGAGATATTATTACAAGTGGTGTCTACACTCAAGAATAGAAAAGAGCCCTAGACAATGATATAGGGACAAGTAAGGATGTGTCCACTAAGAGGTTTTCCTCACTTCAGGGATAGAAAGAGAAATAGTGAAATCCTCCTATTACCACTCAAGAGTAGTCACAACAATAATTACATCCTATAGTCCCTAAAATCCAAGAAATGATACATGCTAATGTGCCATTTAATATTGTGAAAAACATGAAAAGGATGAGCATCACCATGTCTATGTGGGATTCTCTAGCTATTCTAGGACAAGATAACTTGTTGAAGGAAGCCTTGGCAATAGATATTCTAGATCAAGTTGTTGATGAGCCTAGCAAGGATTTATTCACAAATCAAGGGGTTGTTTCTCAAGATAGCAGGAGGAAAGATAAGGATATCCAAGGTAAGGATGTAAAACCTCCACCATTTTATATCTTATTGATTATTGGGAACAATTTGGTTCATAATTGCATGGTTCATAGTGGGGTCACAAGCTCTATTATGCCCAAGAAGATAGCAAATCGGCTAGGTTTAAAGTATGAGCTCTTAGAGAAAGGTGTAGTCCAACTAGATGGTTTGTGTGTTAACACACTAGGTCTCATAAAGAATGCAATTTTAACATTCCATGCATGTCCCACTTTCTCTATTCCCCAAGATATCTTTGTGATAGATATGCCTCCATATTTTTCCCTTTGCTTGTCAAGAGACTTTATAGCCAAGATAGGATGTTATTTATCTACAGATTGGTCTCACATGCTATTTAGGACTAGATTTGGAAATCAAGTAATAGTTAGGTCTAAGTTACTTGCGAAAGACCACATTAAACCTTATACACCCAATGTAGTCAATGCCAATTGTATTATGGTTGAGCAAGAGGAAGACCTTATTGCCCAAGATACAAACACTCAAGTTGATGGTATCCTTGATGTATTGCTAGATGAGTGGGCAATAGAAAATATCTCAAAAAATGAGATCAATGATGTTACTATTGGAAACATGAATGCTGAGGATATTCCTATCAAGGAGTATTACAAAAACATGATTAATCATTATCATGATGATATATTACATTCATGACAGTGTTTGTCATTGATGTCAACATAGCAGTTATATGTGGTATTTGATAGAAGAAAAATAGAATGATCAAGTTGGTATGGATAAACAGTTGAGCATTTTCACTAAGTGAGGTTAAAGGGAGATACTACTAAGTATCTAGTAAATGCAACCAACCTCAAAAGCATAAGATATTAATTTTGGAAGAAGTTATACAAGTTTCGGTGAAGACTATTCTAAGATAGAGTTTACATAGGCATGTTCTGGTAAACTTGTTATATCTCTTACCAAATTTTTTATTTTACGAAGCCAAAGTTAAAGATGTGAAGAAGACATTTTGGAGATGATGTAGCTAATCTCACTCATCATAATGATACATGTACAGAAAGATATTCAAGTTACAAGTTGGAAGATTAATGTTATCACTAAGTGTAACATATTTTTAATTTGGTCCTATAATAATTAATTAAGAAGGTATAATAGTTGACTCAAGGAATTGTTTTATGGATTCAATATAAAGGAAGGAAATTTTCCTTTATCATAGTATGGAGAAAAAAAATGATTGTAAGAAGCACAAAGAGTAGAATGTGAAGATAAGTAGAGCAGAGTGAAGGTGAAGGAAACTTCATTGTGTAATCCAAAGTTTGATACTTGGATATGAGGTTCATGACCTAGTCTACAAGGTTAGATAGTGATTGGTCTGATTGATAGGATAGAGGGAATAAGTTAAAGTATAGTACATACAATTATTCTACAAGGAATAGTTGAGAGATTAGTTGGACAGTGAAATTGGTGATCTTTCTCCAGAAGCTATTTGGATAGTGGGTCCTTCAATCTTCTACAACCCTTAACAGGGTTGGTACAACTCCTAATAGGGTTGGAATCTACTAACAAGGATTCAAAGTCTCCTAATAGGAACTCACATGTACTAAATGTTGTAATAGACTCCTAATTGGGTCCATCCTCTAATAGGGAATATTTATATTAGTACATCATCTTGTGGGCATCATTCCCATTGGGCTTTTCCCTTTGGTCAAGGGTTTCCCTAGTTAACATATCTGGTGTAATTATGTATGTGCATCTTTGTATAGTTGTTTTTTACTTTGGTTTAATGGTTAAGATTATTTAAGGTGGATAATTTTTTAAGTATTGGATAACTAATTCAACCCCCCCCCCCCCCCCCCCCCCCCCCTCAATTATCTTAGTGGACTATTGTTTCTAATAATTGGTATTAGAGCATCAAGTCCTAGAAGATAAAGTTTAACACCTTAGGAGATCCATGGAAAACATATTCAAAAAGGATAGTCCAGAGTTTAATGGAACAAATTATGATAGTTGGAAGGAAAAGATGAAGACACATCTATAGTGTATGCATCTAGGATATTAGATTTTGACAAAATCAGAAAAGAAAGTCATTGTTGAAAAAGATTTGAAAACTTATACTAAGGAAGAAAGGGAACTCTTCATGTGTGACATGAGAGATAGAGAAGAACTATTGTATGCACTTCCTAAAATTGATTACAACTAGGTAAATTCACTTGTTACTTATCATATTATTTGAAAATATTTGGAAAATAGTTTTGAAGGTGATGAGCATTCTAAGAAAATGAGGTTACAAAGTTGGATTTGTGCATTTCAAGATGCTAAAATGATGGAAGATGAATCTATAAGGACATATGTAGGTAGGACATATTTCAAGGAGGAACCAAAGAAGATGATGAGGTGATATGGAAGATATTGAAGAGATTAACACCACCATTTAAGCCAATGGTTCAAATGATACCATTGTTGATCTCTTGTACCAAAGATTTCACAAAGGAAACATTACTTGGAAGAATTCAAGTAGTTGAGAATGAGCTTAGATAGTTCATAGAATTGATCAAAATAGAAATAGCTTTTAGTGCCTTGAACATTTGACCTATTTTATCAAGGAGCACAAGTGCTAGAGGAGCCTTTGCTAGTAGTAGCAGATCTAGTGAGAGCAAAAAGATAGAAGGAGTAGCCCTTCTAGTAAGAAGAGAAAAGGATGGTAAGAAATTCTTCAAATGTTGGACTTGTAATGAATTTTCTCACTATGCATCTAAGTTTCCTAAAAAAGAGAAAAAGTATAGAAGAAATTTCAAATCTAGAAGAGATAGATAATGTTTGTATGGAAATGAAGAAGAAGATTCTAATGAACAAATAGCAAGTTCTAGTGATGATGAAATTGGATTTGTAGCAATTAAAGAAGAAAGTCGAGAGAAAATGGCTTTGGTATGATAGATTGAAAAGAAATCAAATTGGATAACTGATAGTGGTTGTTCACATCATATGACTAGTGATATGACTTTGTTTGACATCTCTTTCTCTCTTCGTCCTGATGATGAATGATGTAGTGTGATTTGAAATGTTCATGGTAAAATTGTTGTACAATCGAATCTAGAAATATATCAATTTATTTATGCTATGGATTGTGGAAATTTTATCTCTTTAAAATTTATTAACTTCAAAAGTCATGATGGAGGCATTGTCATAGTTGGAAACAATGCAACATGCCAAGTCAAAGGTATTCAACCTTTAATTCTTGATGGCAAGACTAACATTGAGGATGTATATTTTGTTGATGGTTTGAAGCACAATCTTTTGAGTGTTAGAAAATTAGTGGATAAAGGTTATTAGCTATAGTTCACAGAGAAGACATGCATGATCAAAGACAAAGATGGAAGAATAATTAGAACAAGAACCAGAGCTAGAGGTAATATATTTTAGTTGAATCCTACTGAAATGGCATGTTTGGTTGCAAAGGTAGATGAAAATTGGTTATGGTATAAGATATTTTTTCATATAAACTTTGATAGCATTGTGAAGACTAGTAGTATTTTTTCACTTAGAGATTTTCCTAAGATTGTAAATCCTACTAAGACAATTTGCAAGGAGTGTGTATTGGCAAAGCATAACAAAACTTCTTTTCCCAACAAGAAGTTTACTACTACAACAAAATTAGATATTATACATATAGATATTAGTGATCCTATGAAGACTAAAGGATTCTATGGTGAAAGGTATATCATGATTTTAGTTGATGAATTTTCTAGAATGATGTGTTTTGCATTTCTTAAAGAAAAATCTAAGGTATTTGATAAGTTCAAGATATTCAAGAATCAAGTTGAGAATTAATCATGTATGAAGACTATATGTTTAAGATCGGATAAAGGAGGATAATTTACTTCAAATGAGTTTAAAATCTTTTGTGAAGCTAATGGAATCAAAAGATAGTTATCAACTCTGAGAACTATTGAACAAAATGGCATTGTAGAGAGAAGAAACAAATCAGTAACAAAAGTAGCAAGAGCTATGTTACCTGAGAATGATGTATACAAATTGTTTTGGAGAGAAGATATGAATATAGCAGTCTACACTATGGATAGATTGTAATTTAGGAAAGACACAAACAAGACCTCTTATGAACTATGGTTTGGTCACTCACCTATAATCAAATATTTCAAAAAATTTGGTAGTAAGTTCTATATCAAAAGAGATGATGAGATTGGTAAGTTTGATGCTAAAAGTGATGAAGGTATCTTTATTGCTTATTTATTGAAAAGAAAGGCTTATAAGTGTTATAATCTAAGAACTAAGACTATTATGGAAAGTGAAAATGTGAGAGTTGATGAGAAATTTAGGATACAAGAAAGAGTAGTTGATTACAACTTAGATGATGAGAATGTTGTTACTAAACCAAGGAATGATGAAGTATTCCTTGAGACTAAAAATGATTTTTAGAATGTAGGAGAGCCAAGGCAAGAAAAAAGATCAAAACCTTCAAAAAAGATAAGAGTTGAGATAACAACTCCTA
Source organism: Cupressus sempervirens (assembly GCA_028749045.1). Taxonomy (NCBI): domain Eukaryota; kingdom Viridiplantae; phylum Streptophyta; class Pinopsida; order Cupressales; family Cupressaceae; genus Cupressus; species Cupressus sempervirens. The sequence goes on from CM053790.1 coordinate 333,520,676, forward strand.
CTTTAGGTAAGAGTATGACAAAGAATCATCCACTTGACTAAATCATCAGAAGTAGAGATAAAGGTGTGATGACAAGAAGCAAAATCAATGAAGAATTATGTTCGATATCCAAAGTTGCACCAAAGAATGAAAATGAAGCATGTAAAGATGACTATTAGAAACAAGCTATGAAAGAGGAATTGGATCAGATAGTAAAGATTGAGACATGGGAATGGGTCCCTAGACCAACAAACAAGAATGTGATAGGAACAAAATGAGTATTTAGGAACAAGATGAATGAACAAGGTGAAGTTGTGAGGAACAAAGATAGATTGGTATGTAAAGGGTCCTCATAGTAGGAAAGAATAGACTATAATGAGACCTATGCTCTTGTGGAAAAAATAGAAGATGTAAGGTTACTCTTACCATATGTAGCATATAAGAAATTCAAAGTATATTAGATGGATGGCATGCCAACATTTTTGAATGTAGATGTTGAACAAGAGGTATACATAGATTATTTTGAAGGTTTTCCTTTGATAGATAAAAAGGACATAATATGAACATTGAAGAAAACATTTTATGGCTTGAAGCAAGCACCCAAAACCTTGTATACAAGGCTAGACAAGCATTTGATAAAGCTTGGTTATAACAAAGGTATGGCAGATAGTAATCTATATTGGAAAGAAATTGATAATGGATTGATGATCTTGGTAATATTTGTTGATGATATCATATTTGGAAGAAATGATGATGAAAGTTACAAGTTTGCAGAAGAAATGAAGAACGAATTTGAAATGAGCATGATAGGAGAAATGAAATATTTTCAAGGATTATATATTATGCAAGAAAAAGAAGAAATCTTTATTTCTTAGAAAAAGTATCTGAAATATTTATTGAAAAGGTTTGGTTTGGAAACACGTAAACTCATTGGTGCACCTATGGTAATTGGACACAAGTTATTTACAAAGGATCACCCACCTACTATTAAATAGAAGAAGTATAGATCTATGATTCGAGGATTGCAATATCTGACTCACACAAGGCCAAATATAAAAAATGTAGTTGGAATTGTTGCAAGATTTCAAGATGATCCCAAAGAAGCACATTATGAAGCACTTAAAAGGATATTTACATACCTAAAAAGAACACCAAAGTTTGGATTGTGGTATGATAAATCTAATGATTTCACTCTATATGCTTATACTAATTTTGATTGGATAGGAAGTATTGATGACAAAAAGAGCACCAGTGGTGGAGCCTTCTTTCTTGGAGGAAGATTAGTTTCTTGGCTAATAAGTAGGATTGTGCCTCACAAAGTACAACAAAATAAGAATATGTTGTAGCAACAAACCATTGTAATCAATTTTTTTGGATTAAGTAGATGTTGAAGGATATAAGGATAGAATTCAGTGAACCTATTGTCATACATTGTGACAACACAAGAATAGTAAATATGTCTAAGAATCTAGTGTTTCAAACTATGACTAAGAACATTTGAATCAAGTAACACATATTTAGAGAAACATTTGTAGAAAAGGAGATTAGATTGAAGTATGTAAGAACTAAAGAGTACATTACAAATATTTTCAATAAGCCTCTTCCCAAAGAGACTTTTGAGTATTTTTAAGGTATGCTAGGGGTTATACCCATTCCTACATCACAATAGATGATGAAAGAGTGCATCAATCCAGTGTAATAGAGCACTATTGTTTGTTTGGACTAAATGATGATGTTTCCTATGTGGGGAAGTATCTATGATGGAAAAAGTCATCTAGGACTCTTGTTGTTGTTTTAACAATGTCTTTGGACACTTGAGCAAGTCAAAGACAATTTTTGTAGAGATTGTTGGTTACTAAAACCTTTGAGATTAATGTCAATGATGGAGAAGTTTAGCATTAAAATAAATTTAGAAATAGTAAGATAGTTTAGAATGGAAAATATTTTGAAAAATTACAACATGGAAGAATGATTGATGAAGAGGATTTGAAAAGAAAGGTTAACAACCTTTTATAGTTGGTATTATTGGAACGAGATGTTTTTCATCTATGTTGCCATCAATGGCAAAGGGGGAGATTGTTGGAAGAATGAATACTAATGATATTCCTATGGGGGAGTATTGTAGAAATATGATTAGATCATTATCATGATGACATGTTACATTCATGATTGTGTTTTCCATTGATGTCAACATAGCAATTTTTTGTGGTATCTGATAGAAGAACAACAAAAAGATCAAGTTAGTACGAATAGACAGTTGAGAATTTTTACTAAGAGAGGTTAAAGGGAGATACTACTAAGTGTCTAGTATATGAAGATAGCCTTAGAAGCATAGGATATTAAATCTTGAAGAAGTTATGAAAGTTTTGGTGAAGACTACTTTGAGATAGAGTTTACAGAGGCATGTTCTGGTTATATCTCTTAGCAAAGTTGTTATTCTCAAAAGCCAAAGTTAAATATTTCAAGAAGATATTTTATAGATGATGTAGCTAAGCTCACTCATCACTATGATATGTCTATGGAAAAATATTCAAGTTACAAGGTAGAAGATTAATTTTATCTTTAAATATGACAGGTTCTTAATGTGGTCCCATAATAATTAATTGAGAAGGTGTAATAGCCAACTCAGGGAATTTTTTTATGGATTTGGTATAAAGGAAGGACATTTTCCTTTATCATAGTATGGAGAAATGAAATGATTGTAAGAAACACAAAGAGAAGAATGTGAAGATAAGTAGAGCAGAGTGAAGGTGAAGGAAACATTGTTGCCAAGGTTTTATTGTGTGATACAAAGTTTGATACTTGGATTTGAGGTTCATGACCTAGTCTACAAGGTCAGATAGTGATTGGTCTAATTGACAGGATAGAGGAAAGAAGTTAAAGTATAGTACATACAATTATTCTACAAAGAATAGTCGAGAGATCAGTTGGATACTAAGTTCAGTGATCTTTCCCTAGAAGCTATTTGGACAGTGGGTCCTTCTGTCTTCTACAACTCCTAACAGGGTTGGAATCTTCTAACAAGGATTAAAAGTCTCTTAACATGGACTCACATGTACTAAATGTTGTAATAGACTCCTAACTATTAGAAGATTAGTTTGATGATGATATGTTACATTCATGACTGAGTTTGTCATTGATGTCAACATAGCATGTTTGATGTTTTCTGTGGTAACTAACAGAAGAACAAAAAAAAGATCAAGTTGGTGTGGATGGCTAGTTGAGAATGATAACCACAAAAGGTTATGAGATGTACTTCTAAGTATCTAGCATATACAGTTAACATCAAAAGTAGAAAGGATAAGTCTAGAAGGAGTTATGTAAGTTTTGGTGATGTCTGTTCTCAGATAGAGTTTACAGAGGCATGTTACGGTAAACCTATTATATCTCTAAGAAGATTTTATATCTTGAGGATCAAGGTTGAGGGCATGGAGAAGACATGTTGTGGATGATGTGGCTAAGCTTGTGCATCATAATATTGTGTGTACAAAAAGATATTCAAGTTCAAGGTAGAAGATTTGTGTTATTGCTAAGTGTAACATGTTCTTTATGTCATCCTATAATAACTAATTAAAAAGGAATAATAGCCAAATCAAGGAATTTTTTTATGGACTTGGTATAAAGAAAGTATATTTTTCTTTATCATGGTATGGATATATATGAATTATGAATATTCTAAAAGAAACAGAGCATGTGAAATGCGAAGTTGAGCTAAGCAATATGAAGGTGAAGGAAACTTCCTTACAGAAGTTTTGCTAAGTGATCCAAAGTTTGATATTTGGATCCAAGGTTCATGAAATAGTCTACAAGGTCTGATAGTGATTGGTCTAGTTGATAGGATAAAGGAAGGAATAATAAAAGAAGAAAATAATAGTAAACTATTTGGTTGAGTAGTGAGCTCTTCTTATAGCTAAAATTGCATGTTTGGGCAGTGGGCTCTTCTTCCATACATTATACCACAACTCCTAATAGGGTTGGAATCTCCTTACAAGGATTCAAAGTCTCCTAATAGTGACTCATTGTAATAAATTTTGTAATAGAATCCTAATAGGGTCCATCCTCTAATAAGGAATATTTATATTATTATATCATCTCTTGGGCATCATTCCTACTGGGATTTTCCCTCTGATCAAGAGTTTCCTTAGTTAACATATCTGGTGTAATTATCTATGTGCATCTTTGTATGGTTGTTGTTTACATTGAATGGTTAAATTTTTTTTAAAGAAGATAAATATTTTAATTCTTAGATAACTAATTCACTTCTCCTCTCAATTATCTTGGTGGACTATTGTTTCTAACATTTGGCATTAGGGCATCAAGTCCTTGAAGAAAATTTTAATAGCTTTAGGAGTTCCATGGTGAACATGTTCAAGAAATATAGTTCAAAGTTTGATGGAACAAACCATGATAGCTAGAAAGAAAAGATGAAGATAAATTTGTTGTATATGGGCTAGGGATATTGGATTTTGACAAAATCAACAAAGACAATCATTGAAGAAAAGGATTTGGAAACTTATACTAAGATAGAAAGAGATCTTTCCATGTGTGACATGAGAGCTAGAGAAACACTATTGACTACACTTCCTAAAATTGAGTACAATCAAGTAATATCACTTGATACTTCACATTTGATTTGGAAAGCTTTGGAAAATAACTTTGAAGGTAATGAACACTCTAAGAAGTTGAGGCTAAAAAATTGGATTTGTGCTTTTCAAGATGCTAAGATGATGGAAGATGAACTTGTAAGAACATATACAGGCATGATACCAAAAATTAGTTCAGGTATTAAAGCTCAAGGAGGAACCAAAGATGATGTTGAAGTTATATGGAAGATATTGAAGATTCTAACACCACCATTCAAGAAAGTAGTTTAGATGATATATTTGTCAATATCATGTACCAAAGATTTCACAAAGGAGACATTGCTTGGAAGAATTTAAGCAACTGAGAATGAACTTAGATAGTCTAAAGAACTGACTAGAATAGAGACAACTTTTAGTGCCTTAAGTATTCAACCTAACTTATCAAGGAGCACAAGTGCTAGAGGAGATTTTGTTAGCAACATTAGATCCAAAGAAGATAGAAATATTGATGAAGTAGTAGCCATTCTAGTAAGAAGAGAAAAAGGAGGTACATAAATCTTTAAATGTTGGACTTGTGATGAATATGGTCATTATAAATCTAAGTGTCCTAAAAGGGAGAAAGATTATATGGGAAATCATAATCCTAGAAAAGATAGAGATTGTTTGTACGCAAATGAAGATTATGATTCTTATGAACAAGCATCAAGTGCTAGTGATGATGAAATTGGATTTGTGGCAATTAAAGAAGAAATTTTAGAGAAGGTAGCTTTGGTATCATAGGTTGAGAAGAAATATAATTGGATAATTGATAGTGGTTGTTCATATCATATGATTGGTGACATGAACAAGTTTGTCAACTTCAAAAGGCAAGATGGGGGAATTGTCAAAGTTGGAAACTATGCAACATATCAAGTAAAGGGTATTGGATCTATAACTCTTGATGGTAAAACTAATATTGAGGATGTATACTTTGTATATGGTTTAAAGCACAATCTTCTAAGTGTTTGACAACTAGTAGACAAAGGTTATCAGTTGTAGTTCATAGAAAAGACATGCATGATCAGAGATAAAGATGGAAAAACTAGATCTAGAGGTAATGTATTTTAGCTGAATCCTACTGAAAGGACATTTTTGGTTGCAAAGGTAGATGACAGTTGTTTGTGGCATAAGAGATTCTATCATATGAACTTTGATAGAATTGTGAAGACAAGTAGAATGTTTTCTATTAGAGATTTGCCAAAGATTGTGAAGCCTACTAACACAATTTGCAAGGAGTGTGTTTTGGAAAAGCATAACAAAAATTCTTTTCCTAGCAAGAAGTTTACCACTATAGTGAAGCTGGAGATTGTACACATAGATCTCAGTAGTCCTACAAAGATTAGAGGATTCTATGAAAAAAGGTATTTCATGATTCTAGTTGATGATTTTTCTAAAATGATTTGGGTTGCATTTCTTAAAGAGAAATATGAGGCATTTGACAAGTTCAAGATATTCACAAATAGAGTTGAGAATGAATTTGCTATAAAGATTAAATGTTTAAGATTAGATAGAGAAGGAGAATTTACTTTAAATGAGTTTAACATATTTTTTGAAGAAAATGGAATTAAAAGATAGTTATCAGCTCCAAGAACCCCTGAATAGAATGGCATTGTAGAGAGAAGGAATAAGTCTATTACAGAAGCTACAATAGCTATGTTAGTAGAAAATGATGTATCAAAGACATTTTGGAGAGAAGCTATAAATACAACAGTTTACATTATGAACATAGTGCAAGTTAGGAAGGACACAAACAAGTCACCTTATGAACTGTGGTTTGGTCACTCACCTATAATTAAATATTTCAAAATATTTGGAAGTAAGTGTTACATAAAGAGAGATGATGATATTGGTAAGTTTCATGCTAGAAGTGATGAAGATATGTTCCTTTTTTTTTCATTGAAAAGCAAGACCTATAGATGTTATAATTAGAGAACTAAGACTATTATGGAAAGTGTAAATGTGAGAATTGATGAGAAGTTCATAATACAAGAGAGAATAATTGATTACAATTCAGATGAAGATGTTGTTACTAAGCCAAGGAATGATGAGATATTTCTTGAGACTAACAATGAATTATAGAATGAAGGAGAGCCAATGCAGGGACAAAGCTTGAGACCTTTAGTAGAACCAAGAGTTGAGATAGCAACTCCTACTTTAGGAAAGAATATGACAAATAATCACCCATATGAATAGATCATTAGAATCAAAGACAAAGGTGTGATGACAAGAAGCAGAGTGAATGAAGAACTATGCTTGATATCTCAAGTTGCACCAAAAAATGCAGATGAAGCATGCAAAAATGATTACTGGAAGCAAACTATGAAAGAGGAATTGGATCAGATAGAAAAGAATGGAACATGGGAATTGGTCCCTAGACCAGCAAATAAGAATGTGATAGGAACTAAATGGGTATTCAGTGTGATGTACCCATATTAGTATATAATTTAAATAATAAATAAATATTTTATATAAAGTAATATTAATAATGATATTAAAATAATAATATTTTTATAAAATAATATTACATTATAATCATATAATAATATCATATGGTGTTATAATAATAATAATCTAATATAATATAGCAACGTACTATATTAATAAAGTATTTGATATATCATTAAATTAATATATATTATAATATAAATATTTTTTCATATTATTACAAATAAATAATTTATATAATATTTTTTGATATTAATATAAATATTAAATTTAATATAAATAAATAAATATATAATGATATTATTATAATAAAATTATTATATTAAAAATTCAATATATTACCATCAGAAGGCATATTAATGTATATCATAAGCATTACTTAATATTGCTTTGAATCAATAATATTAAGCAAGGGAAAATATATTAGCATTGTATAAGAAGGATCAATTAAGGGTTGGTTAAGGATGATCATGTTAACAACAATTGGAAAGAGTAGTGATTAATCATTAATTATGAAAAGTGATTTGCATTATAGTCTTATTGGTATCATGAAGAGATGTAATTTATATAACAAACAGATCTTCTTATGTCGGGAAGAGATATGATTAGGAAGAGTTATGTCTCTTAAAAATTCAAAACCATGCAACTCTTCAATCTTGCAAGATACATAATGGAGATAGATCCCATTCTCATGCCATAATCAATTACTCTTTTTTTTTTCATATACATCCTTATTGGATCACTCTATTGAGCATTGGCCTCTTCACAAATCAGTTTGCATATAATTAAGGAAAGAAATCAAGAAGAGCACCACCATTGCATATTTTTGAAGGTCAGATCAGACACAACAATACTCAAGAAAATTGCATACATTTGAGGATCATTATTAGAAACAAAAATAACATCTCTTTATGTGATATTGAAGATACTAGCATACTTGTTCAGACAAATGAGAATAATAGTGGCATCACTGTAAGCAATATTAAATACATTACATACTTAAAAAGATAAATCAAGAGTAGTGTGGAACAATGAGACACCTCATTGCTATAAGTGATAGAAGCATATTTTTCATTTCCATATCAGAGACATCTAACAACAATATTGATTGCTTAGATTAGAGATCATTCTTGCACACATCAAATACATATCAAGGAGAGCAGTGAAAATTTATCATATATATAATTTAAAATTGTACAATAAGTGACTTTATAATCTATCACTCATGCAATAAATTATCATCAATTAATAATGATTCTAAGTGTTATTACAGGTTTTTTGGAAACAAGTCTTTGCAATTGGATTTTGTGACTTAATTGTCCCTATTTTCTAAATATATTTGAGAAAATATGGCAAAAGGATACAAATAAAATAAAAATTTGTAAATAAACAAATGACCCCAAAAAGGGTTCATTACATTCAGGAACAAGATGAATGAGCAAGGAGAAGTTGTAAGAAACAAAGAAAGATTGGTATGTAAAGGTCACTCATAGCAAGAAGGAATAGATTATGAGAAGACTTATGCTCCAATGGCTAAAATAGAAGTAGTAAGACTATTTTTAGCCTATGTAGCACAAAATAAATTCAAGTGGCTAGAATAGAAGTAGTAAGACTATTTTTAGCCTATGTAGCACAAAATAAATTCAAAGTATATTAGATGGATGTCAAGTCAACATTTTTGAATGGAGAACTTTAAGAACAGGTATAGATTGAGCAACTTGAAGGATAACCTTTGACAGATGACAAGGACACAGTATGCAAACTAAGGAAAGCATTGTATGGATTCAAGCAAGCACCTAGAACCTGGTATGCAAGGTTAGACGAGCATTTGACAAAGCTTAGATATAGCAAAGGTATGGAAGATAGCAATCTATATTTGAAAGAAACTAATGATGGTTTGATGATTTTGGTAATATTTTGATGACATTATATTTGGAGGTAATGATGAAGAAAGAATTTAAAATGAGTGTGATAGGAGAAATGAAATATTTCCTAGGATTGTAGATAGTACAAAATAAAGAAGGAATCTTTATTTCTCAAACTAAGTACTTAAAGTATTTACTAAAAAGGTTTGGTTTGGAAACAAGTAAACCTATTGGAACACCTATAGTAACTAGACACAAGTTATCTACAAAGGATGAGACACCTACTGTTAAGTAGACAATGTATAGATCTGTGATTAGAGGATTGCAATATTTGACTCACACAAGGCCATATATAGAAAATTCAATTAGAATTGTTGCAAGATTCTAGGCTGATCCTAGAGAAGCACACTATGTAGTAGTAAAAATGATATTTAGGTATCTAAAAGGAACTTCAAAATTTGGATTATGATATGATAGAGCTAATGATTTTACTCTGAGTGTTTATACTAATGCAAATTGAGTAGGCAGTATGGATGACAGAAAGAGCACCAATGGAGGAGCTTTCTTTCTTGGAGGAAGATTGGTTTCTTGGTTAAGCAAGAAGCAGGATTGTACATCTCAAAGTACAATAGAAGTGAAATATGTTGTAGCAACAAATAATTGCAATCAAGTTATTTGGATGAAGTAGATGTTCAAGGATATAAGGATAGAAATCAGTGAACCTATTGTTATACATTGTGACAACACAAGCATGGTAAATATGTCTAAGAACATTGTGTTGCAATCAAAGACTAAGCACATTTCTATGAAGTATCATATGTTGAGAGAAAAAAAAATTAGATTGGAGTATGTAAGCACAAAAGAGTAGATTGTAGATATATTCACTAAGCCTCTTCCCAAAGAGACTTTTGAGTATTTGTGAGGTATGCTTGGGGTTATGCCCCTTCCTATATTGGAGTAGAAGATGCAAGAATGCATCAATCTAGGGTAACAGAGCACCATTGTTTTTTTGGATTGGATGTCAATGCTTCCTATATGGGGGAGTATCTATGACAGTCAGAGTCATCTAGGACTCTTGATTGATATTGTTGTGAAAAATGTCTTTTGACACTCAAGTTGAATAAGTATTATTTTTTGTAGAGTTTGATGCAGAGATATTGGTTGTAGAAACCTTTGACATTGATGTCAACTAGGGAGAGTTTTGGCATGAAAAACATTATGCTAAATTGGCATGAAAAAAATTATGTTAAATGGGGGAGAAGTATTGTAGAAAAACATTATGCTAAGGAGAAAACTTTGGCAGTATGCTAAGAAAGATTTTCAGCATAAGCACATTGAGGTATATCAATGGGGGAGTATGATTGATGAAGAGAATTTAAAGATGGATGATCTTTTGTTGGTATTTTTGGAACTAGATTTTTTTCATCTATGTTTCCATCAATGCCAAAGGGGGGTATTATTGGAAGATTGGTTTGATGATGATATATTACATTCATGACTGAGTTTGTCATTGATGTCAACATAGCATGTTTGATGTCTTCTATGGTATCTAACAAAAGAATAGCTAAAAGATCAAGTTGGTACAAATGACTAGTTGGTACAAATGACTAGTTGAGCATAATAACCAACTAAGGTTATGGAAGATAGTTATGAGTATTTTGCATATGCAATTAATGTCAAAAGCAAAAATGATAAGTATAGAAGGAGTTATGTAAAATTTGGTGATGTATATTTTGAGATAGAGTTTATAGAGGCATGTTTTGGCAAACCTATTATATCTCTTAGTAGAGTTAATATCTGGAGATCGAGGTTGAGGACATGGAGAAGACATGTTGAGGATGATGTGGCTAAGCTCATGCATCATAATATTGAGTGTACAAAAATTTATTGAAGTTGCAAGGTAGAAGATGTGTTATCACTAAGTGTAATGTGTTCTTAATATTGTCCTATAATAACTAATTGAGAAGGACTAACAACTAACTCAAGGAATTTTTTTATGGACTTGGTATAAAGGAAGGATATTTTCCTTTATCATGGTATGGATATATGTGAATTGTGAATATTCTAAAAGTAGTAGAGAGTGCAGAATGCAAAGTTGAGCATAGCAGTGCAAAAGTGAAGGAAAATTCATTGCTAAGGTTTGGTATTTGGATTTGAGGTTCATAACCTAGTCTACAAGGTCTGAAAGTGATTGGTCCATCATACATTGTTTGGGAAGTGAGCTCTTCTTGCATACATTGTACCACAACTCTTAACAGGGTTGGAATCTCCTAACAAGGATTTAAAGTCTCCTAATAGGGACTGATATGATCTCTAGGATCTAGGACTATTATAGAGGAATGTTAACCAATTACATAAAGTTAATTTAAAACATTTAATGAATCAAATTAATGTAATTGCAATAAAAGAACAACAAAGAATAAAATGATAGAAGGAGAAAAGAGAGATAGAGACACAACAAATTTGACTTCAAAGTTTGTCCAAAATGGACTATGTCTCTGTGTCCAACTCCAATAGGGGGACTGATCTTATTAACTCCAAGAAATCAATTACAAGTGAATTGAAACAATTCCCTTCAAGAACATGCAACAATATTCTCCAATCTATAGGATTAATAACCAACTCTTCAAAATCATAGTATCCTTCTCATCATCTGGATGTTCAGAATAATTTGAATACCTTGAAAAGGACCCTAACCCCTCATTTTATACACAAAATTAAAATAAAATATGCCAAAACAATAATTTATAAAAAATAGGGTCTCTACCTTCACAATATCCCCTTTTGCCATTTAACATTTTTGGCAATTATCAATTTTAGGGCTTAGCAATTAATAAAATAACCACAAAACCTTATTTTATAAGGTGATTGGCTTTCAATATAACTTAAATACCAACTTTCAGATATGCATATCAAACTGCCACTTTTTAATAATGGTGGCATACCTTTTACAAAGGCCCATTGGTCGAGGGTTCCAACCCCGCTAGTGGCCTTTTGCCAAAGTTAGGAAGTGGTGCAAGTTGAAGTAAAAAAATTGTTATGTTTATTATGAAGACTACCAGCAACCCAATAGCCCCTGGCTAAGGGCTTAGAGCCTTAAATTTGGGGGTTTGACCCTAACCAACCTCTCTTGTGTGTCATTTTAAAACTTAAACTGTTATGAAGCCCGCAATGGTTAAAACCAACACCCATCGATCAAAGGTAGTATGCCACGTGGCATATATTTTATTATTATTTTTATTAAAATAAATTTTTTTGCCAAATTGCTAATGTGCCATGTGGATTATTCCATGCCATCTTATGCCAACACTTGATGATGTCATCAATCATCATAGTCAATCAAACTTGAACCTAGCTTATCTCTTGCATCTGAGCTCTGATTTTGATGAAATGAACGTCATCAGAAAGCTCTTGACAAGACCTTCAACTTGGTGTTGACTTCGACCAATTTTTGAAGAGTTTGAAATTTTGCTTTTCTGATAGCCTCTAGTCTAGGGTTTTACCCAACTTTGTTTGGCCATATCTTGAGTATACAGACTCCTTTTTTTCCCATTTGAGTTGCATTGGATTCAGAATGTTGAGATCTTTAACATGGTGCTAATTATTGGAGTTTTGGAGATGCTTCAATTTTTTGATAAAAATATCCCCCACATCAAGCCTCCCCACTAAGAAGCTTTTGGACCTCCAAAAGTTTGATTACTTAGAAAATAGGTGAGGGTATAGCTCCCTCACTTTACCAATCTCCATCCATCTTGGATGCATCCCCTTTAGTCCTACTCAGAGATATTCAACTGGTCCTCTTCATGAAGTTCTAACATTCTTATCTAGAATAACATCTTCTAGCAATTCCAGCATATACTCTGGTGAAAGATCATCAAATGATGGAATTTGAACATCAGTATCTTCATCCAAGATCATTGGATGCCCATACAACTTTAGATTCTCAACATTGACAACTGAGTAAATTTGCATGTATGGAGGAAGATTAAGATGAAAGGCGTTGGTACCAATCTTTTCCAAGATATCAAAAGGACCATACCTAATAGGCTTGAGATTTCTTCCTTCACCTTACATTCTTTCCTTGTTGATATGTAACCAAACTCTATCACTGACTTGGAGCTGATGATCGATGTGATGCTTATCATGGCAAGCCTTGTATTTTGCTTAGCTCCACTCCAACTATGCTTCTACTACATGATAGATTGCTTGGACCTTCTAGATGAACTTTAAAGCCCTTTTTGCATCATGGCATCCATCAATAATGTCATCCTTCCTAAAAGAAAAATCCATTAGTGTTTTAGGCAAGTAACCAAAGCAAGTCTCAAAAGGAGACCTCTTTGTAGAAGAATGTGCCACATGGTTGTAAGCATGTTGCACATACTGAAGACTTTCATCCCACAACTTAGGATGCTTTCTACCATAACCTTTGAGCAGATGCACAACTATCCTATTCGCTACCTCCTTTTGTCCAATGGTCTGTGGATGGAAGGCTATACTTTACTTTAGCTTGGTATCCATAAGACCCCACAATTTTGACCAAAATTCCCCTAAGAATCAAGAATCTAGATCTGATACAGTGGAAGTTGGTAACCCAAAATGAACCCATACATTTTGAAAGTACATATGAGCTGTTAGTTTAGTAGTGACCTACTTTTTTCAAGGAATTAAAATACACATTTTGTTGAACTGATCAACTAATACATACAAATAATCATGACCCTTCCTAGACATAGGGAAACCTCCCACAAATTCCATAGACACACTTTCCCATGGATGGGATGGTATAGGTAATGGTTTTACAAATCCAATTTCCTATTACTTAGTTTGCTAATTACACATGTTACACATCCTTTTATATACTTAGTGATAGTTTCTTGCATGCAAGGCTAGTAACAATATTTCTACAATTGAGCCAATTTCTTACTTACCCCAAAATGTCCTACAATCAAAGAGGTATGCACTTCATGAATTACTTGTGTTTGTTCATCTTTAGGAATGCATAATCTTCCCAAGTTCTACAACAAGTTATTTTGCACATAATAGTCTTTCTCTTCTACATGTTTACCCTAGATTAAAGTTGCATAGATATCCTTAAAGTTTCCATCATTAGCATACTATTCTTGAAAAATTTCATGAACCATAGAACTATTCTGAAGGATTATCAAAGAATTCATAATAAGAGGTCTAGAGAGCATATCTACTACTTTTCTATGAACACCTTTCTTGTACTTAATTACCAAATGACATTGTTTTAGAAAACCCATCCGCCTAAAGTGCCTACTTTGTTGCAACTTAGATTGTGAGTGCAAATATTGAAGTGGTTAGTGATCAGTGTAGATTATAGTTTCCTTTCCCATTAAGTAGTGCTTCTATTTTTTAACACTCAAAACTAAAGCATAAAGTTCCTTATCATAAGTAGGATAATTACTTACTACTCCTAAAAAGGTTTCAGAGTGGTAGTAGATTGGTTTACTTCCTTGCATGAGTACAACTCCCATGGCAACCCTACTTGCATTTGTCTCAATTTCAAATGGTTTATGTAAATCAGGTAAAGCCAGAATTGGTGTGGTGCTCAACTTTTCCTCCAAAGTGTCGAAAGCCTTTTGCTATAGACCTCCCTATTGAAAAGTTGCCTTAGTACTAGTTAGTGTGTGCAATGACAATGCAATATAAGAGAAGTTTGTAATGAACTTCCTCCAGTACTAGACTGCACCTAAAAAGCTCCTAACTTTTGTAACTATACTTGGCTTAGGCCATTTTACAATACATTCGACCTTTGTAGGGTTTACTTTCAATTGACCATTTCCTACAACATAGCCTAAGTACACTAAGGATGTCTTAGCAAATTTGCATGTAGACATCTTTACAAAAAGTATTTCTTTTCTCAATATATCAAATACTTTCTTTGCATGAATTACATGATCATCCCAAGACTTATTGAATATAAGAATATCATCTAAATAGACTATGAAAAAATCATCAATAAAAGGATGAAAGACATCATTCATGACTCTCATGAATGTAGCTGGTGGATTACAGAGCCCAAAAGGCATGATCAACCACTCAAATAGTCCATATTTTGTCTTAAAAAAATTTTTCCAAATATCATTCTCTACAATTCTTATCTAATGATATCCACTATGTAAGTCTAGCATAGTGAAATAAATTGCATGTTTCAACTGATCAAGTCAATCATCAATTCTAGGAAGAGGGTACCTATTCTTTACAATTATCTTCTTTAGAGCCCTATATTCAATGCACATTCTCTAAGTCCCATATTTCTTTCGAACCAAAACAATAGGAGAACCACAAGGAGAAGTACTAGGATGGATAAATCCTTTCTCAACTAGCTCTTGAACTTGTTTCTTGATTTCTTCATTCTATAAGACTAATAAATGGTACATGTCAATATTAGGAAGTGGTGTATCTGACTGCAACTAGATCTCATGTTGTATATCTCTTTTAGGAGGCAATCCCTTTGGTTCTTGAAATAAGTCATCATAAGCAGAAACAACTTTGACCAATTTAGCTTTATGTTTTGGATCACATCCCTTAAATGCCTTAGATGTTTCATCTTCTTTGGCTTTTACAATCATCAACACAAAATTCTTACTAGAGTTGACTAACCTTTTCATTTGACCAGCATTAACTAGGGCCAGATTAGTCTTTATTTTATGTGCCCATACAACGCATTCAATCTTATCTTTATAAAGATGATACTTAGTTTCCCCCCTCTAGAAGATAGCCTGTTAGTCATACAAATAGGGACTCCCAAGCACAAGACCACAAATATCTAGAGGGACTACATCAACTTCTACCTCATCTACAAAGTTTGTAGTGATAAAAAATCTTAACTTACATTGCTTGGTTACGTGTAACTACGCATCATTGAAAACCCATCCAAGAGGATACGGCTTTGGATGAGGTGTTGTAGTCAAATTAAGATTCTTACAAACTTCCTTAGATATCAAATTAACTTGAGAACCCATATCAAATAATTTATCAACCTTATTATGATTGATGACAACTCAAATGTGAAATAATTCATTCCTTTTCTTATCATTCCTAGGAGCAAAACTTTTACTCATACTTGCACTTATGCTAGAAGAATTGGTAGATAATGAGAGAGAAATACCTTTTCCTTTACCTTGGATCTTAGTGGAAATGATCTATGTTTCATCTCTAGAGTCAAATTCAAGATCTTGTTGAACTAAAACAACAGTCTTTTGTTTTCCTTTATTTTGACCAAATCACTTTGGCATCTTTTCAGGATGCAGCTTCTAGCACTTAGAATCATCATGCCCTTCTTTCTTGCAATCTTAGCATGTGGGTTTCTCACCCTCTTTCTTTATTGTATCTATATTTTTACCCTTTCCTTTGCCTTTGGACTTTTCCTTAGACTTAGATATCTTTTTATCAAACTTATCAATGAAAGTACCCTTACCTCTTGACTCTAAATGTGTTCCTTGGACACATCATCAAAATTACAATGATTCAAAATGAGAATGGAATGCCTTAGGTAAGAATGAAGACCACCTATATACTTGAGTAAAGTGTCCTAGGTATACAATGGGAAATTTAATGAAATAGCCTTTTTATGAAACTCATGGGTGTACTGGATAGTTTGACCTTTCCCTTGCCTAAAATGTTACCAATTCATCATTAACTATTGCATATGGCCTAAGGGGTAGAATTTCTTCTTTATAGCACTAATGAATTCTGACCAAGACAATTTGAACTTACCATGTTGTGAAGTTTCAACCCAAGTCCTACTCTCCCACTAGGTTAGAACTACACCACCTAACTAAAGAGTGGCTAACTAAATTCTATCAACATCATCTACAAGGTTTTGAACTCTATAGTAGACTTCTACTTGCTGAATCTAGTCATCTAATTTCTCGGCATTTAACTCCCCACAATACTTTGGCAAGTCAAACTTTACATCGAACTTGATTCAAGGCTTATGTCCAGCCTTGAAAATATCAAAAGATTTAGAATGTGTAGAAAAAGGAGAAGAGGGAGAAGATAGAGGTGTCTTTGGAGGATCATGATCAGTGCCTTTATTTTTCCCTTTCTCTCCATGAGTTGCACATTTTTGCATCTTTTCTTCTCTTTCCTATAACAAAACTTCTACAATTGATTATAACTTATGAAGAGTCTTCTAGATACTTTGGTATTCCAAACCTTGTCCACCACCTTTATCTTCTATTTGTGATGGTGGATTAGATCTTCATTTTCTAGATCTTAGGATTCTATTCCTCAAGGTCACCTTTGCCTTGATTCAACTTGGATCTTGTTAACATTCAAATCTGCAATACTAGTCCAACAAAATCTCTGATACGAAACTTGATCTAGTTTCTAGGATCTAAGACTATTATAGAGGAATGCTAACCAATTACATAAAGTTAATTTAAAACATTTAATGAATCAAATTAATGTAATTTCAATAAAAGAACAAAATAGAATAAAATGATAGGAGAAAAGAGAGATAGAGACACAACACATTTGGTTTTAGAGTTCATCCAAAATGGACTATGTCTCTAAGTCTAGCTCCAATAGGGGGAATGATTTGATTAACTCCAAGAAATCAATTATAAGTGAATTGAAACAATTACCTTAAATAACATGCAACAATATTCTCCAATGTGCAAGATTAATAACCAAGTCTCCAAAATCATAGTCTCCTTCTCATCGTCTGGATGTTTAGAATAATTTCCATGCCTTGAAAAGGCCCCTAACCCTTATTTTTATACAAAAAATTAGCCTAAAATAGGACAAAACAATAAATTATAAAAATAGGGTCTTTACCTTCATAATATCCCCTCTTTCCATTTAACATTTTTGGCACTTATCAATTTTAGGGCTTAGCAATTAATAAAATAACCACAAAATCTTATTTTATAGGGTGATCAGCTTTTGATATAACTTAAATACCAACTTTCAGATATCCATATCAAACTATCACTTTGGTGTAATGGTGGCTTACCTTTTACAAAGGCCCACTGGTCAAGGGTTCCAACTCCACCGGTGGCCTTTTGCCAAAGTTAAGTGGCGGTGCATGTTTTAGTAACAAATATGTTATGTCTATTATGAAGACCACTGGTAGCCTAACAACCCTTAGGTGGGGGCTTAGAGCCTAGAGGTTGGGGGTTTGACCCTGACCAACCTCTATTGTGTGTTGTTTTAAAACTTACACTTTTGTGAAGCTTGTCGCAATTAAAACCAACCCCCATTGATCGAAGGTAGTATGCCATGTGGCATATATTTTATTATTATTTTAATTAAAATATTTTTTCTGCCAAATTACTGATGTGCCACATGAATTATGCCATGTCATCTAATGCCAACACTTGATGATGTCACCAGTCATCATAGTTAATCAAACTTTAACCTAGCATATCTCTTGCATCTAAGCTCCAATTTTGACGAAACAGACATCATTAGAAAGGTCTCAATGAGACATTCAACTTGGTGCCAACTTCAACCAGCTTTTGAAGAGTTTGAAATTTCACATTTCTGATGGTCATCCATGGTTTGACCCAACTTTGATTAGCCATATCTCGAGCATATAGACTCCATTTTTGCCTATTTGAGTTGCAGTGGATTTAGAATTTTGAGATCTTTAACATGGTGCTAATTATTGGAGTTTTGAAGATACTTCAATTTTTTGATTAAAATATCCCTTGGATCATGGATTCATTGTACTAAATGTTGTAATAAAAATTTAACAGGGTCTATCCTCTAATAAGGAATATTTAAATTTTCAATTGATGTCGAGCACCATTAAAATCTACTTGATGCTGAGTGATTTTGTAGTAGATGTTGAGTAACACAATATGTGCCCAGCATCAGAAGATTGATAATGCCGAGCTATTGCATTATGAAAAATATCAAAGATTCACCAAATAAAAGCCAACAAGTTAATTTTCTTGGAACTTTTGAATCAAGAGGAAGACAAGATTGATGAGCTAGTGGCACAGAATCTTATGTAAACCATTTTTGAGATGAATTCAAATGGATTATGGGTGAAGTTTCTAGAAAATACAAGATATGGGGTAGATACATTGTATCCTACCTAATCCATTAAAAACCTTATTTTTGGTGATGGATAATGAGTAGATAAGTGTTATAATTTTCTATATGTAGGAATGTCAGGTCATGAAGCAAAGAGGTTAGAGAGTTTTGATGCAAAAATCTAACAAGGGGAAGGAAAAGGGTTTTTCTTCATCAAGTGACCCAAGTAAGAAGTTTGTAATGACATGCTAAGCAAGAAAGCTTAAAGAGGATGAATTCTTGAAGGGAAAACAAGCTATCAGAGCTAAAATGATTGAAAGCCAAGTAGAGTTGAGGACTGAATAGTGATCTGTAATCTACAAGTAAGGTTGCAAGTTCTATCATATCAAAGCTCTACTGTTACTTTCTAACAATTATATCAGCCTAGGGTAAATCCTTTGGAGTAAGGTTGACTTAATAGTCATTGGAAAATCCTTTAATAGGGTGGCATTTCAAGTGAATGGCCTAAAGTCCTCTAACAAGGCTCACTTTTGATAGGGTGACTGAAATCCCTTAATTGAGTCACATTTTGTGTGTATTCTAACCTTTAACAGGGTTGGACTTTAACATGGCATCACTTTAGAAGAGTGAAAAAGGAGTAGCATGTTATTGATGGTTTTTCCCAAATAGGATTTCCATGTTAAATCATTGTGTCAAATGTGTTGATGGATATGTTGTGTTTTATGCTTTACATTTTTGCAAGTTGATTTGATGGTAACATATAAGTTTTAGGTAACACACAATGAATGTATGCATTGTTAAGAATATTTTATGGGTTCATTGAATTGTGAAAATTTTTATTTGTACATCTAGACCTTGAATAACTAATTCACCCCCCCAGTTATTCTAAAATAATTCCAACACATGAACAATAAAGAGAATAAGTCAAACAAAAGTAATTGATTGGCTTGTTGAAATAACTCCCTTTCTTTCTAATATTGGAATGCTTGACATGTTCAAACATCATCCCTCCATTATTAAGTGTTTGCTTGTAATACCATACCCTACCAAGATCAAATGCAAAAGGTGGCTCATCTTTACACTCATATCTATCATCCTGATAATTAGAACCTTCCTTTGTGTCCTTAAAGAAAAAAATGTCCTCATCAAACCCTTGATGTAACCATGAATCATTTAGTTTCTCTACTTCTTCTTGATGCTTAAAACCTTTAGATAATGCTAGTTTGGGTGGAATCTCAACACTTTTAGCCTAAAAAAAACTTGGGATGATAGCATTCAGCTCATGTATAACATAGATCCTTGGCTCAACTTCCTCATGTCTAAAAAAATTACATTGACCCTCCTCTCTATCAAATATAGTGTAATTCATATTTGAAGGGTCAACCATGTAAGGCTTCATATGTCTAAGATTGAATATTTCTGCCATGATGAAAGTATTTATGCCATTCCTATCTTTAGAAAATATCTGGGACCAATCAGTAGCAATACATCCACCACTAATCTTGGTAGTGAAATCTCTAGATAAGCAAATGGAAAAATGTGTAGGGAGATCTATAATAGTTATATCCTACAACATAGTGTTGCCAGGGCATACATGTAGGGTCACCTCTAAATATTTGAATACTCCTAAAATCCTACCATAATTTCCACCAAACTAAATAATCTCATTAGTCTTAGGCTCATATTTTATGCCTAGTTGATTAGCAATCTCCTTAGGCATGATTGAGGTGCAAGCACTAGAGTCTATCATGCAATTATGAAATATTTTATCTCCTATGACTAAAGAGATATAAAAGGGAGGTGGCTTCATTTTCTCACTTTTATTTCCTTCCTTGTGGGGCTATCTATGGGTGGTTGAATTTGAATATTCACCTTGTGCTAATATAGAAATAGCCCTAGGCTCTTCCCTCCTCTTCTAACTCTGTCTATTACTCTGATATTTGACAAGTGTGGTTTCCCCTCTTGTTATCCTTGGGTCCATGGTATGCATGATTGCATTAAAATTATTTCTCTAACCTCCATTACCAAAATATTCTTTACCAAAGATGGTGTAAGAAGCATTCCCCTATACTTGAGCTTGATATCCACATTGGACTAATTTGCATGGCATTGTTGTCTTGAAGTTGTTGGCATATCTTGTATAGTTAACATGTAAGGGAATGAAATTTCATCATTAGATGGAAAAACATAACTATATCCTTATTATTCCTAAGCTATATTTTTCTAATGAACAATTGCCCTTGACTGGTGTTTAGCTACATAACGCATTCCATTAAAAGATTTATTTTGTGCCCATTTGGCTAGTTCCTTGATCTGTTGGCCCATAGTTGAGGAAACCTAAAAATTTAGGATTATTGTCCTTTAATGGTTGTCACCTCATTTCCAAGGTTCTTAATCAATGATCATTGCTAACCAATAGCCTATTGAATAGATTGTATTTCTAAGCTTTGATTTTGGAATCTCTTACGCATGTCAAAAATATGGTCTTGAAGTCTTTTATCTATATTGTGCATCAACATTTGCATCATGAAATTAATCTTGTATGTCTCATTGGAGGATGCAGAGTCTTTAGGGGCTAGAGCAACAGGTTTTGGTGTGGAAGATGTAGGAATAGGGACCACTTTTGGTTGGTGATTTGGCATATTAGGAAAGAAAGGCATAGGAGGACTTGGAGCTAACTTTCCTCCCTATATCAAAATGTTCTCTACCCTTATGGAAATCTCATCAGAATTTGGTGAAGTGTCCCCTCCCATAGATTGTAGAGTGGTAGCAATATCATTCTTGAAAGGTCTAAGGTAATACAATAATGCATTACCAAGGGTAGGCTTCACTATAGTGGGTATTCTATCCCATGCTTTTTGGAATCTATAGTTGAAATCTATCATGAATTCATGAGGGGCTCTTTTCATAGTTGTTAATTGTTCTAAAAGTGATATGTGATCACTTCTATCCTCAAAATTTTTACATAGCCCTAATCCTAACATATCCTAATCAGTAAAAGAATTATGAGTTAAACCTCTATACCATTATAATGCTTTTCCTTTTAAGGATGAGGCTAGAAGCCTAACTGTAACATCATCTTCATGTATTCCATGTATATTACAAACATTTGTAACCTCTTGAATATGTTCTAAGGGGGAAATAGAAGCTTCACCAATAAACTCAAGTATACTTTTAGGATCTAATACTAGTATTTTATGTCTTTGAGCCAATAGGAGAGGACTTCCACCATTAAAGGTGGAAAAAGTATGAGCTCTAGCCATAAAAACAAGTGGCCTATTAATATGATCAGATGGTATTCTAGGCTAAGATCTAACAATAGGAGGAGTACAGATGGATCTTGCAAGTGTAGCGATTTCTTTTGTACTCCTAACTAGTAATAGAGACAATCTAGTCTTCTTTCTTCTAGGATTTGAAAATGAAAGCTTAGAATACTAAAAGTTACCTCTAGAAGATGCCCTTATGTGAGCTTTGGACATGAATCACAACAACTATGATCTAAAACTAGATGTGAATGATGTAGAGCCACCAAGTGCTTTGTGTAAATGAGCCTCTTGAAGGCTTGAAATATTGAGAGAAGCACTATCTTCTTAGCATCAACTTGAAATTCTTCTCCTTGACACCAATAGACTTTGAAATTTTTTGAATTTTAGTCCCACACTTGTGCCAAAATCTATTGACATAAAAGTTTTCATGCTTTCCTAAGGCAATGCATCTCAGGCAACCTTGTGTAACATGGAAACAACCTCCAAGCTATGCGACTTGAACTATGAGGTTGAGTCTTTAGAGAAGGCCAACTTCCTTTGCTATTAGGGTGCACCTAACTACACTTAGAGAGGGAAAGGGAGAAGGAACTCATGAAAGAAAATCTTCTAAATCTAACCTAAGGGGTGATGCACCAAAATAGAATGTTCAATCCTATCTCTATCCATACATGCACAGTTAACCATCATCACATTAATATATAGATTTGGACTTGTTTAATCTATCAATCATATGCAGATAATACAACTAGATAAATGACATGAGGAAGAAGATATTTCACTATATATTATTCATAGGCTAGAAGAGATACATTCATACAGAATGAAAGATAAAACAAAACATTGAAGAGAGACAAATAGATCTTGCACAATACATTAGTGGCTAAAAAAGATAAGGTAGAACTTCATGAATAGTTTAGAAGCAAAGGGAATTTACAATGTGCATGCAAAAACATGCCAAGGAAAATAGAGAAGAACTAACCCTAAGAAAGATTACAAAAATTGCTTTTATAGTACAAGCATAATTGAGATAACTTCAACTAAAATTCATACTACAACCACTCCTTTTAAGTCTTAAAGAGAATAATCACTGTAAATTTGGAAGATCAAGTTATGGTACACATCTAGATGCAAAAAATCATCAAAACCTTGACTCGAAGAAGTCTTGAAGTGATATAAATGACATAATTTAATGCATAACCAAGAAAATGGAGAAAAATGAACAACTAGATGGTCAAATAGAAAGCCTTTAGCCATAACTATGCATGGGGAGAACAAAAAAGTGGTTGTTATTGATCCAAAGATCAGATTTTTCCATTACCTTGACCTTTTTCAACCCTTTTAATGCATCAAAACCTTGAAAAATCAACAAGTCAATGAAGAAACTCATAGAATCCACCACATAGTCTAGTAGTTTTATTTCCTTTTCCCACCTTGCAAAGTCTTCATGGGTTTGATAGTCATATTAACCTACCACACCATCCTTCCAAAGTTAATTGATGTCTATTCGTGAAACCAAAAACTTAATCATCACCACTAACTATTTACCCTCCTCCCGAACCTCCAAGGACACGTGTCCACAAAGTGCTTGCCCGTGTTTCCTAAAATCCTCGCAACATCAAAATTTGGAAAATTGTCAATCATCAATCTTGATGCAGGAGCATCTTGCATGGGAAAATTAAATTATTAGAAATATATATATATATATATATATATATATATATATATATATATATATATATATATACATATATATATTGTGGAGGAGAGAGAAAGTGACGAAAATGGAAGGAAAATAATAAAAAATAGGAAAAAAGGAGAAAAGAGGAATTTCTATTTTCAAGGTGCATGGGTGGCATAAATATAAAATAATAAAAATAGTTGTCATTCCATTAATCAAGGTGTGCAGGTGGCATCTTAGAAGTTTGTGGAAAGTTCCTTAAATCATGCATTTAATATTTGTTGGGTGCTTAGGTGGCGTAAATAGAAAAATAATAAAAATAGTTGTTATTCCATTAATTGAGGTGTGTAGGTGGCATCATGCATAGAAAAATAATAAAAATAGCTGTTATTCCATTAATTGAGGTGTGTAGGTGGCATCATGCATAGAAAAATAATAAAAATAGCTGTTATTCCATTAATTGAGGTGTGTAGGTGGCATCATGCATTTAATATTTGTTGTGATCCACAAAAGAAATGTAATTTTCTAATTGGGCCACATAGTGGTGCTTAGTTGTATTTAGGTGGAAATTCTAGAAGGTTGTAGATATTGTAGAAGGTTGTGGAGATTCTAGAATGTTGTGGATAAATCATGCCTTGGGTGGTAAGTGCCTATTTAAGAAAGGCCTATTATCATTTGTAAGGAAGTTCAAGAAATGGAAGCTCTCCAACTTGTAGAAGCTCTTAGCGAGCAATCTCTCTTATATTGTAAGAATTTGGAGTTTTTCCATTTGGAGAATATTCTAATGAATTTCAAGTATTAATGAAAGTTTTATGAAGCATTTTGTCATCTCTCTTGTCTCCATATTATTGCATTTTTTTTTGTGAGTTGGTACGGGTGGTGTGGCCCATCATCAGTGGTATCAGAGCAGGAGTTCCTGAGAGTGCGGACAGATCGCCGAACGTGAGGCAATTTGCACCAGGACCTTGAGTTGGTTGAAGTTTGTCAAGAAGTTCTTGATTGTGTAGATAGATTGCTGATTGTGAGGCAGTTTGTACAAGGTTCTTGTGTTGCATGAGATTTGTCTTCTGAAGACTTGATTATGGAGAAGAGAAAGAAGAATATGACTTTTGTGATTGGATGGATTTTGAGGATTCCTTGACTTGAGAAATTTAGAGCAAGAAATCAACAATCATTGCTAGTTGATTTGCAGAAGCAAGTGAATGAATTAGAAGCTGAGTTGCGGAAACAAAGAGCATGTCACCAGAAAAGAGATGTTGATAATTCCTTGGATGTGGAAAAGAAAGATGATCCAATGGAAGAGCAAGCGGATGAAGAGGAAATCATTTGCAAACCTAAAGTTGAAGAAGATGAACAAGAAGAGGAAGAGCATAAAGATGACAAGACTTACAAACCTGAAGTAGATCAAGATGATTTGAAGATTGCAGCAATGGAGGAGAAGTATAGTGCCTTAGTTGGAGATCAAGCAAGTGGAGTAGTTATGTGCATTGTTGATGACATAAAAGAGGCAAGCAAAGATGAAGATGTCAAACAGGTAAATTCTTATGAATCATGGGATGTTGTCTTTGATATGTGTTTAAAATATATTGATGATTTTTTGCATGAGGATCTTGTTAGTCATGTGTGGTATGAAAAGGAAGATTGGTATGGTGTTGCTAGATTTATTACAGGTGTGATTAATTCAACAAGATTGAATGAGGATGAGATTTATGCTTGGATAGAGTTCATTGCAAAGGAGAAATTTCAGCATCGGATACTTGTTCCAGCTATGTGTTGGAGGAAGAGGAAAAAAAATTATGTCAACAATGGCTACTTCATTTTGTGACTCCATATTCACAAAAAAAAATTCTACCATGGGAGTCGGATGCAGGAGCATCATGCATCAAGAGAAAAAAAAAAAAAACTGTGGAAGATTTGCATGTTGGTTTTCTTGTCCCTATTGAGGTGGAAGCTTGTGGTGAAGATGAAAATGGTTCTATATCTTTCTTTTGACATCAAAGTGTGCGACACACTTTTCTATCTACCAAGGTTAATATGACTATCAAATCTCCATAAGATCAATGATCATGAAAAACACTAGTTATTGTAGCACCTACCTTTAAAACTTCTAGGCCCACTGAACACTTAACATCCACCTTTGCAAACATGTAGACCCTTGATGAATAGAAACCTATCCTTACACCAGCTCATCTAACATATTGTCCACCTCACCTGCGACCCCTAAAATAAGATCCATAATCCATGTGGTGGGAATGTGCTTTCCCACATTCTTAAAAAACCTTGCATCTTTTTAAAGCTGGGAAGTGCCAATCATAGACCATCTTCGATCTGACAGTGAATAGAAACTATGGCCACTTTACTGCCCATGTCAGTACTTTGACCAATGAAATGTTATAATTTCTCCACACTACTTTGAAAACTTTCCTACTTGTGGCCAACAATGGACATAGGTCCCACATGTCTATGCAGCATGATGTCACTTCACCACATTGCTTAACTTTCTTGCATCTTCAGCAAGTAGGAAAGCGTCAATCATTGATCTATCTGAGATCGAATGGATAGGAAAGTATTGTTAGAAACAATAGTCCACCAAGATAAATGAGAGGGGGGGTGAATTAGTTATCCAACAATTAAAACATTTATCTTCTTTAAAAAAACTTAACCAATCAACCAAAGTAAACAACAACCATTATAAGATGC
Organism: Cupressus sempervirens; assembly: GCA_028749045.1. Lineage (NCBI taxonomy): Eukaryota > Viridiplantae > Streptophyta > Pinopsida > Cupressales > Cupressaceae > Cupressus > Cupressus sempervirens. The sequence goes on from CM053790.1 coordinate 333,547,245, forward strand.
ACATAGACAATTACACTAGATATGTTAACTAGTGAAACCCTTGATTAGAGGGAAAACACTGGTGGGAATGATGCCCACAAGATGATGTACTGATATAAATATTCCTTGTTAAAGGATAGACCCTATTAGGTTTCAATTACAACATTTAGTATATATGAGTCCATGTTAGGAGACTTTGAATCCCTATTAGGAGATTCCAACCTTGTTAGGAGTTGTGCCAACAATTAAAACATTTATCTTCTTTAAACAATTTATCTTCTTTGGTGAATCAGTTATCCAATAATTAAAACATTTATCTTTTTTAAACAAACTTAATCAATCAACCAAAGTAAACAACAACCATAATAAGATGCACACAGACAATTACACTAGATATGTTAACTAGGGAAACCCTTGATCAAAGGGAAAACCTAGGTGGGAATGATGCTCACAAGATGATGTACTAATATAAATATTCCTTGTTAGAGGATGGACCTTGTTAAGAGTCTATCACAATATTTAGTACATATGAGTCCCTATTAGGAGACTTTGAACCCCTATTAGGAGATTCCAACCATGTTAAGAGTTGTAGTACAATGTATGAAAGATGAGCTTACTACCCAAACGTGCAATTTCAACTACAAGAAGATCTCACTGCTCAAACATGCAATTTATTGTTATGTTCCTTTTTCTTTTATTCTATCAACTAAACCAATCACTATCAAACCTTATAGACTAGGTCATGAACCTTAGATCCAAATATTAAACATTGGATTGCACAATAGAACCTTGACAATGAAGTTTCCTTCACTTCCACTCCACTTAGCTCAACTTCATATTTCACTCTCTCTCTGCTACTTACTGAATATATTTGCAATCTTCTCTTTAGTGCTCAATACACCAATCTAATTTCCTTTTTTGTAACTTTCTCTCTCAACATGTGATACTTAATAGAAATGTGCTTGGTCTTTGAATGCAACACTAGATTCTTAGACATTTTTACTATGCTTGTGTTTTCATAATGTATGAAAATAGGTTCACTAAGTTCTGTACTTATATCCTTTAGCATCTACTTCATCTAAAAAACTTGATAAGCTAAGTGAGGGCATCCTTTTTAGTTCTTCAACATTTAAAGGGAATGATATTTGATTAAATTTGAATTTAGCAAAACCCCAATTATGCATTAGTAAGAACAAGTTGATCCTATAGCTGATTAGTGCCTTATCTATTGGGAAATTCAAAAACACATACATGTGTCATGCCATTAACATATTTCATACATCAATATATCAGATCTATCTTATCACCTTGTGAATTATACATCAATGTTCATAAAAATGTCATTCTCATGAAGTATCCTTCTCAAAATAACTAGCAACCCTGTCAAACACATTAAGCATTTACTTGGCCCTTTAATCCAATGGCAAAAACATATCAGACATACAACCTTAAGTGGATGCAAATGAGTCTCAGTTCTTTGTCCTTAAACCACATAAGATTGTAGATTACAAAGATAGGAGATGAGAATTAGAATGAAACTAAGATATTCCTGGTCATTTGTATTCATTTCTTTGAAACTATACATTCAAATGCATGTAAAACAATCCAAAAAACCACTAAGTAGATCAGAACTAGCTATATTATCTTCACTATTGTTATTCATACAAGAGAAATATGTTGAAGAATGTGGTATCATAGTGATGAAACCACATCAAAACTGGAACCATTGGTTTCACAGATCTAAGAAAACTCAAGATTGGAACACACATGGTATCACAATAGTAAGAATTTTTTCCATAACTGGAACCAACAATGTGGTCTCATAGACAAACTAGAACTAACCCTTACAATGGATGAAAAACAAAAAGATATAGAAGAAGAATGAAATCTTGGATTTGATCTAGAAGTGACATGTGTCCACTTGAATCTCCATTCTTTTCTGTTATAGAACATCTCTCATCTTTCTACTCATGAAATTTGATTTGGTTTTCATCATTTTTTTGTAATAGACTTGAATATCTCTTCATTAATGATGAAAACCCTTATGTTATTAAAATACCTGAAATGTATCATGAAATATTGATAAAACCTCCATTTAACTAACTTGGATATGTCAAAACTCACCCATAGCTACATTTTTTTTACCATTTACATTCACTCAGTTCACCATTTCACTAGAAATCAAATATGAACTTCCTCAACTGAATTAAACTGAAAATTGGGTACCTAAGAAAAATCCTCACATAACTTGAACCAGTGGCCTCCTATGTGAAAATAAACTCCATAAATGGAAATTTTGTTCTCTCCCAATTTTGGCGATATATAATATTGCTATGTTTTCTTACCAAAGACACCTAGAATACCATTTTGAAAAACATGCCCCCGGCAAGGGTCTCTATTCTGCACTTGCCTCTTTAATATTTGTGCAAAAATTTTGTAATTCCTAAAGTTAAGACTTAAGGATATAATAATTTCAATTTAAAAAGTTTTTGCACATGATTCTTTTGAAAAAATAGTAAAAATCACTTTTAATTTTTTACCCTATCAATGCATTTTGGGTCAACTAAGGTTTGACTTTTTCATGGTAGCATGCCATTGGACGGCATCTGCCACATCATCATCCATCGAAGTGTCATGTGGCATCTTTTGATAGGTTGACACATTATTTCCATGTGTCAGCTTCTCATTCATTACTCAAACACTCTATCAGCACCACATCATCTATTGATTGTACCTACCACCTCACCATTGACTAGGGCCTGTTGCCATGTGTCACCTAGGTGCATTATAGCATTGCTTAACTTCCACACATCTTCATAATGTGGGAATGTTCCTTGCTACCACATGTCCACTATGACATATGGCACTTTAGTTTTCATGCTTTGCTGAAGGGCCTTTGCCACTTGTCATCTATTGGTTCGTTCATGGCATGCCAGATGTCAATTTTTTATTTGTTTGAACTCCACATCATTTGATGACATCAGCATGTTGTTCAAAATTTTGTCATGGTCACCTCCAGTTATTGTCCAAGTATGGATAGGCCCCATTCAAGCTACTTGTACTACCTTTTAAAAGGTCCATGTCTCTAAGACACTAGTCTTATTGAGTGGATTTGTATTTAAAGAACTTAAAACATATACCTTGAGCAATGTGGGATTATACTTCACAATTTTTCTTTTTTCCTTCTCTATGCAACTTGTGGTTGTATACCATGGAACCAAGGAACCACTGACATGAGAACTACAACCTCTAATCTCTCCATGAGATTATGGCTCAAACATAAAATCTCGGATGTAGTGGGTAGCTCCTTGCTAATGCAGGATTTCCTTCCCTTTACTGGTGCCTACTCTACTCTGTGGAAGATAGAGATGAGTTTAAACCTTTTGTTAAAGATGGTTTTCTCCATAATCATAAATAACATGTGAAATGCATGAGGGGGAAATCAAAAATCAACACATCATCATCACTATAACCTCATTTTGTAATAGCATACCAATCCATGGAGAAGCGCACAATAAGTTGTGTTCACCACAAATGAGTGAAAATGTTCAAATTAATAATTATTATTATACAACAGTGTCAGTGTTCTACAAAGGGTATATCATTGTTGTTGTTTCCTGGTAGCAGAGGAGAGAGATCTAGTATGGAGATTCTATTTGAAGCAAATAATATAGAGAATTGTTCAATTTCAACTACAACAGAGCAGCAAGCACTGGTGAAAATGTGAACATGGGTTTGTAAACAAGTATGCCTTGTTCCCATCCAAATTGTTTCTGCAGAAAGTAATGCAATGTTAGCAAGATAGAATATAATATGAGAAATTCCTTCCTCTTGTGTGATATATGGCATGGTAGAATATGTTTTTTCAATTCTAATTTCTTCCTCATATGTTTGCCATCCAATGGGGATCCATTAGTTCAAGAAAATGGATCCTCTTTTATACTCAAACAAGAAATCAACATATATCTCTTGTCACACCAATCCAAAGAAGCTATTTGTCTTCTAACTTATTGAGTACATGACAATAGTCAACATAACAATCAATTTTTATACAGAGGGAAAATAATAGGCATATGTACAAGATTCTTCAATAACATAATCTTTTTAGAATAGTGAATTCCCAACCATGAATGTATAAATGTTGCTTAAATACAATGCTATCCTTAAGAAGAATGAATAGAAATTGTCATCACTATAACCTCCTTTGGAAACATCCTCTATTTCTTTGAAATCTATCTATCCTGATGGAATCAATCGGGCCACAAAGTGGGTCCGGCTAAAAAAAAATCATTTTTGAACAACTGAGATTCCAAACTAATCCAATGAACATATGACATTGAATGAAAACCATTCAATTATTGTTGATTCAACTTTTAAAACTCAATTCACCTCCTTCTACAAATTATCAACTTCCTACAAAGGGGTCCTTTGACTGGCCTTAAAAACTAACAAAAACACCTAATCGGGCTCTAAAATTAAAACTATAGATTCTTTGTTTTGCACTCTATTACCCTGCCAAATCCCATCTCATGATGAATTCTCATTCAAAAGATATTTACTGTCAAAGTTTCCTTCTCAGAACTACCTGAAAGCAAACATGTCAAAAAAATATAAATCACATTCAGATTTGACTTTGAAAATAGGTCAAACTGACACTTGGGCATGTGAAAATTGGGGCATTGGTTCATTGTCATGAGGAAAATATAAATATATGATAAGGGATCATGAAAAATAATTGGACACATTTGGTGAGTAGTCAAGGTTGGCTACTAAAATTTGCAGAGCTGGGAACAATGGCAGAAAAGTGGTTTTTGCAAATGGAATGGACCTGGGAAAGTGTGCGAATGGATTTGTCAAGACTTGCAAACTGGAATACTTAAAGAATTTTTAGAGTATAATGCAATAATTCCATCTATTTGATCTCACCTATCATGGATTCAAATTTATAAAATCACAAACAATGGTATTGGTCAATCTACATTTACCAACACTAATAAAACTTTACAAATTGCTTTTGGAATCACATTTGAAAATTGATAAAACAGATTTTTCATAAGCTCAAATCAAAAACATAGAAAGTTTCTAACCTCTAGAATGCAATGCAAAAGGAATTTTCTCATTTCAGTCAACTAGTTCAAATTTATAACAAGTCAAACAGGGCCTCCCAAAATTCTAAACAATTTACATCAGCATGACAACAATAAGTGACCAAATTTGAGGGATTCAAAACATAATATGGATACCAAACACTCCCAAAGTGTAAATTCATGAAACATAACTAGGTGTGAGATATTCAAATGCAAACAAGGCCTCTTATTGCTATTTGACACTGGCAAAAATGCAGATTTAAACATTGCTCTAAATAAAACTTCACAGAATGATTCAGAATGGAAATTTATCTTCATAGGATGAGTGGATATGCTGAATGCAATGTGTTAGAAACATTAAACACCTCTTGGGCCTTGAATGAGTAGCCAAGTACACATGCATCAAAAAATGCTTATAGGGCTTGATTTTTTGAAAGGTACTCAAAATCAAGGCTTCAATTTTGAGTCCCAACATTTTTGACCTGTGACACCAAAGCTACTTTCTCTAAGATTTCTTCTTTAATAGCTATAAATCCTATTTCATCATTACTAGCACTTATAGTTTGTTCATTAGAATCATTTTCTTCATTTGCATACAAACACTCTCTATCTCTTCTAGGTTTGAGATTTCCTTTATATTTTTTCTCTCTTTAAGGACACTTGGATGTATAATGACCATAATCATCACAAGTACAACATTTAAAGATTTTATTACGACTTTTTTCTCTTCTTAATAGAAGGGCTACTCCTTCTTTAATCCTTTTATCCTCATTAGATCTATTGTTACTAGCAAAATCTCCTTTAGCACTTGTGCTCCTTGATAGACTAGCTCAAATAATCAAGGCACTAAATGCTGACTCTATTCTGGTCAATTTTTTGGATTGTCTAAGCTCATTCTCAACTGCTTCAAGTCTTCCAAGAAATGTCTCCTTTTTGAAATCTTTGGTACAAAATATCAACAACTGTATCATTTGAACTACTAACTTAAATGGTGGTGTTAAAGTTTTTAATATCTTCCATATAACCTCATCATCTTCTTTGGTTCCATGTTGAGATTTAATACCTATAGTAATTTTTGATATCATGCCTACATATGTTCTTATAGATTCATCTTCCATCATTTTAGCATCTTGAAATGCACAAATCCAATTTTGTAGCCTCAATTTCTTAGAATATGCATCACCTTCAAAACTAGTTTCTAAAGCTTTCCAAATCAAATGTGAAGTAACAAGTAATTTTACTGATTGTATTCAATTTCAGGAAGTGTAGTCAATAGTGCTTCTCTAGCTCTCATGTCACACATAAAAAGATCTCTTTCATCCTTGGTACAAGTTTAAAAATCCTTTTCAACAATGATTGTCTTTGCTATTTTTGTCAAGAACCAATATCTCAGACCCATACACAATAGATGTGTCTTCATCTTTTCCTTCCAACTGTCATAATTCATTCCATCAAACTTTAGACTATCTTTCCTAAACATGCTTGCTATGGATCTCCCAAAGTTGTTAAACTTTATCTTCGAGGACTTGATGCTCTAATACCAATTATTAGAAACAATAGTCCACCAAGATAACTGAGGGGGGAGGGGGATTGAATTAGTTATATAATAATGAAAATATTTATCTTCTTAAAACAAAATTAACCAATCAACCAAAGTAAATAGCAATAATAATAAGATGCACATAGATAATTACACTAGATATGTTAACTAGGGAAACCCTTGATCAAAGAGAAAACCTGGGTGGGAATGGTGCCCACAAGATGATGTACTAATATAAATAGTCTTTGTTAGAGGATGGACCTTGTTAGGAGTCTATTACAAAATTTAGTACATATGAGTCCTTGTTAGGAGATTCCAACCCTGTTAGGATTTTTAGTACAATGTATGCAAGATGAGCCCACTACCTAAACATTCAATTTCAACTACAAGAAGAGCTCACTATTCAAACATGCAATTTACTATTATGTTCCTTTTTCCTTTGTTCTATCAACCAAACCAATCACTATCAAACCTTGTAGACTAGGTCATGAACCTTGGATCCAAATATCAAACCTTGGATCACACAATAGAACCTCAAAAATGAAGTTTCCTTCACTTCCGCTCTACTCTACTCAACTTTGCATTATGTTCTCTTCCTATTGCTTACAATCACTTTTAATTGATACAATTCCATCCTACATGATAAAGGAAAATGTTCTTCCTTTATACTGAATCCATAAAAAAATTCCCTGAGTCAACTATTAGACCTTCTCAATTAATCATTATAGTACCATATTAAGAATGCATTACACTTAGCGATAACATTAATCTTGTGCCTTACAACTTGAATAACATTTTGTACATGTAATATTATAATGAGAGAACTTAGCTACATCATCACCAATATATCTTCTTCACATCTTTAACTTTGATTCTCAAAATAACAATTCTGCTAAGAGATATAACAAGTTTACCAAAACATGCCACCATAAACTCTATCTTAGAATAATCATCACCAAAGCTTACATAACTTCTTCTAGACATATCATTTATTCATCTAACATTAATTTTATATACTAGATACTCAAAAGTATCTCCCATAACCTTGGATAGTGAGAATACTCAACTAGTCATTCATACCAACTTGATCTTTTCATTGTTCTTCTGTCACATACCATAGAAGACTACTATGTTGACATCAATGACAAACTCAGTTATGAATGTGGCATATCATCATAGTAACATATCTATAATACTCACCCATAGGAATATCATTACAATTCATCCTTCCAACAAGTATGACCCAAAAATATATAAAAACACAAAACTTAACCTTGGGACTTAGGGTATAATCTGTATAACCAAGGTTTTAAAATATATTTTTATGTGCCCTAATATTTGAATATTCAAATTTATGAATGTTAACTAGGTTAAAATTCAAATCCTTCAATTTGAAGAGAAGGTAAAATAGCTAAAAAAAATTCACTCCTTGATGGATATTATGGCTATAATCAAGTTTTAGTTAAGGAGGAAGACCAATTCAAAACTACATTCACCACAAATTGTGGTACCATGGCATATAAGAGGATGCCTTTTGGCTTGTCTAATGTAGGGGAAAATTTTCAAAAATCCATGGAAATGGCTTTCAATAAATTGATATACAATTTTTTGTTGATCTATCTAGATGATATCACAGTTTTCTCCAAACATGTTGTAGATCACATTGAACATCTGAGGAAAACCTTAGAAAGATGCAGAGTTTGGCATATCTCTCAATCCAAAGAAATGTGTTTTTTTTGTCCATGAAGAAAAATTATTGGGATATGTTGTATCCAAGCAAGGCATCACCATTGATCCTAAAAGAGTTACAACAATTCTGGAGTTGTCTTTACCACATCATAAAAAGAGATTGCAGAGTTTCATTGGGAGAATCAACTTTGTTAGATGTTTCATCCCAGGTATTGCTAACTTGCTGAAGCCACTGACCTTATAATTAATTAAAAAAATATTTTTAGTTGGTCAAAAGAAAACAAACATGATTTTGAAGCAATAAAAGAAGCATTATCAACTGCTCCTACTTTGGAAAATCCTAACTTTTCAAACAACTTCACATTATATGCATATGGTAGTATGGATACAATCTTTGTAGTGCTATGTCAGTATAATGATCAAGGTTTAGAACAACCCATTGTTTTCTTTAGCAAGGGTTTAGAAGAATATGAACAAAGATATAGTTTCATTAAGAAACATGTGCTTGTTGTGGTAAAAATCCTGAAAAAGTTTAGACCACTTGGAATCTAATGGAAAGATCCATCTTATGGTAGCTCATCCTAGTGTAGAGGAATTCTTATTAAGCAAGGACCTTAATGAGAAAATGCTTAGTTGGATAACTCAAGTTATACAATATGATATAGATATTTAGGTGACCAAAATTGTCAAAGGGAACGGCTAATGTGAGAAATTAGCTAATGAGAAGACTCATATTATAGATGATATAGTAGACACTGTCCTAGCTAATCAAGATATTCCCCAACAAGATTAATCAAAAAACTAGCTACAAAGTATGGTTCATTTCTTACAAACTAAACAATATCCTCTATTACTTGACAAAGCTAAGTGAAGGTATTTTAGATTGCAATTTGTAGCCTACATATTAGTGGATGGTCTTTTTTTCAAAAAAGATATGAATGAATTCCTCCTCAAGTGCATTGACAATAACCATACCAATGAGTTCTTGAAGTAATTCCATGATGAAGGAGATCAATTTTCTCTAAAGAAAACAACCAATAAGATCATGAGAGCTGGATATTATTGGCCCAACCTATTCAAGGATGCTCATGCTTGGGAAAGAAAATGCAAGCAATGTGCATTATTTTCTAGAAAAGATAGGTTGGTTGCCTCACCCTTGTATCCTATTCTAATGGACTAGCCATTCATGACATGAGGAATTGATTTTGTGGTCCCTATAAATCAAAATTATAGTATTGGCCACAAATGGATTCTAACAACCATAGACTATTCTACGTGATAAACATAAGAAATAGCTCCGAAGGAGGCCAATGAAACTTCTATTTTGAATTTCTATGATGATTTGATTTGTAGATTCAAAGTTCCTTACTTCATTATATCTAATAGCATCTTTACATTTGTGGGGACAAGAATAACTATATGGGCATTGAAGAATGGAGTATACCACAATACTTCATCAAACTATTATTGTCAAGGTAATAGTCTAGCTAAGAATACGAATAAGAACTTACTAAGAATTTTGAAAAGGACTTTAGCATATAATAAATATAATTTGCATTCCTAGTTGAGATCATCGTAATGGCTTGATAGAATCACTCCCAAAAAGATCCTTGGCAATTTACCTTATGTTTTGGTATATGGAAAACAAGCCAAGCTACCTATTTCTATAGAGGTGGCTGATAATTTGATTCTTTTCAAAGAAGATGATCCATTGAAGCTAAGGTATGCTAAGCTACTAGAGCTCGAAGAAGAAAGGAATAAATCATTGTAGACAATGGACTATCAATAGATCTAGACCAAAAAGGTGTTTGACAACATATCCAAGCTCATATTTTTTAAAGAAGGAGATCTGGTTTGATGCTAGGATGTTTTAAAAATTAGAATGGGCCACCATAAAAAGTTTGATCACATGTGGACTGGGCTATTCATGATTTTAGAATACAAAGAACACAATTCCTACCAGCTATCAATTATGGAGGGGGAAGTTTTTCCAATCCTTGTGAATGGGATACACCTCAAGATTTTCTTCAAGGTATGATCTACATGGTTCTTTCTTGTATATATCTTAACTACTTTTGTTTTCCCTAAGTGTTTTTCCAGCATAGGTTTGTTTAGTTTCAATTTTTCTTTCTTTCAATAAAGTTCCTAAGTTCCAAGAGGCTAGCAAGAAAATTATGTTACATACAAGATAGTGTAGGGGAACTCTTTCACTAGCATTTTTTATCACCATACATGATCCAAACAATTATACTTGAACATGGGTGATTAGTTTCAAAACCCACTATCATATTTGATCTAACTTTGTGCCCAATATATTGTCCAAGACTATTGGTTTAATGTCTAGGAGGCAACCATTCTATAGAAGTCACCAAAAGTGTTACTATTTTTATCACTATGAAAAAAATGGGTAGAAATATTGACTAGTCTTTTCTTTAGGGTGGTGGCCATATTTCACATTCTCCTATTGTCTCATTAAATGCCATGCATGCATGAGGGGGATACATAAAATGTTTGACCTTGTTTTATCTTTTATATCCCTAGGCTTTATAACCTTTTTAATCTACATGTCTTATGCTTATGACTAAACTTTATTAATACCTTTTAAGCTTCTATAGGTTATATTTTATTTCATGAAGTCAGAGATCATGAAAGCCCTCGATCTTTCAGTAGACCAAGGGTTATCGTTATATCACTTCACAAAGTTACAATGTCATTACTTATAGTGACATAATGACAAGTAGACACCTATCTTGTAGTCCCTATTTTGACTTTTGAGAGAGAGTATCATGCATCATCCTAGTCGTCTAATCAAAGATGGGTCTACAGTTATCACTTTGTTGCTAACCAAAGAAGCAAGGATGTTATCCATAGTGACAACATGATGATGTGACATGTGAATATGTGGGACCAGTTCATGAGAGAATTTGTAGAAGGGTGTTGTCAATATGATGCTCCAAATGTCAAGTTCCTATTTTCCACATATGTAAAGTAGAAAGAAGAGATCACTCAAACATAAGCCATCAAATTAGAACAAGATCTATTGTTATCACTATATCATCATTGGAAGTTGCACGATCAATAGTTATAACTAAAAAGAAATAGATAGACACGTGGACATGTGGGACTAGTTTCAAACTATAGAGTGAGGATGTGGAAGGGTGTAAAAATGAATTAGTGTAAGGAAAGGTTTTGATTGGCCAAGGTATTGATAGGGATCGATGCATCTTTAGGACCATTAGATCAAGGTAAATGTGTGGCTATCATTATGTCGCTAACCAAAGAAGAAAGGGCATTAGCCATAGCAACAAAGAGATAAACTAACACATGGACAAGTGGGGATAGTTTGAAGCTTAAGCCATGCAGTAAGAAAGGATTCAAAGAAAACTAGATGATGTGGGAGTAATTGATTGGTCAAAGGTATTGACAAGGATGGTAAAGTGTGGTTCTCTCTTAGCTGATGATTAGATTAAGATCTATGATCATCATTATGTCACCATTGGAAGATGCAAGATCATTACCCATGGTGATATAACAACATCTTGACATGTAGTAAGTGTTAGGACTAGCCCATGTAGGGGGTTACCAAAATTCTTCCATCATAAATAAGGTTCTAGCTATCAGTCACTTATTCACTATAGATATGAGTACAAGAAAAAAAAAAGGTGTATTATTTGGTTATTTGATCTCCACAAGATCTATGGTTGTCTCTATATCATCAATGAAAGTTGCATGATCAATAGTTACAGTGACAAAGTGATAGACAGACACATGGACAATTAGGCTAGCTTGTTTGAGAGTCAGGTGTCGTAATTAGTAGAACCTAGAGGACTGTAGATCTTAGAGTAGATGTGTGGTCATCATCTTGTGACTATAAAAAGATGGAGGTTTTTTTATCCATATTGAGATAGAAACAACAAGACATGTGTCCAAACGGGGCTAGATTAAAGCTTAAGCTACGTAGGAAGAAAGTTGTCAAAGAAAACCTCATGACATGGCAGTAACTCATAGTTATGATGTTGTTATTAGTTCCCACCATCATATTGAAGGCTGATTGAGGGCTATCATTATCTCACTAACAAAAGAAGCAAGAAGGTTATCTAAAGTGACATAATGAGAGGGGGACACATGGTGTAGATGGCACACTTTCAAACATGTTTGAGGTCATCGTGAGTCAACTTGGTTATAATGGAAATATAACTTTGAGGACATGAATGATGGTGAGTCCAGCCTATTAATTATTGTAATGTAGATCCCATTTGGTAGTCAGTTAAGAGTTTGACCAAAGGTTGTGGAAAATAATAGGTTCAATTTGCAAAGCTAGAATAAGGAAATATGAAGATCCAATCCCAAATAAAGTAGAGCATGAAGTTTAAAAGAAAGGATCAGATATTTTGAATGACCCCAGAGAAGAAATGGGCATGGTAAGAGTGGTTGAAGATATCATGATTCTATTAGCTGATGAAGTTGAGGAATTTCATAATGAAAGGAAAAAAAGACAAACAAAATCAATTAAAGAACTCCAAAAGTAGCACCTGGCATTTTTATGATCATCTTCCTAGTTGTACTTGAATACAGAGAATGTAGAATGTAAACGTAAAGTGTAACTTTCTAAAATATCTTTGATTCTTCTAATAGTCTTTTGATATGTGCCCACGTATCTAAAGCTAGTTGCAATCCTTCTCATTATAAGGATTTCCAAGATATGGAAAAAGGGTTGGAATCTGAAGTTTTTATGCAAAAATAGTGTTGTCAAGATTTCTTAAGAATCCTTCATGGTTTCTCTATAGAGGACTTTAATTTATAGTTAGTCTCAATGAATGTTGTAGAAATACCTTTGAAATGTAAATAAAGGAAATAGGAATAGTTCAAGAGCCCTTCTCTTGTCTTTTGTTGCTTATTGATTTGATATAACTTTTGTGATTTACTTTGGATTCTTTAGTTTTGTCTCAATTTTAGCTACAAGTGAAGTTTTTGGAATGTTCATATAGGTTGCAAGTTGAGATGTTGTGCTTTCTTTGAAGTTTTGTGTAATTGTGAATGTATTATTCCCTTTATCATATTGTTTGAAGTATATCCTTCTTGTGAAATATTCATGTATGAATTTCTTGAGGTCAAGATTGTACCCATCTTAGTTGCTCATATGTGTTTCATCCTGTCAGGTGAACAATATTTTCATCTAAATTAACTAATGTATCACCTCTTTTTACTTTTCAACATTTACTAACAATTAATCCTTCTATCCCTTTCCCTCTCAAGTTTAATTTCGTGTTTGAAGAAGTGAATTAGTGAAACATGAAAAGGAACCATCCTATAACTTGAAGATTCACTCCTAACCTTGATACTTCCCATTACCTAGGAGGTTCCCATGTTACTCAAAGTGATTGAATCATAGAATTGTGGTTTTTAGTCAAGGTGCAACTTCTAGAGATAACAGTTTGTTCAGTAGAGATTTTCTTCAAATATTCTTCTTCTTAGCCTTTTGTTACTCATCAACAACACCTAGAGACTTCTTTTGGTACATCTTTTTAGCATGAATGCTTATGATATTCCTATGGGAGAGTATCATAGCTTTTTTGAAGCATTTGGAAGATTAATAGTATGATTGTGTATTGCATTCATGATTGTGTTTGTCATTTATGTCAACATATTGATAAATTTGTGAAGGAGGCCAAAATACTAGACAAAGATCAAGGTCATGTGGTTTGAGGCTTGCAGATGAGATTATGTGTAGTTGAGGACATATTTCTTAGTATGTCCTTATAGTGTGGTTAAGTACACATGCCAAATTTCATAGACTGGTGACAATTATTCGAGATTTATTAAAGACAATGTTCTAGAAGAGTTTCTAAGAAGTGATTTCTAGTAATTGGATTATATCTCCTAAAAAATATAGAATCTGGTTGAGCATAGTTGGATAGAGATAAAAGACATGATGATGATGGCATGGTCGATCATGTCAAGTCTGTGATTGCACATGTGAATATTTGTGAAGATTGTGAGATGACATTGTTATGTAATTATGAAAATATTTAATGTAACTATTGACAATTGGTTAATGGAGATATGTAATTGTTGTCATTTATGATAACACATTATGTACATGCTTATAGGAAACCTTAGAAATAAAGATATGCAGATTATGGTACTCAAAAATTGTTTAAGTATAAATTTGGTATATAATAGTGTATTGTTTTGTTTGTAACTTTTTGTTGATATCATATTATGAATAGTGAAGTTAGATGGAGATAGTATAAATGTTGATGATGATGTGTATAACCTTGGAAGTCAATACAAACTGTATGGAAAAGAAATATTTTTGTTTTAGCAGTGAAATAGGATAGTGGAATTTAAGGAAAGGAATTTTTTTTTTATTACTTGTCCAATTAGAGTTGACATCCTAAATGTTTACTATAAGTTGGAAAAGTGTATTCTGGTCTTAGCCAACCTAGCAGAAATTTGTGTAAAGGTATGGTATTTATGCAAAGGACATCTTGTGATAAGATGTATGTGCTATCTTGGAGAAATTGTGTTGAGCAATTATGTGTGAACTTTTGTGAAAGTGATATATGTGGAGTTTGTGAAGTTGTTTTGTGATCCAAGATTGAACTAAGAAAGAATATATATTCTAGAAGTCTGGTTACTTGTTTGGGAATTGATCTCTTCTTGTAATTGGAAGTGCATGTTTGGGTAGTGGGCTCATCTTGCATCTACTGTACCACAACTCCTAACAAGGATGGAATCTCCTAACAAGGTTTCAAAGTCTCCTAATAGGGACTCTCTATACTAAATTTTCTCATTGACTCCTAGAACAAGGTCCATCTTCTAACAAGGAACTTATATATTAGTATATTATCTAGTGGGTATCATCCCCACCGAGGTTTTCCCTTTGCCAGGGTTTCCCTAGTTTAAAAAAATGGTGTTATGAGTTATCTTTGTGCATTGTTACTATTATTGTTCAAAATTAATTTATTACTTTGTTATGTATGGTTTAAAGTAAGAAATAATATCAAGTTGATGACTAAAGTTTATAAATTACTGATTCACCCGCCCCCACCATGCTCAATAATTCCTATTTCTAACAATTGGTATCAGAGTACAGTTACTTAGAAGAGGCTTAATAGCTTGAGTAAGATCCCTATGGATATGGAATAGTTGATTAAGAACCTCGAAGAGGCACTTGAATAAATTGATCTCCTTACTAAAGAACGAGATAAGCTGAAGGACATATATGAAGACTCCAAAGTATACATTGGACAACTGATGAAAAATATCGATCATCTCAAATCAAAGTGTGAATCTATTGAATCTAAAACTAGTAATGATGATTATTCATAACTGAAGATAGAGTAGAATATCTTGAAGCATGAATTTAAGATTACAAATCTAAAGTTAACTTTGAGGAGTGATCCTAGCAAAGTTGAAAATGATTTGAAGACTAAGAATGTAGATCTTAGAGTAAGTTTGGAAAAGAAGACATCTAAGCTTGAAACATTGAAATAAGATCATGAAGAACTTCATAAGTATAATACCATTGTGAAAGGTGAATTAACTTAGTGCAAGCAACAACTTGAGAAGCTTTATTCTAGTAGAGAAAAGCTTGATGATTCAATGTCAATACAGAGACCTACTTATGATAAGATTGGTCTTGGTTATCTAATTAACATGTCTAGAAAGAAACCTAAGATTAGATATATATGAAAGAAAAAGATAAATCTAATGACAAGATTGAATCTAGTCAATCTTCTAATAAATCTAAAGAAGTTGGACAAGGCAAGGAAATTGAAATATTGGATGAACCAATGCAATTGGAATCTCCCAAGGAAACCAGGTATGAATTTAGAGGTAAGTGTATTTCATGTAATGAAATAGGTCATATGAAAAGAGATTATAAAAATGAGTCATCTAATCATCTTATAGATTTTTATTATCATAATTGTCATGGTATGGGTCATAGAGAAAATGATTATAGGAAACCTAAATATGATAATGATAGAAGGAATAGGAGAATGTTTAGGAATACTAACCCTATGGATAGAAGAAGATTTAATGAAAGGACATCGAGAGAATGAAGACCTTATGAGGATAGAAGATAGATCATGTGTTATAAGTGTAACAACTTTGGACACAGCTCAGAATTTTCATGCACATTATAATCAATAGAATCCTAGAAGCAGAACATTAGTACGTTAGGTATATAACAACTTCAAACATACAAAAAAGTATTGCAGAATGGACAAAAACTTTAGAGATAGAAGGAATAATGGAAGAAGCTTTAGAAGTAGAAGGAATGATGGGAGAAATGTTAGAAATGATAGAAGGAACCGTGAGAGGAACTTTGGAACTAACAAAGACAATGAGAAACAAATAAATATAGGTAGTAAAATTTGAGAAGAAATCAATGAAGCATTTGTAAAAGGATTAGACATCTCAAAAGATAAGTTAGATGATGGTGAAATAGGAAGATCAGATTCAGTTATCAAGTTTGATTCAATTAAGTTGAATGAAGCTTGTTCGTAGCACCAAAATCTGAAACTTCATTTAGAGATTGAACTAGAGGTAGTGAAGTTGGTAAAAGGTGTATTGAGATAATTTTTGATGGTACCTAAGCTCACTTGTAATTTGGAGCTTAACTAAACTAGTTACAAAGAAAATAAGATGTACTATTATTATAGAGAAAGTTGTTTCTTGTTGACATATCAGTCAAGTTTGTTATTAGTGACACACACTTATTCAGATTCTGTATAGCTACCAAGCTCATTGAATATTTTATAGTGTTTTCCATGTAATTTAGTAGCCACCAAGCTTCTATAGTTGCTATCGAGTCCTTTGGACCAACTCCAGTGGTTACTGAGTATATTCAGTTAGTGTGAAGTTCAGCAATTCAAACTGAGTAGTTCTATGTATACCAAGTTTATCAATGGTTGCCAAGTTCATAGTTCATGTGATGTGAAGCCAATGGTTACCAAGCATTGTAGTATCTACTAAGTTCTCAGTTTATGTGATGTGAAGACAGTGTTAACCAAGCCACTCTATGGTAACCAAGTAATTCAATGTTTGCCAAGTTGCATAGTATCTACCAAGTCACCAATGTAGATTGAGTTTAAGAGTACTTGAAAGTGATTAGTATGGACTGAGCTTCTATGTTTACCAAGATCATGACAATGCCGAGTAGTGATAGTGGATGCTGAGTATCAGAACCTCACTGAGTCAGTCTTCAAAACTTGAGTATCTTCATGTGGGATGACTTTGTAATATTTGTGTTAACTTGTGTCATGGCTAAATTTGTAAATTTTTTAATTGGATTGGTATATATATGTGATGTATTGTATCATATCCAATGAATGGAATGGAATGAATGTCTAATGCAAGTGTAAGAATGCAAATGTGAAGTGAATGCAATAGATAAAGAATTGTAAAGGCCATATCAGTACAAGGAGCGGTAGTGACAAATCTATCACAGAAAGGTGATCAATACACTAAAGATTATCTATTAGCAAACTTAGTTGCAAGCCAAAGATCTACTGTTTCATCCTAACAGGTGAACTAGTCAAAATACTCTAACAAGGTAGACCTAACAGTCTTTTCTAAATCTCTTTACTGAGTGAATACTTCACTATATGTTTGTAAATCCTCTTACAAGGTGGACCTAGCAGTCCTATTTGCTCCTAATAGGGTAGATCATTAGAAGTGATCAATGTAAGCCTTAATAGGCCAACTTTATGCTGCAGTAATAAAGTTTGTTGGTATCATCCCCACCTTAGTTTTACTTTCTATTTGAAAGTTTTCTGGGTCACCAAATCTTTGTGTTCAAGTGTTGTGGATGCTTTCATGTTTTCAATTTCACATGCATGCAATTAGATTAGATGTGATGAATCAAATATTAATTGGTTTATTGGATTAAGAATTGAAATTGTTAAAGTTTTAGTAGTTACTAATTCACCCCTCCCCTCTCAGTAGCTTAGCATAGTCTTGAATATTTCCAAAAATTGGTATCAAAGCTTTGTGGTTCTTAGGAGAAAATTTAATAGCTTGAGTTTAGATGTGATGAATTAAATGCTAAATGGTTTATTGGATTAAGAATTGAAACTAGTAGAAGTGTTAGAAGTTACTGATTCACCCCTCCCCTCTCAATAACTTAGCATAGACTTCAATATTTCAAAAAATTGGTATTAGAGCATTTTGGTTCTAAGGAGAAAGTTTAGCAACTTGAGCAAAGATCAAGGGTATGGAAATATTCAGACTTGACAAAGCTATTGACAATGAAAAGTTAGATCTGGAAATGGTCATTGCCCAACTCAAGAAAGCTAAGGAGCAACATTCCAAATCCTTGAAAAGAAGAAAGGAACTTGCAAATCAAGTAAATGATCATCTCTACATTGAAGAAAGAATTGAAGATTTTTTCCCTATAAGTAGTTCAAATGAAGCAAATGATGCAATCAAAGAACTCCTAGAGAAGAATAGTTCCCTGCAAGAAGAAGTAAGAAAGCTGAAAAGAGAATAAGAAATTTAGTTAGTAAGGTTATGTGAAGTCCTAGAATAGATAAAAAAGAAGAAATGGATTGAAGAAATAATGAGATTCAGAACCAATCCCTTTAGCATGCAGACCTTATGGATCAAATCTCTAATGCAAATGAGGAAATCATGAGCCAAAGAAAAATCAATGCAAGATTAAAAAATGATCTATATTTTGAAAGACAAATCAATGAAAGAATAATAAATGAGCTGAGATATAAAAAAAAAATTAGTGAAAGATTAAAAAATGACCTAAACATTGAGAAGAAAATTAATGAAAGGATGATGCAATCTCAAGCAGACATGGTTTAATTGAATGAGTAAAACCTCTATAGGAAAAAAGGAAAAGTAGGAATTAGATACAAAGAAGAACATGAATCCTCCAAAAAAGGTGCTCAAAGGAATCAAAGACCTACTTGAAATCATTGTGGTAAGATAAGTCATACATCTAACAAATGTTGGAATAATGGAAAAGCAAAATTCAGTGGAAAATGCTATAAGTGCAATCAGCATGGTCACAAGGCTAATGAATGCAAAGAGAAAAAATAATTTGAAGGCAACTATCATAAATGCAACAAACATGGAAACAAGGCATCAAAATGCAAAATAAAGACATTGAATCCTGGAAAGAAAATTGTGAAAGTAATATTTGGTTGGGATTACAACACGTAGTGTAGATGTCATTACTATGGAGAATATGGACACATTCGTATGAATTGTGTTAAATATAATATGAGGAAAAGAAATACCACAATAAGATGTTTCATTTGAGCAAAACTTGGTCATCTTGCCAAAAATTGTATGAATACTAGTAAGATTAAAGATGAGAAGAAGGAAAAAGTTGATAATATTTGAAAGTAGATGAGACAGCAATGCATTCCTAAGTCTATCAAGGATATTAGTCCAAGTAATGATGACCAAGTCACTCAAGAATTGAGTGACTCTACCATTTCCAATTAAGTTCTTAAGGAAGAATTGGAACCAGGCTATAAAAGAAGACATCAGAATTAGTTCTAGTTGAAAGGTGACAAAGATCCAAATCCATATGCAAGTTATAATGGGATCACTGAGCAAGATCTGTATTAGTCATTACCGAGTTATCTTCTTTACCAAGTGAGGCTGAGTCATAGACTCTACTGAGCAAGGTCGAGAGTAACGAAGGCAATTATGGTTATCGAGTCACAAAGACATCACCAAGTGATCAATATAGAGTAGTGGATGATAGCCTGCCAGGCATAATGATAACTAATATACCTCTATACCAAGCATTAATGACAAAATTTTGACAAAAGGCATGGAAGAAAATTCATTTTTCACCATAAATTTGTGAGAGCTATTGCAAAGTGCTATATTTTGTGCAATCAAGTGACTTGAGAAAATTTCCTACAAAATTTTTCAAAGTTCTCTCAAGCTACTGAGAAAAATGGCATCCAATAGTAGTAGCAAGGAAAAGAAAGGTTTTGATATGTTGGTTTGTGTTGTTGAATGGAAGGCACCAAATTTCAAGCTTGTGCCCCTGATTGCAGAAACCCTAGACCCTAGTAGAGCTCAATCTCAAATCCCCACCAAGGTACTTCTTTTTAATGACATTAGAACTCATTTTAAATGTACAATTCAATAAATTTCTACTCTTGAGATGGATGATGCCCTAGCTTAGTTGTGTGTTGATGGAACCTTGAAACCCGAGCATTAACATTTAGAAACAAAAGGTTTAACTCATATTCCCTGTATGCCCCAAGAGTTTCAAATAAAATGGATTAGGTATATCCTTAGCTGAGTGCACAATGGTTAATTATGGTTGGAGTAGCCAATATTGATAACTAAGAAAATGATTCATCAAATGATTGGCCATCCCATGCTTGCCAAAGCCAAAATAACCAAAACCCTAGGTTCAGCTAAATTGGAAAAGAAAACCGTAGCCAAGTAGGATGGCAGAGGCATGAAAATAAGTAGTGTTATAGATGCAAAACTCAAGTTTGGTATTCATGTTATAGCTCACAAGATATATAGTTCAAGCCATCTCAATAGTGTATCATGTGAAGCTGTAGACTTGGTGTACAAAGTGGTTAAGAATAACTTGTCTTATGACCTCACCAAGTTGTTACTGAGACAATTCAATAAGAATATGGAAAGTATTAGGAATTCCAAGAATAACCCTTACAAATTTGGTTCTTTGTTAAAATGTTTATTCTTCTACGTTCAAAAGTTTTTCCCTTCCAAAGACACTATAGGTTGGAGAAAGGATGTGCTAGCATTGTACCAAATAAATGAATACATTGTAGAAATAGGAGAAAACTATGGTAGCATCATGGACAACTACTTTTATGTATTTAAAGACAAAATGAACAATAGGTTTAGGATACCTAAGAAGTTGGTTGAGGACTAAAAGGATGATGAAGAAGAAGAAGGTAAGGAAGAAAAGGATGATGAAGGATCAACTCATTATGTTATTGTTGATTATGTAGAGTATAAGGAGCAAGAAGCTAAAGAAAAGGAAGATGATGAGGAGACTAACCCAGTAAAGATAGCAACTACACTCATTGCCCCACTTCCTCAATCCTTGAGCAAACCTTTTTCTACATCAAGTTAGGAGATAGCTTCATCAAGTTTGGTTGTGACTACTACAGATGCATCAAATGTCCAATCACTCTTTGCACCAAAATAGCTCAGTCTATCATTGACAGAAGTGACTTCCACTTCATCAAGCAAGTTACAGTCTCTCTCTACATCTACCAAGTTAATTTGTTTAGTCATCTCCTATCCTATTTTTACTTCTTTGGTTTGAGCTCATCCATGGTAAGCATTCCAATTTTGTCTACTTCAGTTTTGGATTCTACAATTTTGGATTCTTCTAGCATCTCTGTAAATATTCCACCAATTAGTAGTATATAAATTTTCATTGCAAGCTCGAGTATGTCTATTATTGTTTTTATTCCAGGCACTAAATCAATAAGTGCAAGGACAGTTGAGCCTAAGGTTCAACCAAGTACAAAATTTTTGAAAGCAAA
The DNA here is from genome assembly GCA_028749045.1 of Cupressus sempervirens. Taxonomy (NCBI): domain Eukaryota; kingdom Viridiplantae; phylum Streptophyta; class Pinopsida; order Cupressales; family Cupressaceae; genus Cupressus; species Cupressus sempervirens. Next base: position 333,569,060 of record CM053790.1, read on the forward strand.
GGAGATAGAAGAAGATATAGATTTTGATGAGGAAATAGAAATTCCCAAATGGGATTTCTACAATCTGTCTATAGACAAAAAGCACATAGTTGGTGAACTTCTTTAGAAAAAGGCCAAGCACAAAAGATTGAGAGAAGAAAGAGACAGAGAGTACAAGATATTAGATGATGCTAAGAACATTTTATCTAAGACTATTGGAATTGAGGTTGATTCTTCTCAACCTATTTTGTTTCAACTTGGTGAACTAGTCCAAAATTTTAAAGGGGACACTAAGGGACAATAGAAATTGGTTGAAAAGGTAGAAAATAAATTCAATAATAAAGTGTTGTAGCACATTACTCAACAAATTGCTATTAATCAAGATGAATTGTCAAAAAAATTGGTCAATCTTGAGGCGTCTTGTTCCAATGTGTCATCACTTTTTGCAAAGCTATGTGATTTCACTGAGTATACCAAAGAAGTTAAGGACAAATTTTCCAAAATTGATACTGATCTTAAGCCAAGTGCTTAGTAGTTACAACTTGACCCCAATTCAAGCTCTGAACATTTTAAGATCAAATTTTTGGTAGACATGCAAGCAGAGTTGTTAAGAGAAGAAGTAAGGATCTATTCCACACTAGTTGATATAAAAAATATGATCCTTTCGGTCATGAACTCTATGCAGAAACACATTTTTTATTCAAAAACCCTGATTCATGATAATAAGCTTCTTTTTTGTTGACCACATGATTGAACTATCAACTAAAGTACAAATTTCCATCCATGCATGTAAGGTTCTTCAAGAGAACTGGGATAAATCATTAGCAATTACCCTCAAGGTACACTCTAAATTCTTATCTCATTTTGATGTCTCCATGTAAATATTTTAGAATAAATCTTTTGCATTACTATCAGAATCGGGGAGAAGAGAAAAGTTAAAGGGGGAGATGAGATATGAGAAGAGAAGAGTTACAAGGGAAGATATATATATATATATATAAAAGAGAAAAGTTACATGTACATAATAGATCACATAGTATGGGGTAGATATATGCTATGATGCAGATATACTCATGTATATATCTTACAAAGATCAATTTTGAACATTCTCAAAAATAGACCAAGCTAGTATCACATGGTGATGAATACAAGGTATTCAGTTTTGGGCTAATAAGTGTTTTTGTCACTAATGCCAAAGGGGGAGATTGTTGACATATTAGTCAAGTTTTTTATTAATGACACCAACTTATTTAGATTATATATAGCTACCAAGCTCATTGAATAGTTTATAGTATTTGTCATGTAATTCAATAGCCATTGAGCTTCTATAGTTGCTACCGATTCCTTTGGACCAACTCTAGTGGTTACTGGGTGGATTCACTTAGTGTGAAGTTTAGTAGTTCAAATAGAGTAGTTTTGCGTATACCAAGTTTATCAGTGGTTACTGAGTTCATAGTCCATGTGATGTGAAGCTAGTGGTTACCGAGCATTGTAGTGTCTACCAAGTTCTTAGTTGATGCAATGTGAAGATAGCGTTAACCAAGCCACTCTATGGTAACCAAGTAATTCAGTGTTTTCCAAGTTTCATAGTATCTATCAAGTCACCAGTGTAGACTGAGTTCAAGACTACTTGAACTAAGCTTCTATGTTTACCAAGAGCAAGATGATGCCAAGTAGTGACAATGGATATCGAGTATCAAAACCTCACCGAGTCAATCTTTTGAACCCAAGTATCTTCATGTGGGCCAACTTTGTAATATTTGTGTTAATTAACTTGTGTCATGACCAACTTTGTAATTTTCTAAATTGGATTGGTATATATATGTGATGTATTGTATCATAGCTAATGAATGGAATGGATTGAATGTGTAATGCAAGTGCAAGAATGCAAATGTGAAATGAATGTAGTAGATAAAGAATTGTAAAAGCCATATCAATACAAGGAGCTACAGTGACAAATATATCATAGAAAGGTGATCATTACACTAAAGATTCTCTATCAGCAAAATCATTTGCAAGCTAGAGATCTACTATTTCATCCTAATAAGTGAACCAGTCAAAATCCTCTAACAAGGTAGACCTAACAGTCTTTTCTAAATCTCTTTACTAATTGCATACTTCATTGTATGTTCGTAAATCCTCTTACAAGGTGGACTTAGCAGTCCTATTTGGTCCTAACAAGGTAGATCATTAGAAGTGATCGATGTAAGCCTTAACAGCTAACTTTATGCTATAGTACTAAAGTTTGTGGGTATCATCCCCACCCGAGTTTTACTTTCTATTTGGAAGGTTTCTGGGTCACCAAAACTTTGTGTTCAAGTGTTGTGGATGCTTTTATATTTTTAGTTTCTAATTAGATCAAATGTGATGAATTAAATGCTAAATGGTTTATTAGATTAAGAATTGAAATTGGTAGAAGTTTTAGAAGTTACTAATTCACCCATCTCCTCTCAATAACTTAGCATTGTCTTGAATATTTCCAACAATTTTTTTAGTAGAAAATGAAAACTATTTTTTTATTAAAAAAATTGTGGAGAAAAGTTTTGTGGAGCTTTTTCATGATGAAAGGAAGATATGGAAAACCTTGTGTATCATCTAAAGATTGGATAAATGATCTTGAGTAGTTGTTTGATTTCAAAATATGATTGATAGCTTTCTACATCTACAAAGTATGCAATTAATGAAACTTCAAGTTGATGGAATAAATGGAGTACATATTTGACAAGATCTAATGGCCTAGAAAAAATGCATCCACTTACAACCTATGTCAGTACCCCAACCAATCAAATACCTTTCATATGCCGACTCATCTAACAACTCTCTACCTTATCTATGGCCCACCCTGGAAACAAGTCACACATGTCTCACATGTTGGCCATTCATTTTTTCACATGAAATAACTACCTTGCGTCTTTGTAAAGAAAAAAAGTGACAACCATAGATCATTCTACATCAGATGGTGGACAAAAAATGGGCTTGCAAAGATATTTAATTGCACATTACTTAGGAAATTAGGTATAACCCAAGGTCATAAAATATATATTATCATTCCCTAATATTTGAATATTTCAAATATATGAACATTATACTATTTAAATTCAAGACTTTTCAATTTGGTGGGAAGGCAAAAATAGCTAACAATATTTCTCCTAAAATTATTTGAAAAATGGGTCTTTCTACCTTCCACCACTCCTAAAAGGGTTAGCACAACTCCTAGTAGGGTTAGAATCTCCTCACATGGGGTCAAAGTCTCCTAACAGGGACTAACATGTACTAAATGTATTTCATTAACTCCTAACAAGGTACATCCACTTCCAAGGAAATTAGATATCAGTACATCTTTTTGTGGGTACATGCATCCCCACCAAGGTTTTCCCTCTGGTCAAGGATTTTCCTAGTTAGAAAATCTAGTGTTATTGTGTATTGTTATCTTCTTATGGTTATTACACTTGCTAATTATACATTTTAGATTTAATAAGGTTAGCAAGAGTTGTTTTAATTACATAACTAATTCACACCACTCCCCCCCGTGCCCGCTCGCCCACAGTCATCCCCCCCCCCCCCAAACCACTTGGTGGACTTTACTTTCTAATAGATATGTCATTTAAGTAAGGGCCAAACTTGGTGAAGGTTATCCTAGCATCATTTTTTTTTATGACACTTTTGTGGGTTTTTTAATTGGATTTTTAGTAGCAGATATGATTTTCTTCTAGGAGGGCTTTTCATCAATTTTGGAGATATTTTCTTGAGATTCTCACAATAATGATGAGACTTGATCTAGGTTTTTAGTTGAGTGAGGAGAGAGGCCTTTCTATAATGGAGATGAATAATGAAGGTGACACATGGCATAATCAAATCAAATCCAACCTATCTCTATTCTTCTACTTATTCTTCTTCTTTTTCTCATTTTGTAGGGTTAGTTCCAACTTGTTGGGAAAGTCTCACAACTTTTTTTTCCACCATTTCTTTAGAATTTTTATTTTCTTGAACACTAGACATATCTTTCCTTAAGCATATAATAAATCAATAGTTATAGTCTTAGTCTACTATGTACTATTTTGATTTATCTCATACATCTTGATTTATTTGGTTCTCAAATAAATTAATACAAACTAGTAGTTAAATTTTTTTTATTTTGAATCTTGTCTCTTATCTTTGAGTTGTGCATTATTTTGTATTTTGTGTGTAAAGAACAAAGATCACATTTACAACTTCTTCTGAGTTGCATGTCATGGTGTGTTTTGCTATTGATTCAAAGAATTAATTAAATTTTTAGCATACTTTGATAGGATAGCATATCTCTTGAAGGATTTAGGATTCATTTTGGAAGATGTCTAATTTACAAAATAGATGGATAGATCATAAGGATCATGGTGTATTTCTTGACTTATGTAACACCTAATGGATTGGGTACTAATCACAACTATAGAATCTCTATTTTTCTCACTATTTGATGCATAGTTATTGTTGAAATCTTTTATCAAACTGGCTGTTGGAATTCTTTAGAATAACTATGCAAGGGGGTGGGGGGGTGAATTAGCTATCCAATGTCTAAATGTACAAATAAAAAAATTTGTAGCTTAGTAAACCCATATCCATAAAACATATTGATGCATGAATCCATTAGATCATACAATCACTTAAAATTTGTAGGTTACTGTCAAATTTACTTTATAGAAATGTAAGTATGAAATATAAAAGATTCAATAACACACTTGATACACTAATTTTATGTGGAAACCCAATTTGGAAAAAACCACCAGTAACATGCTTTTCATTCTCACTCTTATGAAGTGATGCCCTGTGAAAGGCCAAAAATGTCAAAGGTTATAATACACATTCATAAATGTGGCCTTGTTAGAAGACTTTAGATCATTCACTTGGAATGTCACTCAATTTAAGGATTTACAAATGATCGTTAGGTCAACCTTAATCCAAATGATTTACCCTAGACTAGTATAATGATTAGAAAGTAATAGTAAGGCTTGATTTGATAACAAATTACAACTAACTTGCAGATTACAAATCTCCATTTCAATCCTCCATTCTTCTTGGCTTTCACACACTTCAATTCTGATAGCTTGTTCACCCTTCAAGTATTCATACTCTTAAGCCTTCAATCTTTTCTTTCCAATAGTAGTCTCTTATATTCAATCTCTGAATAAAGCAATACCTTAGAACTCTTGTCTAACTTAGGTTCTCAAACATTGACCAACCTTGCTTCTAACTAGCCATCTCTATAAATAGAAAATTTAAATTTTTTTTGTTCATCCTCTATTGTCCATTTAGGGTTAGGTAGGATTAGGTAGGATTTAATGAATCTACCCATCTTTTTATTTTAGTCCCTTCTAGAAACTTTTCCTTCAATCCTCTTTGAATTCATCTCAAAATGGTTTACCATAAATTATGTGCCACCAGCTCATCATAGTTATCTTCCACATGCCTTAGAAAATTCAAGAAAACAAAATAGCCATCTTAGAATCATCAAATCCAATATTTAACATGAATACATGCACTTGGCATCAATATGATGTAACTCATCTTCCATGTTCTTCTTCCACTCATCTTCTACTAGATCACTTGAAAAACAATAAATTTTACTAGTACTCGACATCAAATAAACTTTAGTTGGCTTATATTGTCCCCTTGGCATACACTAAACTTTGACTTTGCTCAGATCCAACTAATTTTTTTCTTGGCTTGCACTAACTTTTCTCGACTCCTACTATCCACTCGGTGAAGCTTGATAGACTCAATTCTTCTTACTTTTTCTTCTAGACTTAATTAGTGTATCCATTCTTTGCAACCTTAAGTAGATAATTAATGCACTATATCATCACTATCTTAACCAATCTTTGTACTCCTTTTTACATATCATAACTCAATTTTTATCTCATTTGATCAAATCCTCCTCATCAATCAAACATATGATAGTACTCAAATCAACTAAGCAGTTGTCTTACCAACAAGTAGGTTTGACATCAACGATAAAAAAAAAAATTGAAACATATTCTCATACTTGTATCAATCTGTTTTCAATAATCTCCCTCTTTGGCATTGATGGCAAACTAGTACCAACAACAATACCAAAAAGAAAATAATTCCTTCTAATCAAATCTCTCCCTCTATTAGCTTTCATCTTTTGTATAGGTTATAAAACTTTTTTCTGATCCAACAAACAATCAACTCATCTTTACGAATCCCTCTTTCTAATATTGAGGTAATTGTCTCTATCTATTCTATTCTTATATCTCCCTTAGCACTATCTCCCTCTTACTAGGTAGATGTAATCATTTCTCTCTATGTAGTAATCATAAGGTACAATATCTCCCTCAAAGTAGATATTTCATATTTTTCCCTTTCTATATTTCTCCCTTTTCTTCATTTGTATTTCTTCTTCTATTGTATTTCTCCTTATTTTCTTTTAATTTCTCCCTCTTTGACAAAAATATCAAAGACTTGTCATCTTAATACGTAGATATGAACATTTTGAGTTTCTCCCTCTGTCACCTAGCTTGTGACTAATCTGTAGCTCTAGCTCTTTGATTACTTTAGGAAGCCCCTAAAGTAAGACCCACCACATCAATGTGTAACATATTTCAATCATCTTAGTTGATGCAAGGCACCTCTCATGCTTCTTAAATAGCCTTGGATAGGGGTATTGCCCCTAGTTTACCTCTTAGATACTCATGAGCATCCTTAGGTAATGCTTTTGTGAAGATATCATCTATTTTCTCTTTTGTATTCACATATTCCATCTTCACCTCTTTGTCTTGAACTAACTCTCTCAAGTAATGATATTTGATTGCAATGCACTTAGTCTTTGTATGCATCACAAGATTCTTTGATATATTTATAGCACTTAATCACAATAAAGTATCACAAGTTTAGTGATTTCTTCATTCATACCTTTGAGTAGCTATTTGATCCATACAATGTTTATAAAATTTACTATAGTAGCAACATATTTAGCTTCAATAGTAGATTGAGATATGAAATTTTGTTTCTTTCTAGTCCATGTAACTAGCCTTTTTCCTTAAAAAAATGCTCGTCCACTAGTGCTCTTTATGTCATCAATATTTCCAGCTTAATTAACATCAATGTAGGATCTCAACTCAAACTTCTCATTTTTATTGTAGTATAGAACATAGTATTTTGTACCTTTCAAATATCTCATTATTCTCTTAACATTCATGAAATGATTCTCCCTAAAATTAGCAGAGAATCTTACAACTATCTCACTAGATAATGGAATATCAGGTCTGCTATGCACTACATATTGCATCATAGACATGTACATTATTTAATTCGCCTTAGCTGAATCATTATTCTTTGTAAATTTGTGTCCTATCACCATAGGTGCTTACTGACTTGGAATCTTCCAATCCAAGAGTTTTTAGTGTCTTCTTTATATATTTTGACTGAGTGATGTATATACCATATTTCATCTAATGTACTTGCAAACCCACAAAGAACTTGATCTCTCCAAACATAGACATCTCAAATTCTTCCTTTATTTCATTTGCAAAAGCTTTCCGTAAAGTATCTTGACCTCCAAATATGATATCATCAACAAAAATTTTAGTTCGTAAAATATTTTTTCCTTTTTTTTCTTCAAGTACAAATTGCTATTATCATCACTCCTCTCAAATTTGATTTCTACAAGATCATTGTGAAGCCTTTCATACCATTCTCTTGGTGCTTGCTTCAAACCATATAAAGCTTTTATAGTCTACATACCATGTTTTTGTTGTTAGCATCAAAAAATCCTTATGGTTGTTCTATATAGACCCATCTTCCGATCTGTCATTCATAAATGCAAATTTAACACTCATTTGATAAACTTTGAAACCTTTGCATGCAGAGTAAGAAAGTAAAGTTCTCACTCCTAATCTTGCAATAGGAGTGAATGTTTCTCCATAATCTGTCCCTTCTTCTTATGCATACCCTTTGCAAACTAATCATGCCTTATTCTTTGTCACTTCACCATTTTCATCTAACTTGTTTATGTACATCCACTTGGTGCCAATCACCTTTTTATCTTCTATTCTAGGAACTAAAGTACATTTTTTATTCTTCTTAATCTGTTCAATCTCTTCTTTCATAGCTTTACTCCATTCAACATCTTCTAAGGAATCTTTCACTATCTTAGGTTCATGCATGCTAAGAAAACATGTATCATTTCTCAACCTATTTCTTCTTATTTGTCTTGTATCTTTATCTCCAATAATTTGTGTTGTAGGGTGATGTCTTTTCACATATTTTGACAATCTTGGTTCTGCTCTATTTTCATCATTTGGTCTATCAACTTCTGAATCACTATGTACTTCTCTATCATGTAATTCAACATCTCTTTCATGTACACTAATCTCAAAATCAGAATGTGCCTCAACTTCATTCTATAACTCAACACCTGACTATAGCTCAGTTCTTGAATGTAACTCGACATTTATTGTATGTAACTCGATAGTTACTAAAACTTGTTTTTGATTTGAAACTTGATTTGCAACATCTTCATCATCAGCCATACCTTCATAAAAGTATAAAAATGATTTGTATTCTTCTAGTTCCTTCATAGGTTCAGCCTCATGTACTTCTATATATTCACCAAATTTCACATTTTTACTTTCCACAACTTTGTTAGTGTTAATATTTAAACACTTATAAGCTTTACTTTGGTGGAATAGCCAAGGAATATACCATCTTCACTTTTTGCATCTAATTTACCATTCTTGAAATGTTTGAGAATATACCACTTGCTTCCAAATACCTTCAAATATTTTACATTAAGTGAGTACCCAGACCATAGTTCAAAAAGTGTTGAATGAGTACCTTTCTTGACTTGTACATAGTTCAACATATAGACATCTATACTTACGACCTCTCTCCAGTATTTCAAAGAAAAAATTTCTCCATAATGAGTGTCCTAGGATAGTCCATTACAAATCTATTTCTCCTTTTAGCAATTCCATTTTATGGAGGGGTTCTAAGGGAAGATGTTTCTCTTATGATTCCTCTATCATTATAAAATATCTCAAACTCATTTGATATAGATTCTCTTCATCTATCAAATCTCAAACATTTCAAAATATTACCTGTTTCCTTCTCAACTCTTGCTAAGTACTACTTAAACATTTGGAAAGCATCAAATTTCTATTTCAAAAACATAAATTTCATCATCCTATAATAATCATCAACAAATAGCATAATGTAATTATCACCATTGTAGCTTTGCACATCAATTGGTCCACACCAATCAGTATGAACAATCTCCAAAATTCCTTTAGAGGTGTGAGTCTTACTCCTAAAATGATACTTTGTCATTTTTCCCAACAAACATTGTTTGTAAATTATATTGTTAGGTTTCTTCAACTTAGGCAAACCTCTGACACTTCTCATGTCACTAATACTAACCAAGTTATCAAATTTAACATGACATAACCTCTTTTTCCATAACCACACATTATCAAATTCTACAACTAGATAAGTAGCATCATCCATATCAAGATATAATAGATTACCTCTAGTTTGATCACCTTTTCCCATTAGTTTCCCTTCATTATCATATATCTTAGCAATCTTGATCTCAAACTCAACCTAGTAACCTAAGCTATTCAGTTGTGACACACTCAACAAATTATAGTTAATTCCTTAACCATAATAAGAATTTTCACTTAAAATCTTTTCTATGAGTTTGATAGAAGCTTTTCCTTTTATTAGACACGGTGCATCATTACCAAACCTTGCACTATTTCCATCATAATAATTCAAGGTAATGAACTTACTTTTATCTCTAGTCATGTGATGTGAACACCCACTATCAATGATCCATTTTTCATTCTTGTTCACACAAGACACTAGTGCAGTTGCCTCATCCTCATCAGACTCATCGTTCATTGCAACATACACCATTTCATCATCATGATTGTCAAATCCATCTTTAGTTTCCTCTTTTATAATGTAGCAAGACTTCTTGTCTTTACCTTTGTAATCTTTGTTGTCCTCATCTCTTCTACTTTTGTACTTGTCTCCACCTCTATAGTTTTTCTTCTTTGGATATTTAGTAGTAATATGACCAACCTCATTGCAATTAAATTACATGATAGATAACTTACCTTTGAATTTTTCTTTACCTCTATGAAATCTCCTTGCTAATAGTGCTTCAAGCCATTCTACATCCTCCTCATCTGTATCACTATCACTATAAACATATTTTACCTTTTTCTTCTTCTTCGAATTAGGTTCTTTCAATGATATCTTAGTTTTGAAAGAAGATTCAACATTTTCAGATTTGAAGTTGTCAAAATTGGATAGCTCAAAAGTAGTGAGCCTACCTACCAAACCTTCAAGAGTTGGATTAGAACCTACTATACATCTCAATTCTTGTATTGTAGAAACTCTAATAGCATAGATGGATAGCAGTGTTCTCAAAATTTTTCTTAATATAGTTTTATCATCTATCTTACCAATAGATCCTCTTATAGCATCAACAACATCTTTTATCCTAGAGAAATATTGAGCAACATTCTCACCTTCTTACATTCTCATATCATCAAACTTAACTCTAAGACTTTCAAATTTGGCTCTTAAAACATTTGCATCACCTCCATAGATGGTGTGAAGATCATCCCACATCTTCTTTTCACTATCACAACCCTTGATGTCATCAAAATTGGTATAACCTAGGGTAAAGGCAATCTCCAACATTGGTTGGTTGTATTCTTTCTTCTTTTTTAGATCTTCAGTAGTTAGGGCTCCAATAGGATTGACATGCTCATTAGCAATGGTAGATGGTGTATGGTCTCCAAGACCTCCTAGGTGTAGTTTCATCAAACTTTTCCATGCAGGAAATTTGTCCCTATTAAGCTTGGGTACCTCTCTTTTTGACATCTCGATCTTTTTCTTTTAGTACCTTCAAAATAGTCCTCTTAAGAAGATGGATCTAACATGAATTGTTGGAATTCTTTAGAATAACTAGGGGGGGTAAATTAGTTATCCAAGGTTTAGATGTAAAAATAAAACTTTTCACATCTTGGTGAGCCATATCCATAAAATATATTCATGAACGCATCTATTAGATCATACAATCACTTAAACTTTGTAGGTTACTATCAAATCAATTATGAAAAAATATAATCATGAAACATAATAGATTCAATAATACATTTAGCATAATGATTTTATGTGGAAATCCAATTTGGGGGAAAAAACTAGTGACATGCTACTCATTCTCACTCTTTTGAAGTGATTCCTTATGAAAGGCCAAACTTGTTAAATGTGACCAGGTTAGAGGATTTAAATCACCCTATTAGGAGAGTAAGCCTTGTTAGAGTACTTTATATCATTCACTTGGAATGCCACCCAGTTAAAGGATTTACAAATTACTGTTAGGTCAACCTAAATCCAAAGGATTTACCCTAGACTGGTAAAATGATTAGAAAGTAATAGTAAGGCTTGATCTAATAATAAATTAGAACTCACTTATAGATTACATATCTCTATTTTAGTCCTCCATTCTCCATGGCTTTCACACATGTTAGCTATGATAGCTTATTCACCCTTCAAGTATTCATACTCTTAAGCCTTCTTGATTTGCTTGCTAATAGTAGTCTCTTCTATTCGGTCTCTGAATGAAGCAATACCTTAGGCCTCTTGTCTAATTTAGGTTCTTGAACATTAACCAACCTTGATTCTAACTAGCCATCTCTATAAATAGAAAATTAAAATATTTTTTCATTCATCCTCTATTGTCCATTTTAGAGTTAGGTAGGATTAGGTAGGATTGAATGAATCTACCCATCTTTTTATTTTAGTCCCTTCTAGAAACTTCTCCTTGAATCCTCTTTGAATTTTCCCCAAAATATTTTACTATGAATTCTATGCCACCAACTCATTATCTTCCACATGCTTCAAAAAATTCAAGAATATAAAATAGTTGGCTCAAATTCATCAAATCCATAATTTGACATGAGTATTGGCACTTGACATCAATATGTTGTCACTTGGCTTCCATATTGTTCTTCTACTCATCTTCAACTTGATCACTTGGAAAACACCAAAAATTTACTGGTGCTTAGCATCAACTAAAATTTACTTGGCTTACACTATCCACTTAGCATACATTGAACTTTGACTTTTCTCAACTCCAATTATGTTTCTACTAGGCTTGCACTAGATTTTCTTGGCACTTATTGTACCCTTGATCAAACTTGGAAAACTCAATTCATCTTGCTTGTTCTTCTAGTCTTAATCAATGTATCCATTCTTTGCAACCTTAAGTAGACTCCTTTTTACATATCACAACTCAACCTTTTCTCTAAGTTCTTTTGTTATCTCATTTGATCAAATCTTCTTCATCAATCAAACATATGATAGTACTCAAATCAACTAAGTAGTTGTCTTACCATCAAGTAGCAGGTTTGATATCAATGAAAAAACAATGATTGAAACACATTTTCATACTTGTATCAACCTATTTTCAACACTGACCATTTCCCTTTTTGTATTGTAGAGTCAAAAGGAAGAGCCCCACTTATCTTGTGATTTTCTTGTTTGTGTGATTATCTACTACACATCTAGTTTTTTGCATAAGTGTAGAAGATTTAAGGGTCATATCTACTTAGTTTGGATTCTACAATATGGTTTAGCACTAGTTATGTTTGTGAGAATCCAAGGTCTACCCACTTAGGTTTTTTAGAGCCTGAAGAGTAGGAGGAATTGTTGTCTTATTATTTATCCCAAGTTCTCTTTAAATGTATCCATCATAGGAATTAGCTACCCTTAGATGTATTTTGTTTCAACTTTCCTAATTATTTAAACACTATTAAATTAGGAGCCAACTAAATGGTGACTCTACTAGGGAATAAGTGAAGAAATTAATGTTTAGAGATGCTAGGATTAATATTGCAAACTTGTGTAGCATTCATATACACTTTCTATCATATTGCAACATGATAGGTTGTCCATTGTAGTGCATATAGGTTTTTGAAATTTTTATTTTGTGTGAGGAAGATTGTGGGACCTTGAGTAAAATTCACACCATTTTGTTTTGTGTTATATATGTAGTTGAGCCTTGTAGTCTTGTACAAGATCTTGCTAAAAATTATGTCCCAATTTGATATTGGGTGGTGACTCTTGTCTCTAATTAGTACTAAAAGTTAGTTACAATAGTTATTGTTGTAAGATTTTGAAAGATTTGACACATAAAATTTTAAAGCAGCATCCTTGTTTTAAATCTATGGTTGCGCCACAATTTTATTGATAGAGAAGTGGCTCCAAGGCTCTCAAGGGCTAGAAAGTCTCTCATCTTGGAAATTATAAGCAATTTCAACACATCAAGTAATCATACTTCTGATTTTCAGCTTATTGAAGTCTATAATTGAAGTATGAATAATTATGAAAAAGAAGAACTACTACTTTAATTTCATATTAGATATGTTAGATGTGGGAAAATCTTCTGAGCGTTAAAATCTTGAAAGAATTGGATATGGATTCATGAAATTTGTAGTAGGTAGTAAGATTTTATATGTCTTCTCTATGGTATAAATAACTACCACAAATAATTGATTTTAGGACTAGTAAATGAGGTGTGAAAACAACATCGACTCATATCTCATATCTAAAAATGATTTACCAAGTTGTGAGAGTGTATGTGATGAGATCCCCATGTTGAGAAAAGAACTTAATGGTGAGGTTATTAATTTCATAAGCAATGGAGTAGGAAATGTTCAAGTTCAAAATAAGGTTCAATTCTACATGAGATTTGAGTTAGTACTCATGGATCTTCCCATTTCTTAGAGACCTAAAGAATAATTGTGGTCAATCTTTTTCTAGATTCTTTTATGTCTGGCTCAATTAATTGGTTAGTATGTATAAGGTTGGAAAGGTCTAATCACATTGATGAAGTAGTGAAAAATATGGACCATTATTTTCTTTAAAATGGATACTAGATAGATTCCTTTGATAATGATAGGGAAAATGAAAATCATAGTGAAGGAAGTGACTCTACCCATGATAATTTATCGTGTGATTGTGAAGAAGAGGATTCTAAATTTGATGAATCAATTGACTACAATCAGCATATAGATGATGAGTATGTGACTGAAAATAAATCATATAATGATGTGTAGGTGAAAGAGAGAGAGAGAGAGAGAGAGAGAGAGAGTATTGCAACACTATAAATGATGACTCATGTGTGGATTTTGTATGTATGGACTCTCTAAATCTTCAATTTGCATTACTAATGAACCTAATGTTGTAATTGTTTCATATCATTCAAATTGTTTCTATAGTCAAGTAGACAAGACTTGTGATGCATTTTGCCTAAATACTGATCAAATTTCACCACTATTGGATTATGACTTTGAGAAAGTATGCATCTACAAATGATTTAGTGTGTTTGACACTAGCATCCATGAGTTTCTATGAGGATCAAGGTTTGAAAAAAAAAATGCAAGGTATAATGTATATCATAATTTTCCTAAGTTTTCATTTTAGCATATTCATGATGAAGAGGAGAATTTACATGAGCGTAGAGTTTTAGATTTTAGTTATGTATTTGATACCAGTATACACATTGGTATTCCTATTTATGTAGAATTAAATTTGAAAGTTTTAAATGTCATTGAAGAGATTTCTAAATTTTTTGGTTAAGAGTTTACTCATGATGAGGTCACTTCCATAGGGTTTAATGCATGCCCAAATTATTTTCCTTGTTCATTCCAACATGTTGAATGTGAATTTAAAACTCTACATGAACAAGAAGTCGTGTATGATAAAGATGCATTGAGTTGAGTTATTTACACTACAATTGCTCCTATTGATGTAAATTCAAATTTGAATGCTTCAATTTTCTTTGAGGACATAACTACATGTTTTAACTCTAATTTTACTCCTATTCAAATCACTTCTATGGTTTAGAATGTTGAAAGTGACGAGGAATCAATTGGATCTTTATCCAATTTAAGTGAAGTATGTGATATTAGGATGTTTATACATGTAATAATTTTTTATTACTCATGTGATGAAGATGAAAATTCTTAGAATGAGCATGACCTACCAATTTTATATTGTTTAAATAGTGTTAGTTGCTATCTGTTGTCGTGTTGTTTCCACTATGTCCATTAATTTGGGAAACCCTATTTGATAATGAATATTTTGTGATCCATTGAGTATTTTTTTAAAATGGTAATATGACTATATATAAATCATAAATTAATTCTATTATGTTCAATTTGAATCCCTAAAGAATAAATTGGATAAGTTTTTCAAGCCAATTTTCATATGCAAAAACTTGAAATTATTTAATTATCAATTGTGATAGTTAACTAGTAGCCCTATTTGAATCAGTATAAATTTGAACCATTTCTCCCTTAGAGGAAATTTTTTCTCTAATGCATTCTAAAGGTAAAGAATTTTTCTATTTCAAATCTTTTTGACTAATTTTCAAGTGCAATTCCAAACGCAATTTCTAAGTTTTTACTAATATTCATATTTATAGATTGATTGGAAGGCTTGTTTGTGAGATCATATCTTGAAAACTTGATAGATGGGTCTAAATGAGTCATGTCACTATATTATATACTAAAAATACTCCATATTCTCCAATTTATAAATTTTGCATCAATCTATTTGCACTCTTTCCCATGTCCATTCTATATTGTTTGAACAATGTACCTAGTTTTGCAAATTCTAGTAGTTGTCTTTGCACGCTTATCAAATGTGCCCAAATATTTTTCATGAGATGAAAATATAACCATATACTATGCATATAGGAAAGAATAAGTTCCTAAAGTCTCAAGTTTCCAAGTGGTTGTTTGACTAGTTTTCCAAACCAAATCCAAATGTAATTATTTGTTTCTGACGTGTTCACTTGTAGGAAAAAATCAAATGGATAACTTCAGGGGTTGAGAACATTTGGTCCGATGATTGTAATGTGGTGAAATTTGGAAGAATGAAACTTTATGTACCAAAGAAAAATTATGTCAAGTGTTAGCCCCTTGTTACTTATTTGTGTCAATTTTTAAGGTCAATTTTGGAGCCTATCAATGCAAACATGACACTTGTAAGAAAGGGTAAGAAATGAGTTTTAAATATTCAATCAGTGAACAATTCTAAATCAAATAAATGTGAGGATATCATTGGATCAATTTAGAGGGAAGGTTGGTTAATTTTTAAAATAAAATTAGCCAAGCCACTTTGTGACCCGACACACTGCATCAAAGACATGGTCTCAATTCTAAATTGAGAAAAATCTTATGGTCAGAATCAAATGTATCAATGTTACAAATAAACCATGTATGACACAAATTAAATATTGTATGCCTAATTCCCATAAACAAATATAATTGAGACTTAAATTACTTCATCTTAATCTAATTTTTTATCAAATAAAAAGGGGATGATGATGCATATGTAACAACATCTAGGTGAAAATACTCTGATATCAAAGATATAATACTCAGGTTTGATACCAAAGAAAAGAATTGTTGAGATAATGAAAGGATAACTTGTAGTGACCAATGAAATTTTTGTGTTTTATTGAATGGTTTTCTATCAATAGGATAGACATTGAAAAATATATTAGTGTGGTGGAACATCACCCATGTTTCTTCTTGTGTTTGGTGCATCATTATAGGAACATTTTTCCAATGAATGGAATGCTTCAATTTAAAAATAAATGGAAATTGAACATGCTAGGGGAATCCCAAGACTCACTTTTCATTGAAGTTGTTTGCTAAAGTCTTCTCATGAGAAAATAATGTGTTTTGAGCACTATATATGGTGGGATAAAGCCCAATAAAGTGAACGTTCTGACAAACTACCAATTCTCAATTTTGATTGAGACTTTTGGTTAAAGCCTTTCTTATGAAATAATTATTATAATTTCTCATCAATGGAATGAGAATAAATCCAAGAGGCATTTATTTATATCATCCTTAATCCTAACTATAACCAAAGTGACATTTCCATTATGTTGTTAAGTGGGTAGTCTACAATGTCATTGTTTGAAGTAACAAGTTGTTGCAAGGTCTGATGGGGACTGGGAGAAGTCCTTAGTACCAAGTAAGGGTAAAGGTGCATTATTTTGTGTAAAACCTCCTCAATAGATAAGGTATTATGTGCTTAGTTCCAACACAAATGATGATTATTAGATTTCAAAGCCTTCGATCTTAAATTTATTCCCAATTTTCAATCAATGCATAAACACAAGAAGATGCATAGATTGCTTCAATTCCTCCATGTAGGATGGGTAACTCAGTCCAATTTGTTTCATGACCACTAAGCTATTTGTACAGTTTGATATATGCATTTTAGGGAGATTTTTTGACTTCTTATTTTGAAGAAGACACTAACTATGCAATAAATCTTGGAGGAGGGCCAATTCGCATCCAAATATATTTTATGCATCACCATTATCTTGATTATTACCAAGTTAAAAGATTCTATAATGATTTCTCACCCAACCTACTCACACTAATTCAAGACTTCAAATGGATTATTTCAAAAATGCTCCACATAGACTTTTGAAATCTAAAATGTGAGCATGGGAGATTATTGTTTACATAAGGGAACAAATAGGTTGTTTGAATTTGATGTGTAATATAAAGCAACTCAATTCCATGACTAAAGCTAAGATTTGAGGTTGGTATATTTGTATCTCATTTATAGTCAAAGATGAATTCATATCTTGATATTCTTATAGGGAAGATGGAACAATTTGCATTAGATTAAGGATGTGAGGAATATGTGTGAAGAATCATAGGTCAAAACACTCACCTATGCATTTCATCCAATCAAGCATGTTTGGGTAAATTAGGGGAAGCACCTTTTGAATAATTGAAGGGGGGCTTGAACAATAATGAATTGGTGAAGAACACATAATTGACACCTAAGGTAAATTGGTCCATAACTATGAATGTGAAGGAAGACCATTATTCCACATACAACAAATGTAAGAATTTTTATTTCCATTTAAGAAGAAGCACATAATGTTCATTTTTCTAAAGAAATTTTCTTTAAGAAAAGAGCTTCGTCTATGTGGTAGGGCCCAAGGGGTCATGCAGGTAAATACATGTATAATTTTGACTGATATATGTAGTAGTAGGGGCAGAGTGATTTGGAAAACCTACAACAAATTATATTGCAACACTTGACACAAAAAATCATATTTAAACACTTGACATGTGGACCAAGCATGTGGTTCAAGTAGGATAGTTTGGTAGAAGTGACAATTGTCACCAAATTATGTTCAACAAAGAACTCAGAGAGGGAATGTGAAAACTTGACTAGGTGTCATGTGGCATAGGATCCATTAGATGATGAATGGACAAGTTGGACATGTGGCCCAATCTTGCATTATTACAAGATGGGTATCATGTGTTGTATAGGTCATCATGTGTCATGGTGAGCCCTGTGGGCATAGCAAGTAGAGGTGATGAGGTGGTATCTAGTGATAGATAATGTGGTGTAATTGATGAATCAAGAAGTTACATGTAGCACTCAGGGGTTGGATGTGATGACATTAGGAAGGTGACAAGTGTCAACATCTCATGATTTTGGGAGTCTAACATGTTGTCATAAAAAAAATGAGATTGTGAAACGTGTCCAAGGGTGCCAAGTGGATTGAAGATGAGATGGTAGTGATAGGTGTTGAGATAATGGGTGTTGCACATATTGCATAATATTGTTGTATTTTATTATTTTATTTTATTATGTAATGTTGCACCTAGATGGATATGCAACATGGAAATATTCCTATGGGATATACTTGATGAGTTGTATTGTAACATTGTGATAATATTTTATGTAATGATTTAATATTAGGGTAAATAATTAAGTGCCCAATATTAAATGTGGGGTCAATGGTTTAGGTAACACATCATTTTAGCACATGGTTTGTGTAATACCACTTAGTCATTTTGTGGGACTTGCTAATATATAAGAAGCCACAAGGGTAATTGTAGTGATAAGAGAAAAAGGTGAAAAGACAAGAGTTGAGAAAGAAAAGGCTTGACAAGTTAGCCAAGGGAGTATTTGTAAAGTTTGGAAGTATGGCATGGGATGTGTGGATTCATGCTTGTTCACATGGATTTCTTGCTTGTGGCTATGGCTTTGGAGGCTTCCATGGTTGTGTTCCAATATTGTTTTGTTGAATAATACATGGTGATAGATGCTTTTGGAGGTTGGGCTTTTTTTTCCATTAATAAGGGGTTCCTAGGGTATATCTTGTGTCATATTTTTGTGGGTATGTTGTCTATTCTCTTGCATGTGGATTCTAAGTGATTTAATTACATATTTAATTTAGATCTTTTATGGGTTATGTGAAAATGGTATATATTTTTTGTTGCAAGTTTCCTTACAAGTGGTATCAAAGCTATGGATTTTTTGTTATAACCCTATATTGAATTCATGAGAATGCATGAGAGGATAAAAGAAAAGACAAGATATATGGGTTTCGTAAGTTGTTTATTATAGATCTAAGAGTTTTGAGTTTGTTGTTATAATGTGATGTTGGTAGATTTTGGGCATGTGAAATTGTTGGACAAATCAATTTTTTGGATATTTCATTTAAATGAGGCTTTTATGGGGGAGCTTACAAAAATGACCTCCTTATTAAAAATAGACCTTGTCATTGGATCTGGGTTGGCCTTTCCATAAATTTTGATATATAATACATCCTAGTTTGCCCATGTTGGAGAGAAATGTTAGAGTAATAAAGTATTTACTTATTAATTAAATCATATCAATTTAATTATTAAGTCACTTATTATTTCTAGTTTATTTAAGCTAAAAAATTTGGTATATAATAATTACATCTTTTATTAATTATTATCATGCAACCTAAGTTTTACCTGTTAGGGTTTTGATGTCCTTTTGTAAGGATTGATATTTTTGTAATTTATTCATTCACTTTTGATTATAGCAATTTCTCTTTTTTCTCATCAAGAATGTCTCATCTGTGGATTTGGAAATTCCAACCTCCATAGCTTTTGTCTCTCTTTTTCTATGAGAGGTGTTTGCATGTAGGTGATTCTTTGGAGTTGTGAAGTTGATCTTTCATCAACTTCAACATGGTATCAGAGCTCTAGATCTTCATGTCTTATTCTATTTATGAGAGGTTTGGCTTGGTTTTCAAATATGTGTTTTCCCTTTCAGAGGATTTCATTTTTAAATTTTTTTTTATTGGATCTAGATGGTTACCATTTTTTGATACACTTTGAGCCCAAACATACCTTACCTTTGAGCTCAGAGTGCCCAAAAACTCCTATTTTCATTTAAAATTTGTCCAATTTGTACACAATAAGAATTTGAGGCAAGAAGATATTGCTCCCAGATTGGGCACATTTCTTGAGGCGATGATTTTATGATTTTTGCACAAAAATCAAGGTTTTTTGGTCACAAAAAATGAGATTTTCTCAAAATCATTATTTTTTTGTGCAAATCAAGATTTTTGAACACAAATTGAAGTGATTTTGGTACAACCTTACACATTTCTTGTGATAGTTTTGGTATGAAATTGGCAAGTTTCTTGATGAGATTTGTGTACTGGTAGGTACACTTTTTGATACATTTTATCATGGATCAATGAGGCGGTAATTTGTTTTTCTTTACCCTTCCAGCTCTTTCTTGACCTACATGTGGTTTTTTGGTTGTAACTTCCTTATCTAGACTTCATTTTTTGCAAACAAGATATCATCAAAAAGATGGTTATGAGCCCATTCCATTGGTGCAGGTTATTTTTAGTTTTGATAATTTTTTGATAAATATTTTTGCTATCAAAGTTAAGAGTTATATTTTGCACTCTAGGAGACATATCTTGAGCATCTAATCTTTTATTTTGGATTTATTTATATTGTTGGAAAGACCTTTGAGATCTATTTCCTATGATTATGTTTTTTTTTCTAGATTTTTCTCTAGGCACATTGTATTTAGTCTTTGACATTTTTACATTCTTGTGGATATCTTGGTTGTTTTAGGTTTGGGGATTAATTTTATCTCTTTAGATGATTTTTTGTAGGTTGTACTATATGTTTTATTAGCCTTATGTCTCTTCTAGTCTATTTAGACATCTTTTGTAGCATTTATGCAAATGCACTGAGATAAAGTGTCACTCTATTGCATTTTAGGATCTTGCACATCTTTGTATTTTTTTGTAATTGCACTACATTATAAAGTTCCTTGGGGGTTTCATGTTGGCCATATTTTCCATCTTCATTTATCTAGTGAGTGTTCCTTCCATGACATTAGCCTCATGATGTATTGATGACACGTGCCATTATAAGTGTTTGTACTTCTTTTGCACTCCCAATGTTCCTGATTCATTTTTTTGTAGGAGATATTGCATTCAGTTTTAGTGTTCATGGCTTACCTCTTAGAATTATATGGGGTTATGTTGGTTTTATTTCTTTCTTGGTTCAATGGAGTGAGCTATGTATTTAGTATTTGATCCTATGTACTAGGTGATTGCAATGGTTGGATACTTATGCATTTTGGTGAGATGGATCATTTACCATATAGATATTCTTTCATTCCTATTTTGGAGGCCATGAAGATACCTTTCATCTTCAATTGGTCAGCTCATTAGACTTAGTCTTCTCTACCTGGTCATGTTCTATATAATGGACATTCTTCAAATCAGTAGTTTGATAGTTTTTGCAACTTTATGCTTCAATGGTGTTCTTCATGATCATCTTTTGTTCCTATCTCCTAGGATATTCTCTACTTTAGAGGTTGCTTAATTCCTTCAATAATTCTTTCAGCATTCTTTCCTTCTATTTTTGGAGTAGGCTTTTTCCCATGTGGTTTTCTCTATTTATCCTCTTTTTTAGGGATTTGGTTGTGCTTGGTACCTCATCAGGCTGTGTTGTGAAGACCAAAATTTACTTTTAGTGGTAGTTTCTAGTGTTTTTAGCTACTCCCTTAGTTTACCTTAAGGGGGGTGTTAGAGAAATAAATCATTTACTTACTAATTAAATCATATTTTTTTAATTATTAAGTCACTCTTTATCTCTAGTTTACTTAAGCTAAACTTTGGGCATATAATAATTAATTCTTTTAATAAATTATTATGTAACATAGGTTTTACCTATTAAGATTTTGATCTCCTTTTATAGAGATTGTTATCTTTGTAATTTACTCATTCACTCATGATTTAGGAATTTCTCTTTTTTCTCATCAAGAATGTCTCATCTATAGATTTGGGAATTCTAGCCTCCATAGCTTTTACCTCTCTCTTTCT